>CM035841.1:165839047-166367693 GCA_020510985.1 Pholidichthys leucotaenia | reverse complement strand
CTATCAAGGAAGGTCCTTCCAACTCCCGGCAGGACACCAAGGCGACCACCAAAAACCAGCGGCTCCCTCAACAACCAGTAGAGGGAATCGCATGGCCCTCTTTGTTTTTTAAAAAGAGTCCACACTGAAAAGAGACTGCGGTAAAAACTGGGTAAAGACAGTGCATTAGAGTTCTTAAAATCCATTAAAAACACAGGGAGGTCTAGCCCAAGCCCAAGGACTCTCTGTAAAATAACACAGGCCAAAGATAAGATAAGATAAGATAAGATAAGCCTTTATTAGTCCCACAACGGGGAAATTCCAGGATTGCAACAGCACAGGGATAGCAACACTCAGAGCAACAATCAGAAGGCAAGAAAAAAAAACAAGCAAGCAAGAGCAGCTAATAAACATATGTACGTATTACTATAAATATATATATATACACACACACACAGACACACAGTGCAGAGCATTGTAGCTGGATGGAATAAATATATGAATATATGAACACACAGTGCAGAGCATTGTAGCTAGATGGAATAAATATGTAAATATATAAACACCCACAGTACGGAGCATTGCAGCTAGGTGGAATAAATATGCAAGTATATAAACACACACAGTGCGGAGCAATGTAGCTAGATGGAATAATATGTAGATATATAAATATATAAACACACCCAGTGCTGAGCATTGTAGCTAGATGGAATAAATATGCAAATATATAAACACACACAGTGCAGAGCATTGTTGCTAGATGGAATGAAACAGCATAACCGTCTACTTAGTTATCCTACATGGTATGATTATGTGCCCATACATATTCTCACCCTCCATAGCGACCGGTATGTTCCTAGTTGTATGCCGGAGGGGACCATTGTGTAAGTCTATTGCATCTTTTGCATTCAAAAAACTATTAGTTTGTTACGTCTTTTTGCTATCTCTGCGAGCAGCCCTGCTTAGGTTGTACAGTCTGACAGCCGTTGGTAGGAAGGACCTACGAAACCTCTCGGTTGTGCACCTGGGATGATGTAGTCTGCTGCTAAATGAGCTCCTCAGTGCATTCAGTATGTCCTGCATAGGGTGGAACTCGGACTCCAGCAGAGATGACAGTTTAGCCACCGTCCTTCTCTCTCCTATCTCCTCCATCGGATCAAGGCGCTGCCCCAGGACAGAGCTAGCTTTCTTAATCAGTTTGTTCAGTCTCTTCCTATCGGCTGCAGTAATGCCACTGCCCCAGCAGACCACTCCAAAAGTGATGGCTGATGCCACCACCGTGTCATAGAATGACTTCAGCAGCGCCCCTTGTACACCAAAAGACCTGAGTCTCCTCAGCAGGAACAGCCTGCGCTGTCCCTTCTTGTAGAGTGCATCAGTATTGTGTGACCAGTCTAGTTTATTGTTCAGATGAATACCCAGGTACTTATAGGATGTCACCATCTCGATGTCTGTTCCCTGTATATTTACTGGTACTGTGAGGGGCTGCCCATGCCTGCGGCAGTCCACCACCAGCTCCTTAGTTTTCCTCGCGTTGATCTGGAGGCAGTTCCGATGGCACCAGTCCACGAAGTCCTGGATAAGCCCTCTGTACTCAGCTTCATCTCCATTGGAGATGAGGCCAACGATCACAGAGTCATCAGAGAACTTCTGTAGATGGCAGTGTGTTGTGTTGTGTGAGAAGTCCGCAGTATAAAGAGTGAACAGGAAGGGAGCCAGCACCGTTCCCTGGGGGGCCCCCGTGCTACTGATGATCGTGTCGGACACACAGTCCCGGGTTCTCACAAACTGAGGCCGGTTCGTGAGGTAGTCCAGGATCCATGATGACAGGTGCTGGTCCACCCCTGCGCGCAGCAGCTTGTCCTTCAGGATCATCGGTTGGATGGTGTTGAAAGCACTGGAGAAGTCAAAGAACATGATCCTCACCATATTCCCGGGCTTCTCCAGGTGGGACAGAGAACGGTGAAGGAGGAAGATCACCGCATCCTCCACCCCAATGCCATGCTGGTAGGCGAACTGGAGTGGATCCATCGCTGGTTCCACCAGGGGGCGGAGGTGAGCAAGGAGCAGTCTCTCCAGGGTCTTCATCAAGTGGGACGTCAAGGCCACCGGTCTGTAGCTGTTCAGGTCTTTGGGGTGGGAAGTTTTTGGTACAGGTACCACACAAGATGTTTTCCACAGCTGTGGTACCCTCCCCAGTTTCAGGCTCATGTTGAAGATATACGTCACAATCCCACACAGCTGGTCTGCACAGGACTTGAGGAGCTTTGCGCTGATGCCGTCCGGTCCCGGCGCCTTCCTCGCCTTGATCTTCCTTGATCAAAGGCCTCCATACCAGGTCCTGGGGGCCCGTCAGCAGTCTCTGTATGAAAGTCAGTCTAAAAGCAGCACCTCTACTAGCTAAATGAATCACTCCTTGCCCCCCCTCCTCTTTGGGAAGAAATAACAGGGCTTGAGGAACCCAGTGGAGTCCACCCCCCCAAAAAAAGTCCACCAAAACAGACTGAATTTTGGACAACAAACCAGCAGGGGGGTCCATGCACATGAGGCGGTGCCACAGGGATGAGGAAACAAGATTATTTAAAATGAGCACTCTTCCTCTAAAAGATATTCTTGGCATTAGCCACTTCCACTTGTTTAGTCTCCCGTTAATCTTCTCTATGACCCCATCCCAATTTTTTTGCTCAAACTGCTGATTTCCAATAAAGACGCCAAGATACTTAAAACCTCCTTTTTTCCAAATCAACCCACCCGGCAGCGTAAGCTGATTTTCTAGTTTCTCCCCCACCATCAGAGCCTCGCTTTTTCCCCAGTTTATCTTTGCAGAGGAAAGTTGGCCAAAAAGATTGACACTCCTAACCAGAACGTCAATGTCACTCTGCTTGTTTAGCAGAATGACTACATCATCTGCATAGGCCGACAGCTTGAACGTGGTGTCACAGCCAGGAAAAGTAACTCCTGATAGATCCCTTCTCAGGCAGTGAAGCAAAGGCTCTATGGCGAGGGAGTACAGCATCCCTGAGAGAGGGCAGCCCTGCCGAACCCCCCTCTGGACTTTTAAAGGGGCAGACAGGCCCCCATTTATCTTCAGCACACTCTCAATGTCACTGTACAAGACCCGTATCCTGGCTATGAAGCCTGGGCTGAACCCAAAAGCTGTTAAAACTGTCCATAAATATTGGTGTTCAACCCGATCAAACGCCTTTTCCTGGTCAATTGAAATCAAACCAGTTTCTACCGCCAATGAACCAGAGACCTCCAAAATATCCCGAATTAAAGTGACGTTGTCACTAATCAGCCTGCCAGGCACACAGTAAGTCTGGTCTACATGAATGAGCTCGCTCATCACCTTTCTCAGTCTTCGGGCCAGAGCTTTTGAGAGAATCTTGTAGTCTGTGCAGAGCAGAGAGACTGGCCTCCAGTTCTTTAGGCTCTGGAGGTCCCCCTTTTTCGGCAACAGTGTGATGATGGCCCTCCTGCAGGTCGTGGGCAGGGTCCCCCTTTCCAAGCTATCTTGGAGAACCTCCAGCAGGTCTGGACCAAGCAGGGGCCAGAATTCCTTAAAAAAGTCCACAGAGAGACCATCTATGCCTGGTGATTTTCCATTCTGGAGGCTCATTAGCGCCGTATGCAGCTCAGACAGAGACAGTGGAGCATCCAAGCCGGCAACAAGGTCCTCTGAGAGCACTGGAAGACCATCAAGGAAGACCTGGCCCAGTGACGTGTCCTCCCTCCACTCTGCTCTAAACAATTCACTGTAAAAGCTAGCAGCGTGTTTCCTGATCTCTGCTGCTGTGGAGATTGTTCTCCCGTCATCGCCCAACAAGGAGTGAATAAGCTTTCTCTGTCCATTTTTCCCCTTCAGTCCAAAAAAGTACTGGGAGGGCGAGTCCATCAGAGCTACATCCATGTAGCGTGAGCGGACCAGAGCACCCTGTGCGGTGACCCCTAGCAAGCTAGCCAAGGCTGACCTTTTTGACTTGAGAGCCTCTAAGTGCTCCTGTTTTCCTGTAGAACTGAGCAACTCCTCTAGTTCTACCACCTCAGTCTCCAGAACTTTCAAGGATTGGGTCAAGCTACGAGTGACATTTTGAGTGTACTGTTGGCAGAGTTGTTTTATCTGGGCCTTACCAAAATCCCACCACAATTGGAGAGAACTAAAAGAGGGTTTTTGTTCCCTGTGTGACTTCCAAACATCATGAAAAACCTCTTTAAAAAACACATCATTTAAAAGTGTATTGTTAAAATGCCAAAAAGCACTCTTACACTTTACATTTTCAATAAACACAGAACAAAACAGCAGGCAGTGATCAGTGAAACCAACAGGACAGATACAACTATTTTTAAAAACACTCATTTGATGTTTAAAACCATAAAAACGGTCTAACCTAGCCATAGATAAAAGGTTATCTTTGACATGGCTCCAGGTGTACTGCCTCTGGTCCCCATGATGTGATCTCCACACATCGGCCATTTCATGTGTTTTCACCAGTTCTCTCAGCCTATTGGCAGAAGCAGGGTGAGGCTCCTGATGGTTCCTGTCTAGTCTGTGGTTTAATGTACAGTTAAAATCACCCCCCAGAAATAAAAAACTATTTGGATCACAGGACTTAACCGTATCCGAAAGCACGTCAAAGACCCTGATCCTCTCTGCTCTCTGTGTTGGCACATACACGTTTATAAAAACGAAGTTCACGTTTTCAAACTGTACCTTTAATAAGAGGAAATGACCTCTCACCACCTCTTCTACCTCATAAGAGACAGGCACACAACCCCTAGAGAAAAGTACAGCCACCCCCCCACTGCTACTGGATTTGTGGCTAAAAAAAATGCAGCCATCCCACTCTTTTCTCCAATGGCTCTCAATGTCCACAGTGCTGTGAGTCTCCTGGACCATCAGCACGTCAAGTTTCTTTAAATTAAAAAGCTTGTATAAAGAGGCCCTTTTTACATCATCCCTGGCCCCATTAATATTGAGAGTGCCAATTCTAAGGTGGGGCATTAAAAAGGATAAAAATAGGGTACAGTAAAAAAACACACACATAGCATAAAAGGGAAGAAACAAACTAAGAGTCAACATGACTGTTAGTAATTTGTGATTTCAGTTTGACAACCAGTTTCTTTAAACGAAAAATTTCCTGATCAGTAAAAGTCTCATTCCCATCATTCAGTTTCATCAGCTTGCGAGCTGATGCCACAAATAACTCCAGATCTGGAAAGTAATTTTCCACTTTCACAGCTCTGCTCCCCTTGGTCACCTGGAGAAATTGCCTAATTTTGGAAAAACAATAGGAGCTTTGCTCCTCCTGCGTCTGCGTCTGCATCATTTCAGACTCAGCTCCACTTTCGTCAGAGACGCTCTCATCTAGTAAATCTAACTTCCCAACCCTACTAGATTTAGCAGAGCTCTGTAAGTTTTCAGCACTTTTTCTTTTTTGTGCAGCTTTAAAAGGATCCTCTTCAGCAAAACTACATTCCTGCATTTCTTCATGAACTGCAACGTTTGTCATGCAGTGTTTGCTCTGTGTGTCCCCTACAGCCTCAAACCGCTCCTCCCCCGCCTGCAAAGTCTGTTCATTCACGTTCCTTCGTTTAACTGCACTTTTACTTACACCCTCCACCTGTTTACCCCGGGCGACAGGCTCGTCACAATGATCAGAGCTGCCGCCAGACAGAAATTCCCCACCATCACTGTTTGGGGGGGCAACTACCGCGCCCGCCGCGGCCACCCCAGCAGAGGCGGCCGCGGCCGCCCCAGCACAAGCGGACGCGGACGCGGACGCCCCCGCAGAAGTAGAAGCGGACGCGGACGCGGACGCGGACGCGGATGCGGCCGCGGCCCCAGCAGAAGCGGGCGCCGCAGCGGCATCCGCCGCACCACATGTAGCGCTACCCTCCGGACCACCAGAAACAGCGGCGTCACCTTTCTTACCGCCAGTGCTCTTTGTGTTCGCCTTTTCAGGACATGACCTAATAAGATGGCCTTCTGCGCCACACGCAAAACACTTCATGGTTTCAGATGTTGCAAACACCAAGTAGCTAAAGCCGTCAATCCTGAAATTAAAAGACGCATTCAGTTCAGCAGAGCTGTCTTTCAACACCATGAAACACTGCCTCCTATGACATACAACATGCTTCAGCAGGGGTGATTTACTACCCAGAGAGACCATTCTGATAGGGGACACAACCTGGCCAAAACGGGACAACTCTCTAATCAGCTGATCATTTTTAACGAAAGGAGGAGCGTTTGAGATGGTGATCCTCCTAGACGGGTTCGCCAGCGGTAAAACGGGAGTAAAAGTGTCACCTATGACCACTCCCTGTGCCACCACCTGATCAGCTTTCTCAGTCGAATCCAGAAAGATCACAATTGCGCTGTTCATCCTCGATGCTGATTTTATGCTGCCATGCCCAACCACCTGTCCTACAGCGAGGCTGGCCTCCTCCACAGAACAGGGAACTGTCGGGAGGATTCTCACACCATGACGCCGGGTTAAGCGCTCAAACTCCACACCACCATCAATCACCGGCATGATGCCGGCCGGGAAAAACCGGCAGCAGAAGCTACCGTTCCCCAACACACTCACTCCAACACTCACACCCCAGCACACACACACTCAACCCACTATATTAAACACACACACCTCAAACACACAAGATAGAGAAAAAGTTAGAAAATACAAAGTTTAAAGTACTCACTCGACACCACTCCACACCCCTGCTCCCACAAACGCCCACGCATGCGCACGAGAGAGAGAGAGAGAGAGAGAGAGAGAGAGAGAGAGAGAGAGAGAACACAGGATCAAAAGGGTGCTGACTGTGGGGAGACTTGAATAACGAAACCGAATTGTCTTTCATTTCAGTTTATTCAAGAAATCATTCCACTGTCTGCTCTTATTCTTGAGCAGCGAACAAAGAGAGTGAACACACCAAAGTTCTCTCATTTAAACCTTCTCACATCAAACCATTTCCCTCGCGGGGGAAATCACACATCTATATCAAAGTCTCTTTATTCACATTCATTAGCCTTTTATTTACATAACTCCCCCTTCTCTCTTCCCGAGCCTCAGTGGTCAGGAAGTCTTCTGTCCCCTGTCCTCCGCAGGGGGTCCAGGCTCTGTGGCTCCGCACCGCAGGGGGCTGGCTCTCCTTCATCGTGGTTAAATCACATATGCAGTGTCCAACATATACATGTCTCACAACACAGCCATATAACCCCCCCCCAAACGATGAAGAACAGACTAATTCCCAAAATTTAATAGCACCTTACTCACTACTGAATAATCAACACCAACATTCAGTCTGTGCGCCGCTTGGGCTTCAGCCGTCTGCCGAATCTGCTGTGCGTTGGCCCCGCCTTGCCTGCGGTGCTGTTCTGCTCCGGGTCTGTTGACTGAGGAAGAGAGTGGTTAATTGCCCTCTGCGGGGGCCTGCCTCGTCGAGGCGCCACCGCGACCGGTACAGACACGTCCTTCATGACAAAAGCAGGTTTTAGTCTGTCAATACTGACTGTCTCTTTTCTGTCCCCAAAATCTAGCACAAATTGCTTATCACCTGCCTCCAGCACTCGAAATGGCCCTTCGTAAGGTGGTTTGAGCGTTGCTTTAAGGGCTTCGCGCCTGACAAAAACGAAATCGGCATTTTTCAAAGCCTTGGGGACGAAAACTCGTGGAAAAGCGTGATGAACCGGACCTGGGAGCGTGTCTGCCCCCGTGCCAACTAACGGTCCCAGAGCAGAGAGAGGTGGGGGCTCTGGGTGCTCTGGTAAAAACTCGCCCGGCAGCCTCAGAGTTTGTGCGAATACCAGCTCCGCTGGGGAGGCGTCTAAGTCCTCTTTAGGCGCAGAACGCAACCCTAATAAAACCCAAGGGAGTTTATTTACCCAATCTGCATCCGTGAGCGACGCTCTGAGTGCTGCCTTCAAAGACCTATGAAAACGCTCGCATAAACCATTAGCCTGAGGGTGGTAAGCCGTAGTGCGGTGAATTTTGGCTCCTAAGCCGTTGGCCATCGCTGACCACAGCTCAGAGATGAATTGCGGTCCTCTATCGGACGTAATGTCCGACGGAACCCCGAAGCGCGCCACCCAAGCCGTTAAAAAAACGCGAGCCACCTCCGCGGCCGTGGTCGTCACAAGTGGGACCACTTCCGGCCAACGTGTGGTGCGGTCCACCATTGTCAAAAGATACGTGAACCCCTGTGATGCCGGTAGGGGGCCCACAAGGTCGACGTGCACATGGTCGAACCTTCTGGCCGGAATGCGGAACGGTTCTAACGGGGCTCTTGTGTGCCTGTGAATTTTGGCCCGTTGACAGGAAATGCAGGTTTTTGCCCATTCCTTCACGTGCTTGCGCAGGCACGGCCAAACAAACTTTTCCGCCACTAGTTTCACCGACGCGCGCACCCCCGGGTGCGCCAGTGAGTGGACCGAGTCAAAAACACGGCGGCGCCACGTGGCCGGAACCACCGGACGCGGGCGCCCCGTCGACATGTCGCAGATCAGGGGGGGCATACCGGTTTGTAAACACTTGCTCTCCAGCCTCAACCCTGTTGGTCCAGACTGGAGCGCGCGCACGTCTGCGTCCGCCCCCTGGTCCGCTGCCATGGCTGCGTAATCTATACCCACGTGCACCGGGGCTGCGCGCGCCACCGTGCCGCTCTCCTGCGGCGCGGTCACGGTGGCCCGTTCTGCCTCTGCGCGTGTCGGGGTCGTGAACGCGCGTGAGAGACAATCCGCTACTACATTGAATTTGCCCGCGACGTGCCTAATGTCAGTGGTAAATTCCGAGATTGCGGCCAGCTGCCTCTGCTGCCTGCCGGACCACGGATCTGAAATTTTGGCCATGGCGTATGTGAGCGGCTTGTGGTCCACATAAGCGGTGAAGCACCGTCCTTCCAGCCAGAACTGGAAATGACGAATAGCCAAATGCAGCGCCAACAGTTCTCTGTCAAACGCGCTGTATTTTCGCTCAGCCGCGCTTAAAGATTTGCTAAAGAAAGCCAAAGGCTGCCAAACTCCGGCTACCTGTTGCTCAATAACGGCCCCTATGGCTAAATCTGAAGCGTCTGTCGTCAGCGCGATACGTGCTGCAGGGTCTGGGTGGGCCAGGAGCGCAGCGTCAGCCAAGGCTTTTTTAACCTCTGTGAACGCGCGCTCCCGCTCCGGGGACCATTCGACCGCCTGGGTCGGCTTTTGTTTTTTGAGCGCGGCATATAACGGTTGCATGATTTGAGCTGCGTGGGGCAGGAACCGGTTATAAAAATTCACCATCCCCAAGAATTCCTGTAGTGATTTGACCGTTTGTGGACGGGGAAAATCCGCTACCGCGCGTACTTTCTCTGGTAACGGAACCGCTCCCTCCGGGGAGACGCGGTGACCCAAAAAATCAATCCGCTCAACGCCGAACTGGCACTTGGCTGGGTTAACTATTAAGCCGTGCTCTCCCAGCCTCCTAAAAACTGCTGTGAGGTGCATTTCGTGTTCGTCCTCTGAAGTACTCGCGACCAAAATGTCGTCGAGGTACACAAACACGAAAGGGAGATCGCGTAACACGGCATCCATCATCCGCTGAAATGTTTGCGCCGCCCCTTTGAGACCAAACGGCATGCGTAAAAATTCGAAAAGTCCGAACGGGGTTATTACCGCTGTTTTAGGAATGTCCTCCGGTTGGACCGGGACTTGGTGATAGCCGCGAACTAGATCAATCTTTGAAAAAATGCGCGCCCCCGCCAGGTGCACCGAAAAATCCTGAATGTGCGGGATGGGATAACGATCGTGTGCCGTAGCGTTGTTTAGCCTGCGGTAATCCCCGCACGGTCTCCAGGAGCCATCGGCTTTCGGTACCATGTGCAGCGGCGAAGCCCACGGGCTCTTCGACCTACGAACGATGCCCAGCCTCTCCAGGCTGGCGAACTCCTCGCGCGCAATGGCGAGCTTAACTGCATCCAAGCGCCGAGCTTTTGCAAACACGGGAGGACCAGAAGTGGGGATGAAGTGTTTCACCCCGTGCTTCGCGACCGTCGCTGAAAAAGTGGGCACAGTGAGCGCTGGAAATTGGGTGAGGAGTGTGTGAAACTTACCACCTGCTGTAGCGACGTGGGTCTGTACTGGTGGCGGGGACACTCGAGCTGAACAGGGGAGAGAGTAAAAAGAGAGTGCATTTACCAGCCGTCTATTAGCAAGATCAACTAACAGATTGTGTGAACACAAAAAATCCGCGCCCAACATGTTGAAACTCACCGCCGCTACTACAAAAGTCCATTCATATGTGCGGCCATGTAAGCATAAAGGCAAGGTCCTTCTCCCGTAGGTGTTGATGTTCGAGCCATTTGCCGCTGTAGCTCCGTCACCGTGGGGTCCAGCTACCCGGTCCGCGTATGTTGGGGTGATGAAGCTCACTTGTGCTCCGGTGTCAATGAGGAACACTCGTCCGGAGCGCGCATCCGTGATGTAGAACAGCTTGTTGCGTTCTCCGAGGGTCGAAGCTGCTAGCGACCCCCGGTCTTGCCGTTTCCCGAACTCCTGAAGATGCAGGGCGGCACACACCTGCGTGCCTTCTCTGCGAACCTCCGATGGTAAAAGCAGAGATCTTCTCCTCCGCTGTGTCGTGCCCGCGCCTCTGTCGCCGGGCTATTGGCTCCCCCTCGTCGCGGCCGTGTTGCCGCCATCGTCGGCCAGTCTGGTTCTGCCGCCTCTGGCTCCCCGCTGTCTCGGGTCGCTGCTGTGGTTGCTTGCCCGCCGCAGGCGTCCAGGATCCCGTCTGCCTCCTGGGCCAGCTCCCGGAACTCCTCCAGGGTGTGACACTTTTTGCCGGCCAGCGTGCTTCTCGCATGCGCCG
This sequence comes from Pholidichthys leucotaenia, assembly GCA_020510985.1. NCBI lineage: Eukaryota > Metazoa > Chordata > Actinopteri > Cichliformes > Pholidichthyidae > Pholidichthys > Pholidichthys leucotaenia. Next base: position 166,356,876 of record CM035841.1, on the reverse strand, counting down.
GGAGGTTGGAGAGGAAGATGAACTGAAAAATGAAATCATCGTTGTCCAACCCTCTCAGCTGTATCATCTCCTCCATCAGGGCGCTCGGCCTGTGTCCACCTTGGTCTAGCAAAGACAGGATCCTCCTCGCCCTCACTTCAGCCGAGGGGGTGAAAAACTTGATGAGGGTGGATTTCAGCTTGCTGTACCTGTCGGTCGCGGGTGGCTGCTCCACCAAGCTTTGCACGCACCGAGCTGTGCTGTTGTCCAGTTTAGCGATGACATGGTGGAACTTAGTGTCATCCACCGTTACTCCTGCGAGCGCGAACTGCGACTCTGCTTGCAGAAACCACGACCGTGGGTTATCCTGCCAGAAATCAGGCAGCTTAACGGCCACTGCGCTCGCCAGCTCTGAGCGCTGTGAGTCCGGGACCCTGAGAATTTCTTCGTTCATTCTCAACGTCGTCAGTCACCAATGTGGGGAGACTTGAATAACGAAACCGAATTGTCTTTCATTTCAGTTTATTCAAGAAATCATTCCACTGTCTGCTCTTATTCTTGAGCAGCGAACAAAGAGAGTGAACACACCAAAGTTCTCTCATTTAAACCTTCTCACATCAAACCATTTCCCTCGCGGGGGAAATCACACATCTATATCAAAGTCTCTTTATTCACATTCATTAGCCTTTTATTTACATAACTCCCCCTTCTCTCTTCCCGAGCCTCAGTGGTCAGGAAGTCTTCTGTCCCCTGTCCTCCGCAGGGGGTCCAGGCTCTGTGGCTCCGCACCGCAGGGGGCTGGCTCTCCTTCATCGTGGTTAAATCACATATGCAGTGTCCAACATATACATGTCTCACAACACAGCCATACTGACAACAATATAAATATAATGTGAAAATACAATAAGGGCAAATTATAAACTGAATGATAAATACAGATAATACCAATTATATAAATAACTAGAAAAGCACTAGAGCGCATACCTCCACCAAGGCTCCTTCTGTTTCTCATAGATCACCTCCAAAATGTAATGGGTTTGTGTGTAGGCCTATAGCCACTTGTGGTGAAAATTGCATCAAAGTCTGTCCATCAGTTTTGGAATGTTGTTGCTAACACACTGTGAGAAGATAAGAGCCTTGGCTGAGGTATGCATTCTCAGATCATCAGCAAAATATAATGGGTTCCTCTCTAGCCCAAGAACCACCTCTGGTGAAAATTTCATCCAAACACATCCTGTAGTTTTTGTGTAATCTTGCTGCATAAATGCAAACAAATCCCTTGGTGGAGGTATGCACTCTCAGATCATCACCAAAATCTAATCATCTGTTCCCCGTGCCATTACACACCTTTCCTGAAAAAAAGCTTGGCAACAGAGGAGATTAGCTCCGCTCCCTCCGGGAACTCCTCCAGCTGCTGATGGCAGTGGATCTCAGCTTCTGCGAGCCTCAGATACCACTAGGAGTCCTTCGGGGTGAGAGTGGAGTGAGCCACAGCCACCAGCTGATCAACCTGGATGGCTGTGCAGCAGAGCTTGTAACCCATGTACATGATGAATGAACGCCTGCTTGCTAGATCCTTGGTTGCTGGTGTCCTACTGCCATGCTGTGCCCTCCGGGCAGATGAGGGTTTATAGGCAGGCCCGTGGTGCAGGCAGGAGTAGGTGCAATGATAATTTATTAAACAAAACTCAAACATAAATGAACAGCAGCACGGGGGCTGGACAAATAACTCAGAAAATAAACTCACGGGTAACTTGGGACATGGGCTAATCACTGGAGAAACAACGGGGAATCAACGCCGAGGACACCAGACAGCGCACGTGCAAAAACTGATATAAACAGAGTAACTGCTAAATTACAAACGAGAGACAGTTGGGCGAACAATCATGGGTAGCAGGTGAGGAAAACAGGACGGGCGGAGCTACACAGGCACACATAGACAGGGTATACTCAGGAGACATGACACTGAACATGCAGGACACCATACAGAGAGGGCAGTGGCAAAAACATGACTGAACGTAATCATAATCACAGAGAGAACAAAGAACAAACACAAGGCGTGGGTATGATCCTAGGATCCTGCCCAGATATGACACCTTCTTGCTGTGCTGCCACAGCGCTAACCATTGTGCCAAATTTTTAATTTAAAAAATGTGCCTCAAAGTTGTTACAGTAGGCTAAATACAGTAAGAAACTGTATTTTCAAAAAGTACAGTAATGTACAGTAAATGACTGGATGTTAGAGCTGAATTCAACAAAAATTCCCGTAATGCAACAGAAATTACAGTAACTCACTGGAAAAAACAAAATTTTTTGGTATCGTACTGCAATATAGCATGTAACTGTAGAAATTACAGCCATGTCTAACAGTGTGTATAACCTTCAGATCCAACCGGTCTTTCAGAGTATATCAGCAGACTTTGACATTTAATCCTATAAGCCAACTACTGTCTCGACATAACATGACCCAGTGACCCAAATGAGTCATAGGTCAGCAGTGGCTCTCTGCAGTGTAACATCTGAGTAAAGGACAGTATGAACTCAAGAACAGGTCTTGTGATTTCTTTGTTCCTGCCTTGGATTACGCATAATCCTTTCTCTGAGAGTAGTTGGTAATTAAAGGCAACCAATTTACTTTTATGCATTAAAATGCATTTAAATTAACATTTAACCTATTTTGTAATTGCATAATCACAAAATCATGTTTCAGCATGGATATTTATAAATTTTGCTTGAAAGCAACATCATGTAATCCTCACAACCAGCATTTTAGAATGGTTTTGCAATACAAATACAAAACAGTGGGGAGAGTTGTCCCTCCTCTTCTGAACAGAGTGATGTAGGCAGGAAATTATGGGCAAAGTTGAGAATGTACACAGACAGGAGTTATAGCATACGCTAGAAAGCGATCATGCCTCCTACATGGTACGTTTTCTTTTGAAGTCAGGGAGAAATGATCTCCAGTCACATTCTCTAGCTTCTTCCTACGACTGCAACACCCCATGTTTTCTCCCACAGAGGTTTCCCTTTCTTTTATCTGGCAGGTGGTCGAAATGTAATTGGCTGTGGTTGTAGGAAGTAGTCCAGCCAACGCAAAACAAAAACAAACCTTTCTGGCATGGATTGTGATCTTTGCAGATAAGAATGTCTGAGCTGTGACGCTATTGCTGAGAAGCCAGCTTTTCGGCTTACATTTTTAATTAAATCTCTTCTTACACCTCATGGTTATTTTATGGTTTAAAATAAATAATTTTCCCTTACATAGTTCTTTTATCCCCATTATTTAGCTCTACATTAGCTCAGTACAAATGGATATCATGCGATACACATTGGTGTCCTTTTTAAAATGGTACAACAAATACATATTAATATAGAAAAAACAGGAAGAGAATATCTCTTGTGAGTTGACCCGCTTTAGCATTGATTGTGTCATTGTAAGGAAGAAAAGAAACCATTATTCCTAACAGCCTTGTCCAGGGTGTGTGAGTTATATGTATATCTTTGCTAGGCAATGTCAAACAATCATGCACACATTAGTACTCCTTTAAATGTTGGCGGTGCTGCATAATCCTGTCTTGATTGCCTGTAAATTAGAGTGTTATTTTAATTCATTTGTTCTAATGTTGATCTTGGAATCATCTAAAATATTAGTTAACCCCCCCCCCCCCCACACACACACAGCATGTGGGACACCATGTGGTGTATCGGGGCATTTGTCTTACCCTAGGCCACACAGCTACTGTAAGTAGTGAAAGCTACAGTGGGAGGTCGGTCGTCTGGTAGCACTGTGCGTTACCTTTCCTTTCCCCGCTCTATTACGCTGAGCACCAAGCTGGAAGGCGGAAAGTACTTGAACCCACGACCTCCTGGTTGTGGGGTGGATGCTCTACCTCTAGGCCACCACTTTGGTATCTAAAATATTAAGGGTGTTGGAAAAAATTGATTCACATAAGAATCTAAATTCTCATTTTACACGATCCAGAACCGATTCACAAAAATTAAGAATCGATTAATTATAGGGAAAGAGAATGAAGTAAAAACAGCGCAGCAAGAAATTCAGGACAGGTCCATCTGCAGCTCACAGACTCCATCAACACCCCTTCAACTAGTTACGCTCCCTCAGCAAGTTACGCCCCCACGTTATGTCACTCCACAAAATGGCCGCCCGTAGCTGACCATGCAAATATGGCTGTGCCAGCACTGGGCTGATCATACGCAAATTCGGGTGTTGTAGCCTTGTAGACGGGCCGACGGTGGCCACACATTTTGAAGGACGAATGTAAAAGAATCTAAAAATGAGAGAATTTAGTCCTTAGATGGCAAAAAAAAGTTTATGGTCTAGTCTTTGGATGACGTTTATTTGCGTGACCACGCGTTACTGCCTAGCAACCCTGACAGCCGCAGATGAGGGTTTTCTTTCTAACATTTTTTGACAGTGATGGAAGCAGTGTTCTTTTCATTGAATAAAAAACAAATATCATTATTGACTAAAAGTAGACAAAAACTATTGATAATGAACAGACTTAAATAAAACTATAAAAATAAAATCATTACAATAAATCTGGACTCAAATTAGGTGTCAAAAGTAAAATGCATAAATGGTAATTTTACTTTAATTTCTTGCTTTAATAAATGAAAAAAATAGATATTGTTTTAGTTGACGAAAGTAACACTGGATAGAAGTTTATTTTTGTTAGTTTGTTTTAAATTTTGCATTTACTTTACTTTTTACTGGAGAAGCTTCACCAGACAAAGGACCATGACCAAATAATCACCCAGAGTTGAAAGAAGTGGAAAAAGTTGTAAGTCCTCCTGCTGAACAACGCACACTGCACCACTTTAACAAACTCCCAGTGAATTCTGAACGGGCAAAAAAAAAAAAAAAAAAAAATCATGAAAACTTGCAACAGAACTTTATTTTGTTTTATAACTTTAATTTGTTTTTTAAGTCTCTGAAGAATTTAGATATTTAAGTTTATATTTGTGCAGGTTTACAATTAATGCTACTTATCTTATGCATCAATTGCATTCAGTTCTTATTGAATTTGTTGATGGCATTAAACTGGGGGATATTTAACCACTCCTCCTGCAACACCACGACCAGTTCCTGTCTGTTCTGCAGCGCCGGTAGTCTGGCTGAAACATGTCACCCAAGTTGATCCCACAAGTGTTCAATGGGGGATAAATCCAGAGAATAAGAAGGCCAAGGAAGGACATCAAAGTTCTGTTGCTGCAGGTACCCCCTGGTGACTTGGGCGGTATGTGAATGAGCATTGCCCTGCTGGAACATCTGGAGGTCTTTGTGATCCCAAAAGAAGGGCATCATAACAGGTTGCAGAACGTGGTCAATGTACTGTTGAGCAGTTAAAGTGCCGTGAAAGACAACCAACTGTGTCCTGTAGTTACCTGAAATGCCGGCCCACACCATGACTCCATCGCTGCCCCATCGGTTGACCTGTTGGACACAACATGCAGCTCTGAACTGGCAAAATCGGGATTCGTCAGAGAAAAGAACAGTGTTCTACTGCTGTAGGGTCCACCTGTTGTGCTGATGAGCCCACCCGTGGCAATTTTGTTGCTGCTCTGCTGTCAGGATCATCCCTTGAAAGGGTCTTTGGGCTTGGAGGTCCTGACGCCTGAGGCGCTTTCTCACACTCTTGGTATCCTCTCTGAAGAGCTGGGGCAGGTGGCTGGGGAGAGGCAAATCTGGGCTTCTCTGCTTGAACTGCTGCCTCCGTGACCCGGACCTCTGGAAAAGCAGTAGAAGATGGATGGATATATAGGGAAGATGACCAGTTCTTAAAATCACCCATTTTTGACTTTTGAGTACCCAAAACAAACAGCGAGCTCTAAAAGACTGTAGAGCCAGAGCTGAAAGGCCGTGAGTTGTGACAGTGAGTACAACCACTGAAAATAAGTTCTAGATGTATTTTGAGTCATACAAACACTATTACTAAAGCTCAGATGGGATGGACCCAAAAATATTAATACAAAAATCACGTTGCGTTTTCAATGGCAGTGAGTATATTAGTGAAGAGTAATGAGTTAACCGGCATAACCAACCTTGATCCCGTATTGGTACTAAGCACAACTACACAAGCATTTTTTTTGTGACCACTGGAAAGCTTTTGACCCAAAATCAGAATTTTGAATCAGAATCAGACAACGGTGTTTATTTTTCTGTAAATATTGTACAATGATATCATATGCAGTCACCCGCTTTGTAGAATGTGTAGATGATGAGGCAAGTTGGTCTCAAGCAGTTTATTACACATTCTCTCTCATGAGCATAGTAGAAAAGAGGACATCTCACACAGAACTCTTCACTTATATACTCAGGCCCTTCTACATATCAAAAGGTCACAATGCATTCACATAAAAGATCTCACTGCATGCACTTCCTTAATCCTTTAACATCCCCCTCACAGACTCTGGCACACAAAGCATCCTCCAAGCCGTCTCTGACATACAAAAGATCACATTTCACAGCTTCCTGTTATCTCCAAGGAAACTCTGCCCTTTGTTCTTATCAAAGATGCTGCTCATTATGTTTTGGCCATGTGCGGCCACACCACTCCCCTCGAGCATATTGGATTGAACAAAAGAATAACAGTCTGTATGCTGAATCATTACACATCAATCCACATGCTGCTTGGGCTTCAGTCTTCTCCCGTATCTGCTGTAACCAGGATTCACCGCCTCCTCGGCGCTGTCATACTGGGGAGCTGCTGTCTGGGGGTGAAAACCTTTTGTCTGTCCCTGTGGGTGTTCTGGGGAAATTCTACTCTGGGAAGCCCCCCGTGGGGGTCTTCCGCGCCAAGGGGCCCTTGCCAACAGCACTTGCTCGTCTGCCACCACAAAAGCGGGTTTGAGCCTGTTTATGCCAATCTTTTCCCTCCTACCCCCCAAATCTAGCAAAAAATGCTTGTCCCCTGTTTCCAACACTCTGAACGGTCCATCATAAGGTGGTCGCAGTGGGGGGCGATGCGCATCATGTCTGACAAAAACAAACTCTGCGTTTTTCAAAGTTTTAGGCACAAAAACGCGAGGAAAACTGTGATGAACGGGGCCCGGCAGCGTGCCTGTGTCAATGCTACGCTGCAACAGCTGAGACGGGGAGCTGCCTGGCGCAGGATTATCCGGGAGAAACTCCCCGGGCAGCCGAAGTGGCTGCGCAAAAACGAGTTCAGCTGGGGAAGCTTCTAAGTCTTCTTTAGGCGCAGAGCGCAACCCTAATAAAACCCACGGTAGCTTGTCTACCCAATTTGCATCCGTCAGTGACGCCCTGAGAGCCGCTTTCAATGACCTATGAAAACGTTCGCATAACCCATTAGCCTGAGGATTGTACGTTGTTGTGCGGTGAATTGTGACACCCAGGCTGCGGGCCATTGTTGACCAAAGTTCGGAAACAAATTGAGGGCCTCTGTCGGACGTAATGTCTGACGGGACTCCAAAACGCGCCGCCCATGCTGTTAAAAACGCGCACGCTACCTCCTCGGCTGTGGTTGACGCCAGAGGAACCACCTCCAGCCATCGCGTGGTGCGGTCCACCATTGTCAGAAGGTGCGTGCACCCCTGTGATGGCGGGAGGGGGCCCACGAGGTCCACGTGAACATGGTCGAACCTCTTAGCTGGGATGTGAAACGGCTCCAAGGGAGCCCTCGTGTGTCTGTGTACTTTGGCTCGTTGGCACGCCATGCAGGCTGCTGCCCACTCTTTCACCTGTTTGCGAAGACTCGGTCTCACAAATTTCTCTCCTACCATCTTGATTGACGCGTGCACTCCCGGGTGCGCTAAAGAATGAACCGAGTCAAAAACGCGACGGCGCCACGCAGCCGGTACCACAGGACGCGGTCGCCCCGTGGAGACATCGCAGATTAGGGGGGGCATACCGTCTTGCAGCACCCTGCTCTCCAGCCTTAACCCTGTTGGTCCAGACTGGAGCGCGCGCACATCCGCGTCACTAACCTGCTCTGCGGCCACGGCTGCGTAATCTATCCCTACGCTGACTGGGGCCGCCACGGTGCGTGAGAGGCAGTCTGCCACTACATTCAGTTTACCCGAGACATGCTGAATATCGGTAGTAAACTCTGAGATCACGGCCAGCTGTCTCTGCTGCCGGCCCGACCAAGGTTCTGAAACCTTGGCCATAGCGAATGTTAGTGGCTTGTGATCAACGAACGCGGTGAAACAGCGCCCTTCCAGCCAGAACTGGAAGTGGCGAATAGTCAGGTGGAGAGCCAGCAACTCCCTGTTAAACGCGCTGTATTTACGTTCACTATCACGCAAAGTCCTGCTGAAAAAGGCGAGCGGTTGCCAAGCGCCGGCTACACGCTGCTCCACAACCGCCCCTATGGCCACCTCTGACGCGTCAGTAGTGAGCGCTATGCGGGCCGTTGTGTCTGGATGTACCAACAACGCAGCGTTTGCCAGGGCTGCCTTGACTTCCGAGAACGCCCGCTCTCGCTCCGGGGACCATTCGATCTTATTCGCGGGTTTCTGCTTTTTGAGCGCGGCGTACAGTGGTTGCATGAGCTGCGCTGCACGGGGGAGGAAACGGTTATAAAAATTCACCATTCCCAAAAACTCCTGTAACGCCCTGACCGTTTGTGGTCAGGGAAGATCTGCTACCGCGCGCATTTTGTCAGGCAGCGGAACCGCTCCTTCGGGAGAGACGCAGTGCCCCAAAAAATCAATCTGCGTCACCCCGAACTGACACTTCGCTGGATTGATTATTAAACCGTGCTCTCCCAACCTCCGGAAAACCGCCGTGAGGTGGGTTTCGTGTTCGTCTTCGGAAGCGCTGGCTACCAAAATATCGTCCAGGTAGACGAATACGAAAGGGAGATCATGCAGCACCGCATCCATCATGCGTTGGAATGTCTGTGCAGCCCCTTTAAGCCCGAATGGCATGCGCAAAAACTCGAATAAGCCAAACGGAGTTATCACTGCTGTTTTGGGTATGTCCTCAGCGCGCACTGGGACTTGGTGGTAAACGCGGACCAAGTCTATTTTAGAAAAAACGCGCGCTCCTGCCAAATGAACGGAAAAATCTTGGATGTGAGGAATTGGGTAGCGGTCGTGCGCTGTGGCGTTGTTCAACCTGCGGAAATCCCCGCAAGCTCGCCACGAGCCGTCAGTTTAGGGACCATGTGTAGCGGGGAAGCCCATGGGCTGTTTGAACGCCTGATGATGCCCAGCCTCTCCTGGTTGGCGAACTCCTCGTGCGCTATGGCCAGTTTAGCTGCGTCCAAGCGCCAAGGTTTTGCAAAAATGGGTGGCCCGGTGGTGGTAATAAAATGTTCCACCCCGTGTTTAGCGACAGCTGCCGAAAATGTCGGGACCGTGAGTGCTGGGAACTGAGTGAGCAGTGTGTGGAACTTACCGCTTGCAGCTGTGACGTTGGCTTGTGCTGTTGGCCGGGACGCTCGAGCTGTACAGGGAATAGAATCAAAAGACAGTGCATTAACCAGGTGCCTGTTAGCGACATCAACCAACAACCCATGTGAGCACAAAAAATCAGCCCCCAATATATTGAAATTCAATGCTGCTATGACAAAAGTCCACTCAAATGTACGGCCGTGTAGAGACAGAAGCAGAGTCCTCTCACCAAAGGTTTTAATGTCCGAGCCGTTTGCTGCTGCCATCTGGGGGCCACTGGAACCTGCCAGCCGGTCGGCATAGGACGGCATGATGAAACTCAGCTGGGCGCCGGTGTCCACGAGGAAATGTCTCCCGGAGCGTGCGTCCGTCAAGTAGAGCAGCTTGTTCTCCTCCCCGAGGGTTGCAGCTGCTACTGACCCCCGGTCTTGGCGTTTTCCCGAGCGCTTGAACTGGCACGGTGGTACACATTTGCGTGCCTTCTCTGCAAAGCGGCGGTGATAGAAACAAAGGATGTCTCCTCCGCGTTCCTTGGCGCCCGCTGCCGCTGTCGTCGGTGGTTCTGCTACCGCCGTCAATGGCTCCTCGCCCTCTCCGGCCGTCACGCCGAGCTCAGTCGCCGCCGCCGTGGTCGCGAGCTCTCTGCTGGCCATGATGATCCGGTGTGCCTCCCGGGCCAGTGCACGGTAGTCCCGCTTGGCCAACAACGGCGAACTGGCCAGGGCCGCTGTCGTCGCTGACGGAAGGTGGGTAAAGGTGAAGTGGTCGTCGTCCGAGCCTTTCAACCTCAGCATCCTCTCTATCAGGTCAATGGGCGTGCAATCTCCCAACCCGGTCCACACTAGGAGTCTCTCTGCTCTCTCCTCAACCGAGAGTGTGTAGTGCTGGATGAGTGCGGCCTTCAACGCGTCGTATTTGTCGCTGGCTGGTGGCTGCTCCAGAAGGCTCTCCACATGCTGAACCGTGTGGTTGTCGAGCTTTGCGATCACATGGTAGAATTTCGTGTCATCTACCGATATCCCCCGGAGGGCGAACTGCGCCTCAACCAGGTGGAACCAGGAGCGTGGGTTGTGCTGCCAAAAGTCCGGTAGCTGGACTGTAACGGCATACGCTTGGCTGGGGGCTCCCAACGAGGCTGGCTCCGGGGAATTCTCTTCGTGTTGCATGCTTCGTCTTGGGTCACCAGTGTAGAATGTGTAAATGATGAGGCAAGTTGGTCTCAAGCAGTTTATTACACATTCTCTCTCATGAGCATAGTAGAAAAGAGAGCATCTCACACAGAACTCTTCACTTATATACTCAGGTCCTTCTACATATCAAAAGGTCACATTGCATTCACATAAAAGATCACACTGCATGCACTTCCTTAATCCTTTAACATCCCCCTCACAGACTCTGGCACACAAAGCATCCTCCAAGCCATCTCTGACATACAAAAGATCACATTTCACAGCTTCCTGTTATCGCCAAGGAAACTCTGCCCTTTGTTCTTATCAAAGATGCTGCTCATTATGTCTTGGCCATGTGCGGCCACAGCTTCAGCATTTTTTTTCTTTCTTTTGTCATATTCCAGGCCAACAAATACACACTGATCATTGCCCCAGTTTTCTCTTTATTTCACTAAAATTCTGTGAAATGATGTAAGCAACACGGCCACACACACGCACGCACACACACACACACGCATGCAGTGGTCTAATGAGAAAAAGGTGCACACAGCACAATGCCTTTCGATGCTGCCAGAAGACTGGCCCCGGCTCATACTATTCCCCCGCCCCCACCTTTCCTCAGTTTTTGTTCCACATCTGTTTCCCAAACTTTCTAAGGGGCCTTAGAGAGAACCTTATCTGGGTCAGAGTACTCTCCTCCTGTGTGTGTGCGCGCAACAAGCATTACTGTGAACCATCAAATTAAAGCTGAACCTGAAGACAAGGAGCAGTGTCCTAAAAGGGGACGCATTTGAATGGCTCTGTACACTTATTTTTAAACAAATGCGTCTGACAAAAATCCAGAGGTAGACATAAGTATCTACGTTCTGTCCAGATGTAAGGGCGTAGTGAAAGGGAAGTTGCATTATGGACGCTGTGCGTTGCTTTTTCATGTGCTTTCTAGGAAAATGAATATCATTCATCCATCCATCTTGTAACAGTAACATTCAAAATGTATTTTCCAGAAACCATAAATACTACTAAAATACAACTTTTTCCTCACTAATACTCATTAGTAAAGAACATTCATTCTTTTACTATTTCGGAAGACCAAATTTGGGAAGTTAAACACAAATTAGACCATCTGACAGGCAGAAGGTTCAGTGATTTTTGCTCTTTTCCTCCTCCAGCAAATTAACTGCCTTGAAATGTGGCTCAATACCCCCACCGTTTGGACAAAACTATTAATTGCAACATGTAATAAAGGTAAATATAGAATTGGTTGGTATTGTATACTTCAATAGTCATAATGCTAACCAAGAAAAAATTACATTTGGTTAACATTATTGGCATAGACAAAGATGTATTTGTGTGTGTGTGTGTGTGTGTGTGTGTGTGTGTGTGTGTGTGACTGAACTGAAAGAAGTTATTTAAATGCATCATGGTTGTTAAAACTGATTAACGGAGGTTCAGCTGAGTTGGTGTCTTCCTGGTGTGTCAGTAAGAACACCTCTGGAGTCAGAAATGCAGTTTACCAGGTTTATTCCAAATTTAGGCAGCTTCTCAATACTTTCCAATGACTGACATGGATGCAAGGTGAAACTGTGGTCTAAAAGGGCTAAAATAAATAGCACACAAATGTAATGAACCAATACTTCCATCTTTAGGTCAGTCGCAGCAATAAACAATTAACTGGGCTGCCATTGCAATATAATGAAAACTTGCATGATTACAGTCAAATGGTAACACAACACACCATAAGGCAGAACCACTCGAAATTACAGCACTCCGACACAGCTGAGGTACACACTGTGTTTAATCTGCCACAAGTGTATCAGGGTACTGAAAGAGTACAATATCCGGAGGCAGCACACTGAGAAACACTCGGCTTTCCGGACAAACTTTCCTGAAGGATCTCAGGACAGAGTGGTAGAAGTGCAGAGCTTGACTGCATCTTACAACCGTAGTTGTACCACAATGGCGCGGACATACACAGCCCAGGAGAGAGCTACAGCTGCTTCCCTCCGTGTTTCATGGATCTTGGCAAAAAAAACCAAGAGGCCGTTGACAGACTCTGAAACCGTGAAAGACTGTATGTTGGCCATTGTCGCTGAAGTTATAAATGAGGACAAAATGAAAACGTGTGACAGCTGCTGTTAAAAATGTGCCCTTATCAAACATGTCAAACATTCGCAAGGTTGAAATTCTAGCTACAGACGTATATGAAACACTGTTGAATGATCTGAAGAAAGCTGATGTGATGTCCTTAGCAGTGGATGAGTCCACGGACAGAACTGACACTGCACAACTGTGCTTATAAGCCAATTTTTGTTTTGTTTTACAGCAAATGCTTCAGAGAGGAACTGCTTGGCTTGCTGCCGTTAGGACACACAACTGGTGAGATAATCTTTGAGAAGATTTCAACATTTTTTAAAAACAATGGTCTGGATATGGAGCGTACATGTATGCTTGTGACAGATGGGGGCTCCATCAATGGCAGGTAAATTTGTCATATTCAACAGATCGCTGAACATGCTCAGCCCAGTTACATGTCTTGATTTCAAATTGTGGCCCATCTGATTTTGTAATTCAATAGCCCTGCTCTAAGGCATCCACAGGAAGGCAAAGTGAGGATATTAACTGAAAGAACAACTTCGACTGAGCTATAAGCTGAGCTAACTGCTCCAGCAGCTTATCATGCAGACCTCAAGTGTTCTGAGTTGCTTGCTAATGAGCACACACAGAGTTTTGTTTTTTGTTTTTTTTTAAACAAAAATACAAGAAGGACATTGACGTGAACTGCACCTTTTGTCTACAAACTCCTGAAGATGTTCACCACTTATTCTGGAACTGCCCCCCACCCCCCCTACATTTTTTGGCAAGTTCTCTGTACATTTATTTCCCATTTTACTGACTCAGAATTTTTGTTTTCTTTTGAAAATGTATTGTTTGGCTTTCTTACAAACCCCATCCTCCAACACAAAACAATACTGCATTGTTAATCTAATCTTACTAATTGCAAAGTTGTGGTGGACCACTAGGAGGCTCCACTCACACCCAGTGACTTAGGGAGAAGGGTGGAGAGACGGGGAACATTCATGTGTGCACATTGGCGCCAAGTGTCATTCATGTTATTGCTGGAGTTGAATAAAGTTCTGAACTGGCAGCTTCGTGTCTCGTCACTTCATCCCTCCACACTGGTGACCTACGACGTTGATAATGCTCAAAATGGAAGATGAAGTGAGCTTCTCTTCTGGAACACCCATGTTAGAGTTTCCCTCTGAGACCACGCCCTCATTCGCCGTGGCGGTCAAGCTCCCGGACTTCTGGCTCCATGATCCCGCTGTCTGGTTCATCCACGTTGAAGCTCAGTTTGCCCTCCATTGGATTTCTGCAGACGACACGAGATACCATTATGTGGTGGCTTAGCTCGACCCGCGCTCCAGTCAGCACGCCATGAGCTTGCTCCGAGACCCCCTACCCCGGGGAAAAGATGCCGCTCTCAAACAGCTGCTGTTACGGCATTACACCCTCTTTGATGGGGAGAGAGTGGAGAAGCTCCTCTCCTACTCAGTTAGGCGATGGCTCAGCTGTGGAGTTAATGGAAAGTATACTGGCTTTGCTGGGCACAGATGACGGATCTTTTCTCTTCACCCAACTCTTCCTCAGGAAAGTGCTGGTTCCGGCGGGGACAATTTTGGCCAACTCACCGCTGCTGACTGCCAGAGACTACTACGCGCTGACGGAAGAAGTGGACCACATTATCCTGGCGAATCGGAGTTTCGGTGCCCAGGTGGTGACACCGGGACCTTCGGTGGAGCCCATGGAGGCTGTGGACATGATGGTTGTGGATGGGACAGCCACTCGGTGGTGCCGGAACAGGACTGTGTGCTTCTACCATCAGTGTTTTGGCGCCGGTGTGCAGCATTGCCTTCCGCCATGCCGTTTCAGGACGTCGGGAAATGGACCAGCCAGCAGTCAGTAGCAGCTGCGACCGCTGGCAACAAGGAGAAGCTGCTTTTCCTCGAGGACACATGTTCCGGGAGACGGTTTTTGGTCGACTCTGGTTCCCAGAAGAGTCTTATTTTGCCGACTGGTGCTGATAGACTGGAGGAAGGCTGTGGCCCGTCGTTAACCGCCGCTAATGGCTCCCCTATCAAGACATTTGGAGAAAGGTCAGTGACTGTGTGTTTTCATGGACGCAACTACAAGTGGGACTTTGTGGTAGCTGCCTGCTTGGTTTCTATCATAGGTGCTGATTTTCTGTGTTCTTATGGTCTCCTTGTAGATGTTGCTAATAGACATTTGGTTGATGCTGTTTCTTTTTCTTCACTGCCTTGTATAACTCGGGGAGCTGAGCCACTAACACATGCTAATTTTTTAGCCTCAGGGGATGTGCACTAACGCTTGCTTTCTGATTTTCCCGCGCTCACAGTGCCTACTTTTTCCACTACTGTGACCAAACATGGGGTTGAGCATTTTATCACCACAAAGGGCCCTCTGGTTTTCGTGCACCCACGCCGCCTCGACGCGGCTAAGCTAACCATCCCGTGGGAAGAGTTTGCTAACTTGGAACATTTGGGGATCATCAGGTGCTCCGTTAGCCCTTGGCCGTCCCTCCTGCACATGGTGCCCAAGTCCAATGGTTCGTGGCCATGCTGTGATTTCCGTCGCTTGAACAACATCACGGAGCATGACCGTTATCCCATCCCTCACATTCAGGATTTTTTGGCACTCCTGGCCGGAATGTCCATTTTTCTAAGGTAGATCTGGTCCACAACTACCACCAGGCCTTGGTGCGCACTGAGGCCGTCTCAAAAATGGCGGTAATAACACCCTTCGGCCTTTTTGAGTTTCTTCACATGCAGTTCGGGCTTAAGGGCGTGGCTCAGACTTTTCAGAGGATGATGGACACAATGCGCCGTGATTTGCCATTCGTGTTCATCTACCTGGATGACATTCTGGTGGCTAGCGCATCTGAGGAGGAGCACCTCTATCATTTGAAGCAAGTTTTCCATCGGCTGGAGGCACATGGATCGATAGTTAATCCAGCAAAATGTCAGTTTGGCTTGCCGGAGATTGATTTCTTGGGCCATCACATCTCATCTGAGGGTGCGATTCCATTGCCGGATAAAGTGCGGGCGGTGTCGAATTTCCTACGTCTGCAGACCATGAGAGTGCTGCAGGAATTTTGGGGGATGGTTCATTTTTACAACCGTTTCCTTTCACGGGCAGCCCAGCTGCAACAACTCACTTTACAACGAGCTCAAGAAGAAGAAGCCCATGGGTGGCATCAACTGGACCCCCGATCAGGTCCAGGCTTTTTCGGGCACCAAAGCTGCGCTCACCAATGCGGCTTTGCTGGCCCATCCATCCCTGTCAGCGCGGATTGCGCAAACTAGGGATGCGCCTAACGTCTCGGTTGGAGCAATGGTGGAACAGTACGTCTCTGCATTTTAGAACCTTGTTGACCGATGCGCCTCCCTTGGGTCCTACTCGGATTACGCTCTGCGCCCAAGGAGGATCATGTAACTTCACCGATTGAGCTTGTTTTTGGTCAACCGTTGCAGATCCCGTGTGAATTTTTGCTGGAAGTTGTCGCGCCCGGTACTGACTCGTCCACGCACTTTTTTCCTAGAGTTGAATCAAGTAGTGTTCTGGGGCTGGTGCACTAATGTTTCCCCCGCACTTTTGTTCCGAAGCATTTGGAGCATGCCAAGTTTGTTTTCATCAGACACGATGCCCACAGGACTCTGTTGCATCCGCTTTACAACGGCCCTTTCAGGGTTTTGGAAATGGGTGCAAAACATTTTGTGTTGGATTTTGGGGGGGCGCAGGAAAACCATCTGCATAGACAGACTTAAGCCCGCTCACGTGTTGGCAGACGAGCAGGTGGTGCTGGCCCAGGTTCCCCAGCATGGACGCCTGCCTGCAGTGGGTTCACAAGTTGATTTTTCCCCTACAGAGCACTTTTTGCCAAGACCGGAGACTGAGTTGTTTCCCTCCCCGCCTCGACCTAGAGACCCCTTGATTGGCCCGGCTGCTCGATGTTACAGCCGTTATGGGTGATTGCTCAAGCCCAAGGTGCTGGACTGTTAAGGCCCCTTCTGGGTGTTCGGGGTGGGGGGGGGCTGTGTGGTGGACCACTAGGATGCTCCACTCACACCCAGTGACTTGGGGAGAAGGGTGGAGAGATGGGGAACGTTTATGTGTGCGCACTGGCACCAAGTGTCATTCATGTTATTGCTAGAGTTGAATAAAGTTCTGAACTGGCAGCTCTCGTGTCTTGTCACTTCATTCCTCCATAGTCACATATCCATAAATCTAAATTTTTCAGTCATAAACCATGCTTTGCTATTTTTGAAAATGAAGACAAGCAATACTATTCTTCAATTTTCTATTCTACGAACAAGAAATCTGTTAAAACTGTAACCTTATGTTGTGGAAGATGTGAAAATGACGAGGCAGAGTTCTTTCTCAGAGTCAGCTTTATTCACATCTCCATCATTTCAAAGCAGAGAAAAAAGAGAGTGAAACAGTAAACTCTCGTCCTTAAATATCAGGGACTTCACACCTCATAGATCACATGTCACACAGACCACCTTACATAATAAAGACAGTCACAATGCATTTCAACACCTTGCACAATAAAGACAGTCACAATGCATTTCTCTCCATGATATCACTTCCACTGTCTCCCATGCATCCTTTCCTTAATCCCTTAATTGACCCCCACAGTCTCCAGCCTTGCATACCAAGGCTAAGATTCTTGCCTTTGTTTTGACCTAAAATGTGAGTCACAAAACCGGTCCAACAGGTCCCATGTGTGTTCACCACACAAGCCCCCCCAGCATTTTAGAAAAACAGAACAACAAGAAGATAACCACATGCATGCCGTGATAGCATCAATACACATCAGTCCACATGCTGGATAGGCTTCAGCCTCCTGCCGAATCTGCTGTAGCTGGGGTTCACCGTCTCTGCGGCGCTGTCACGCTGGGGGTTTGCCGTCTGGGGGCGGAAACCCTTTGTCAGTCTCTGCGGGTGTTCTGGGGATACATTACTTTGGGAAACATTACTGTGTGAAACCCTCCGTGGTGGTCTACCTCGCCGCGGGGCCTTTGCCAACAGCACTTCCTCATCTGCCACCACAAAAGCGGGTTTAAGTCTGTTTATGCCAATTTTCTCTTTCCTACCCCCCAAATCTAGCAAAAACTGCTTGTCCCCTGTTTCTAGCACTCTGAATGTTCCGTCAAAAGGCGGCCGCAACGGGGTTCGATGCGCATCGTGTCTAACAAAAACAAACTCTGCGTTCTTCAAAGTTTTAGGCACAAAAACGCGCGGAAAACTGTGGTGCGCGGGGCCGGGCAGCGTGCTTGATTCTATGTTACTCCGCAACAGCTGAGACGGGGAGGCGTTTGGCGCAGGGTTATCTGGGAGAAACTCCCCAGGCAGCCGGGGTGGCTGCGCAAACACGAGCTCCGCTGGGGAGGCTTCTAGATCCTCTTTAGGTGCAGAATGCAACCCCAATAACACCCATGGTAACTTGTCAACCCAATTTGTATCCGTCAGTGACGCTCTGAGAGCCGCTTTCAATGACTTACGAAAACGTTCGCATAACCCGTTAGCCTGCGGATTGTACTCGGTTGTGCGGTGAATTGTGACACCCAGGCTGTGGGCCATTGTCGACCAAAGCTCGGAAACAAATTGAGGGCCTCTGTCAGACGTAATGTCCGACGGAACGCCGAAGCGTGCCACCCAAGCTGTTAAAAACGCACACGCCACTTCCTCGGCTGTGGTTGATGCCAGCGGGACCACTTCAGGCCAGCGTGTGGTGCGGTCCACCATTGTCAGAAGATGTGCGCACCCCTGTGACAGAGGGAGGGGTCCAACGAGGTCCACATGAACGTGATCGAACCTCTTGGCCGGAATGTGAAACTGTTCCAAAGGAGCCCTCGTGTGCCTGTGTACTTTGGCTCGTTGACACGCCGTGCAGGCTGCTGCTCACTCTTTGACCTGTTTGCGGAGGCTCGGCCACACAAATTTCTCTCCCACCATTTTGACCGACGCGCGCATTCCAGGGTGCGCCAAAGAATGAACCGAGTCAAAAACACGGCGGCGCCACGCGGCCGGTACTACTGGACGCAGCCGTCCAGTGGAGACATCGCAGATTAGGGGGGGCATACCGTCTTGCAGCACCCTGCTCTCCAGCCTTAACCCTGTTGGTCCAGACTGGAGCGCGCGCACGTCCGCGTCATTAACCTGCTCCGCGGCCATGGCTGCATAATCTAACCCTACGCTGACTGGGGCCGCCACGGCGCGTGAGAGGCAATCTGCCACTACATTGAGTTTGCCCGCCACATGCTGAATATCAGTGGTAAACTCTGATATGGCGGCCAGCTGTCTCTGCTGCCGGCCTGACCACGGTTCAGAGACCTTGGCCATCGCAAATGTTAGCGGTTTGTGATCAACGAACGCGATGAAAGCGCGTCCTTCCAGCCAGAACTGAAAGTGGCGAATGGCCAAATGGAGAGCGAGCAGCTCCCTGTCGAACGCACTGTATTTACGTTCGCTATCGCGCAAGGTCCTGCTGAAAAATGCGAGGGGCTGCCAAACCCTGGCTACATGTTGCTCCACGACCGCCCCTATGGCCACCTCTGACGCGTCAGTGGTGAGCGCTATGCGGGCCGTTGGGTCTGGTTGTGCCAACAACGCAGCCTTTGCCAAAGCTGCTTTCACCTCCGAGAACGCTTGGTCCCGCTCCAGGGACCACTCGACCTTATCTGCGGGTTTCTTTTTTTTGAGCGCGGCATACAGCGGCTGCATGAGTTGCGCCGCACGGGGGAGAAAATGGTTATAAAAATTCACCATTCCCAAAAACTCCTGCAACGCCCTGACCGTCTGCAGCCGGGGAAAATCTGCCACAGCGCGCACTTTGTCAGGCAGCGGAACTGCTCCTTCGGGGGAGACGCGGTGTCCTAAAAAATCGATCTGCGCCACCCCGAACTGACACTTCGCTGGGTTGATTATTAACCCGTGATCTCCCAACCTTCGGAAAACTGTGGCCAGGTGTTTTTCGTGTTCGTCTTCGGCCGCGCTGGCTACTAAAATATCGTCCAGGTAGAGATCGTGAAACACCGCGTCCATCATGCGTTGGAATGTCTGAGCAGCCCCTTTAAGTCCGAATGGCATGCGCAAAAACTCGAATAAACCAAACGGAGTTATTACTGCCGTTTTGGGTATGTCCTCAGCGCGCACTGGGACTTGGTGGTAACCGCGGACCAAGTATATTTTAGAAAAAATGCGCGCCCCTGCCAAATGAACCGAAAAATCTTGGATATGTGGGATTGGGTAGCGGTCATGCGCTGTAGCGTTGTTTAACCTGCGGAAATCCCCGCAAGGGCGCCTTGATCCGTCAGCTTTCGGGACCATATGTAGGGGGGAAGCCCACGGACTGTTTGAACGTCGGATAATGCCCAACCTCTCCAGGTTGGTGAACTCCTCGCGCGCTATGGCTAGTTTAACTGCGTCCAAGCGCCGAGCTTTTGCAAAAATGGGCGGTCCGGTAGTGGTAATAAAATGCTCCACCCCATGCTTAGCGACTGTTGCCGAAAAAGTGGGGACAGTGAGTGCTGGGAACTGAGTGAGCAGTGTGTGGAACTTATCGCCTGCTGCTGTGACGTTGGCTTGTGCTGTTGGCGGGGCCACTCACGCTGTACAGGGGATAGAATCAAAAGAAAGTGCATTAACCAGGCGCCTGTTAGCGAGATCAACCAACAAACCATGTGAGCACAAAAAATCAGCCCCCAGCATATTGAAATTTACTGTTGCTACAACAAAAGTCCACTCATATGCACGGCCGTGTAGAGACAGAAGCAGAGTCTTCTCACCAAAGGTCTTAATCTCCGAGCCGTTCGCCGCTGTCACCCGGGGACCTCCGGAACCAGCCAGTCTGTCCACATAGGAAGGTGTGATGAAACTCAACTGGGAGCCTGTGTCGACGAGGAACTGCCTCCCGGAGCGTGCGTCCGACAAGTAGAGCAGCTTGTTCTCCTCCCTGAGGGCCGCGGCTGCTACCAACCCCCGGTCTTGGCGTTTCCCGAACGCCCGAACTGGCACGGCGGTACACACTTGCGTGCCCTCTCTGCGAAGCGGCGATGGTAGAAACAAAAGATGTCCGGTCCACGCTCCCTGGCCCTTGTTGCCGCCGTCGTCGGTGAGTTTGGCACCGCTGCCTCTGGCCTCCTGTCGTCTCCGGTCGTCGCGCTGAGCTCCGCTGCAGCAGCCGTGGCTGCGCGCCGCTTGGTGGCGTTGACAATCCGCTGCGCCTCTCGGCCCAGCGCGCGGTAGTCCCGTAGGGCCAACAGTGGCGAACTGGCCAGAACTGCTCTCGCTGCTGACGGTAGAGTCCTGAGGAAGAGGTGGGTGAAAATGAAGTGATCGTCGTCAGAGTCTTTCAACCTCAACAACTTCTCCATCAGGCTCGCGGGCATGTCGTTTTCCCCCTCCGTCAGCGCCAGGAGCCTCTCTGCTCGCTCCTCCGCCGAGGGAGTGAATTGCTGGATGAGTGCAGCCTTCAACGCGCCCTATTTGTCGCTCTCCGGCGACTGGTCGATCAGGCTCTCCACATGCTGGGCCGTGTTGTTGTCCAGCTTTGCGACTACGTGGTAGAATTTCGTGGCATCTACCGATATCCCCCGGAGGTTGAACTGCGCCTCAACCGCGTTGAACCAGGAGCGCGGATTGTTCTGCCAGAAGTCCGGTAGCTGGACTGTAGCGGCATTTGCTTGGCTGGGGGCTCCTGACGCGGCTGGCCCGGGGGAATTTTCTTCTTCCATGATACGTCTCGGGTCACCAGTGTGGAAGATGTGAAAATGACGAGGCAGAGTTCTTTCTCAGAGTCAGCTTTATTCACATCTCCATCATTTCAAAGCAGAGAAAAAAGAGAGTGAAACAGTAAACTCTCGTCCTTAAATATCAGGGACTTCACACCTCATAGATCACATGTCACACAGACCACCTTGCAAAATAAAGACAGTCACAATGCATTTCAACACCTTGCACAATAAAGACAGTCACAATGCATTTCTCTCCATGATATCACTTCCACTGTCTCCCATGCATCCTTTCCTTAATCCCTTAATTGACCCCCCACAGTCTCCAGCCTTGCATACCAAGGCTAAGATTCCTGCCTTTGTTCTGACCTAAAATGTGAGTCACAAAACCGGTCCAACAGGTCCCATGTGTGTTCACCACAATGTAACCTTTTATAATATTTTTACAAGAAGCTGCTGTTTGAATTATCTGTAAATTCTCTCCCCTGGCTTATTGTTCTGTATTGTCAATTGATTCATTTCTCTCTGTACTCTACTAAGAATTTAGTTCTTAGTACAAGTATAAAGTTCTTACAAAAAAGCACACAGAGTGAAGTGGAAGCCACTGCCATCTGTGCATGTCTGTGGGTCTGTCTGTCTTTCTGTCATGATTATTGGTCTTTCTAACAGTGGTTATTATTACCTCTGCCAAGAAGCTTAAGTTTTCTGGTCATTTGTTTGTCTTATTTTTTCCACTGGAAATGTTTTTAATGGCATGTTATTTTCTGGATTTTACAGGATCCTTCCCCTCCCCCAACTGCTACTTCTACTTCTAATGACAACATCATGTACACATAAAAAAAAATATATATATATTAGTTTAATGGTGTTCTCAAACAGGCTGTTTTGATAAATTAATATACAGTTGTGGACAAAATTGTTGGTACCCCTTTGTTAATAAAAGAAAAACCCAAAATGGTCACAGAAATAACTTGAATCTGACAAAAGTGGTAATGAATAAAAATTCTATGAAAATTAACCAATGAAAATCAGACAATGCTTTTGAATTGTGGTTCAACAGAATTATTTTAAAAAACAAACTCATGAAACAGGCTTGGACAAAAGTGATGGTACCCCTAGAAAAGATTGAAAATAATGTGACCATAGGGACATGTTCAACCAAGATGTGTCCTCTAATTAACATCACAGGTGTCTACAAACTTGTAATCAGTCAGTCGGCCTATTTAAAGGGTGACAAGTAGTCACTGTGCTGTTTGTTGACATGGTGTGTACCACACTAAACATGGACCAGAGGAAGCAAAGGACAGAGTTGTCTCAGGAGATTAGAAAGAAAATTATAGACAAGCATGTTAAAGGTAAAGGCTATAAGACCATCGCCAAGCAGCTTGATGTTCCTGTGACTTCAGTTGCACATATTATTCAGAAATTTAAGATCCGCAGGACTGTAGCCAACCTTCCTGGACGTGGCTGCAGGAGGAGACAGATAATACGAATGGTAACAAAAGAGCCCAGAACAACCTCTAAACACATTCATGGTGAACTCCAAGGTCAAGGTACATCAGTGTCAGATCGCACCATCCGTCGCTGTTTGAGCCAAAGTGAACTTCATGGGAGACGACCAAGGAGGACACCACTGTTGAAGACAAATCATAAAAAAGCCAGACTGGAATTTGCCAAACTGCATGTTGACAAGCCACAAAGCTTCTGGGAGAATGTCCTATGGACAGGTGAGACAAAACTGTAACTTTTTGACATGGAACATCAGCTCTATGTTCACAGACGCAAAAATGAAGCATACCAAGAAAAGAACACTGTCCCTACTGTGAAACGTGGAGGAGGTTCTGCTATGTTCTGGGGCTGCTTTGCTGCATCTGGCACAGGGTGTCTTGAATCTGTGCAGGGTACAATGAAATCTCAAGACTATCAAGGTATTCTAGAGAGAAATGTGCTGCCCAGTGTCAGACAGCTTGGTCTCAGTCGCAGGTCATGGGTCTTGCAACAGGATAATGACCCAAAACACACAGCTAAAAACACCCAAGAATGGCTAAGAGCCAAACATTGGACTATTCTAAAGTGGCCTTCTATGAGCCCTGATCTAAATCCTATTGAACATCTGTGGAAGGAGCTGAAACATACCGTCTGGAGAAGGCACCCTTCAAACCTCAGACAACTGGAACAGTTTGCTTATGAGGAGTGGGCCATAATACCTGCTGAGAGGTGCAGAAGTCTCACTGACAGTTACAGAAATTGTTTGATTGCAGTGATTGCCTCAAAAGGTTGTGCAACAAAATATTAAGTTAAGGGTACCATCATTTTTGTCCAGGCCTGTTTCATGAGTTTGTTTTTTTAAATAATTCTGTTGAACCACAATTCAAAAGCATTGTCTGATTTTCTTTGGTTAATTTTCATAGAATTTTTATTTATTACCACTTTTGTCAGATTCAAGTTAACAATTTTGCCCACATCTGTATGAGGGAGAAAATTAACTGCCTTGACAGAGGTTGTACTCTTTTGGTGCTTTTAAGTTTATATGCAATGGATGCTTATAACATTTTTAGCTATAGAAACATTTTAAACCATTTATCATTTGTCTCCAAGTTTATCCTGGAATCTGAAATAGAACTTTACAGAACTAAATAATGGATGGAAAATCATCATATATTGTGTAAATAATAAAAACACAGATGCAAATAACACATTTTTTTTTTTTTACCAAGCTTTTCATCTTATATGAATCTTATTTTTTCATTAGGACAATAAATTAAAAACGCTTTTAAATCAATGTAGAAATGTGGTATATTCTGTATGAAGCAAAGTCTGAACAGTCATAATTTAGATTTTTTTTTTTTTTACCCCACCCATCTCTCAGCCTTCTTTCTTTGGATACTTTTCTATGGCCAGTCTGACAAAGTCCTCTGCACTGTCCAGGGACACCAGGCGATCCTGAGCATGACATGGGGAGGAGGAAAGAAATTTTAAAAAGTAAAATTTAAATTCAGGGAATGCTTAGATGAGGAGGGAAGATAGGTGTAATGACATTAGTATAGCAAAATGCATCTTAATGAGCTCCATTAGAACAACAGTGTACAAAACCCTATAATAAAATGATATATTATTGCATGTATGTAGTGCGTGTTTTTACCATTACCATGATAAATAGGTATCGGTTCTGGTGTCCTGTTACAGGAGGAAATATGGAGGTGTGGTCCAGCAGCTGTTTCAACAGTTCAGTGGCTTTGTGGAGATGCTCGTCATCTGGACTGAACTCACTCTGTTTGTTCACACACAGCAAGGCATCCACTTCACACTGATAACCTGTGAGAGAAGAAGTAGGAACACAAGAAAAAATAAATACTGAAAACATATGGTCTGAAGATAATTTTACAGTGATATTTTTCCCCAGACGCTTAACAATTGTGTGAGGAAAAGTGGATTAGATATGGACAGAAAAGAATAGAGATGGTCGCACCGAGCTGGAGCAGAATTTTCTTCCACCGAGATCTGACCTCTCTCCTGGCATAGCACAACGTGTGTATGTCGTAATTCAACTTTTCCCATTCCTGTTGGCACAAAAACACAAATGGATTAATAAGTCTCTTTAGTTGGGTTTTTCTTGGGCTAGATCAGTCAAATGATGATGTATGATATTTTGGTTTAATTCACCTGGAAATGCCAGTAAATCATTTTTGTTTTTCATGTTATGGAAAGGAGTTGACTTGGATGTGATATCATTTCATCAGCTGGTTTTCTACCTCAGATAAAAAAAGGAAAGTGGTACACACCTGCACTTCTTAGCTTCTTATACTCTGAAAATCCACTAATACAAGACAAATGATAATGTCGGAATTTTTTTATATTTGGTGCTGGACAGATGTGGTGACCCCTGGCCTGCTTGGGCCGCTTCCAGTGGGAGGGTAAGTGATTGGCTTTTTCCCCTGCAGCCCCCCTGCCATTCGCTGCTGCCTCCCTTAGTCGTTAGGGCCTGGTGGCTCCCTGGGTGCATATCTGGGGCCCTCTGGTGGGTGCGGGTCTTTTGATCCTTCATGTCAGATGCATTTTTCACTCTCTTACACACATGCACTCAAATATAGGGTAGATGGGGAGTGTGTTACAGCCTGCCTGGGATGGGAGCATCTGCATGACCATCAGTGCTCCCAGTTTCTTTTAAATGCCTGCTGCACACACACAGGGGTGGCTGGGTGGTTGCGGGGTGGGTGTGACCCTGTACATCTGCTGGTCCCCTGTGTCGTCCCCCGCGGTGCCTTTCCTGCTTTGTGTATTTATTCACGTTCCCCTCATGTGTGCTGGTGGTGGATGTGCACTCTGCCACGTTTGGTGTGGGGTGGCTGTGCCCATTGCGGTAGGGCAGCAGCTGGTGTTCTGGTGGGTCTCTCTTTTCCTGCCGCTCCCTGTGGGGGGGGGAGTCAGTGGCAGTGCCACTTGGGGGCTTTCCTCTGGCTCTTTCTTCCTGGGTGCATCCTGCTGGGGGTAGCCCTACTGATGCCAGGCTGGCGGTGGCGGTGTGGTGCCACGTTGGCTGGGGCTCACTTGGCTGTGCACTGCATGGTGGTGGGTCACGTGCTTTTCACCACTGGTGGAGGCGGGGCCAGGGGCTGGTTTCTCCAGGCTGGGGCCATGCTCCTCTGGTGGGGCATTGGGGATTCATGGGCGATGGGCTTGGTTGCTGGTTTCCCCCTGTGTTGCCCCTTCCCCCCACCCTCAGTAGGGTGAGTTCATGTTTGGGGGCCTGAATCAGGATGAGTTGCTTGGCTGCTGGCACTGCCAGCACGGGGTCATATCACTCGGCCTGGGCCAAGGGGTTACATTTTTATTGTTTGATATCTTGCTGCTATAACAGTGTGTATATATTTGCAAATCCATTCTTCCCACACACTCACATGGACTCTCTCTCTCTCACGTGCACACACACACACACACACACACACACACACACACACACACACACACACACACACACACACACACACACACTGTATATGTTTTGCTTGTACGTAGTTGTAATTTTTCACTTTGTCCACCTAGCACTGTATATACTGTATGCTTCACCTGGCATCATTAACGGTTCTCACCAAAAATTATAATAATCTCAATAGTAGTCACAGCAAAGCTCCTTTGATGGAAATGATGAGTTGTATTCAGCAATGGCGACCCCATGCCGAACAAGGAATTACAAACTGAACCTTCTTACATATGGCAAAAAGATGTGGATAAACTGTAACTATAGCAAAAAAATAAAAAACAAAAAAACAAAAACAAATCAGAGTTAAGTATGTCCCCTTATCTGCTGCTTTTCTCTTTCCCCGTCTCACAACATGCTGAGAGTTTCAATAAAATCACCCTTTGACCAGCCCGTGAGGTTGTTGGCCTGCATCTCCATGACGAAAATAATTTAACACAGTGCTCACTTGTCCTGCAGCCTGCTATTCTCAGCATGAAAATTGTCATGTGTTTTCCAAATTAAAATTCTCAGTTGGTGGAGTTGCAGTCCTCAGCAAACAGCCTCCAAGTGATGAAACAGTGCTAATGTCACCAAAAAACAATAAAATATAATAAGGATACAAACACCTCTAAAATCACTTGCATACATTCAGCAGTGCTGGAGAAGCACATGTGACTGATAAAGTAAGTGAATAAGGATGAGGAGCACGCATGTTGTGTGTGTGAACACATGCTTGTTCAGACCTTCTTCACCCATAGGCAGGACTGCTGAAAGCTCTTTTTAGGCGGCCACATTCTTTTTCATTTTCTAAGTGACAGTGAAAGCTCTCATATCAGTCAAGCACTTTCTACAGAAAATCTAATGAAAGCCATTCAAACCTACTTAGACACCCTTCACTTTTTTTCAGCACAAGTTCTTAGTTTTTCTGACTTCTTTTGAACTATTTAAACATAATTCTGAAGTCCATAAACGCAATCTTCAAACGTGATTTTAATGTACTAATTTGTACTACATTACTTTAATTGGAATCTAGGCAACAGTCTTCAACTGATATGAATCAGAGTAGCCTGTGTACTGCATTTGTTCTGTTCTTTTTAGATTATCACATTATAAATCTATATTAGAACACTGTAACGGAGGATTGGAGAGTTAATTACAGAATCGCAGTACAAGTGTACAACTGTAAAACACATGACAGGAGTATTTTTAGTGAACCATACAATATATTAAGACATTGAAAGTTTGAATTGAGGTCATCAAGTCAACTATAATTTATCATTTTGCAGTAGTCATTCTTTACATGTACTTAATTATCCATCCATCCATCCATCTTCTACCACTTTTCCGGAGGTCCGGGTCGCGGAGGCAGCAGTTCAAGCAGAGAAGCCCAGACTTCCCTCTCCCCAGCCACCTGCTCCAGCTCTTCAGAGGGGATACCAAGGCGTTCCCAGACTAGCTGGGAGACATAGTCTCTCCACCGAGTCCTGGGTCTGCCCCGGGGTCTCCTCCCAGTGGGACGTGCCTGAAACACCTCAAGTGGGAGACGTCCTTTGACTGCCACCTAATCCACATAGCACCGGACTTCCATGATCCCTCCTGCAGGTGGTGAACCTACTGGAGGGCGGACCCATGTAACTCCTTCGGGCTGAGCCCGGCCGGGTCCCATGGGTGGAAACCTGGCCACCAGACGCTAGCCTTCGAGCCCCTCCCCCAGGCCTGGCTCCAGGGTGGGGCCCCGGTAACCCCATACCGGGCGGGGTACACTGAATCCTTGATATACAATTTATCATGAGAGTCTGTTGGATCGTTCTTAGTCTGGCCCTTCACCCAGGACCAGTTTGTCTTGGGAGACCCTATCAGAGGCAAATTGCCCCGGACAACATAGCTCCTGGGATCACTGGGGCACGCAAACCCCCCCACCACGATAAGGTGACGATCCATGAGGGGGGTACTTAATTATCTTTTCATAAAAATGCACTTTAAGTTACCTTTTTACCACCTTACCTTTTTAAGGAGGCAGAGTGAAAGAATTTCATCTTAACATGTTTCCACAATCATTTAGAACATGTATCGACATTTGACTAAGTGAATGTCACTTCCACCATACCTGTATCACCTCTATCCTTGCAACAGAGTTTTGTAACTTTCCTGTTTTTGGTAGGAAAGCTGAAAAGACAACAAGCATGTTTTACAACCTGAACCCCATTAGTCAAGGGCACAACTTTAGTCACCAGCCAAAACAGCACCTTCTGGTTTGCTATTGAAACACAGGCTGTAAATCATGTCAGATGCAGTCTTTTTACTGTTCCTACTAGAAACAAGAAAGGTACAGTACATACAGTAGTGCTGCTTTAATAGCTACGTTTATGTATTTTTGGTTTGTGAAGCCTCTCGTGACTGGAGGGAGTGCTTGAGTGCGCTCATCTGTTAGCATACACTGTATACAAATATGGACAACATGCTGTCACCTTCCTCTGTGGACCACCACCTTATTATGCTGGAAGGGTTTGTGTGTCCTCATGATCACAAGAGCTACGTTGTCAGGGGCAGCTTGTCCCTGGTAGGGTCTCCCAAGGCAAATAGGTCCTGGGTGAAGGGCCAGACCAATAGTGGTCCAGAAGATCCCCATGAAAAACGTACAGGGAGCCAGTCTACACAATGAGCCACATGGGTCTGGACTTCCGTGGGCTCATCACCTGCAGAAGCAGCAGTCTGTCTTCTCTGCTTGGACTGTTGCCCCTGTGACCTGGATAAGTAGTAGAGGTTGGATGGATGGATAGGCGGATGGTATTACTTATCTTGATTGTAGAAAGCTCTACTTCCTGGATTTAGGGTGCTGCCATCTTGTGCAGATGACATCATTTGGCAAAATGCTGCACACAGCAATGGGGAGAGGGAGGACTTTTACTTTTTCTTCATGCTGTTGAAGAACAGGCGTGTGAGGTGCTCAAATACTTGTGCGCCTTGGGAGTAGCTTGTGTCACTGTGTTTTGTGTGTTTTTTCTGTTAACTTTTACTTTTTTCAACTTTTGTTACCATTGAGAGTAGTCTAACACATGGAGTGTATCTTGGAATATTTACCACTTTGTGGAATCTTTTATGCCATTTCACCTGGGGAAATCTCTGTGATGTTGGCATTTTCTTCAGATGGATCAGCTATAGCCATGAGACACTTCTGTTCCTCTGTCCACATATGAGTGTAAATCCTCATCCATCACATCTATTTCACCTTAATGATCTACAAACATTGGCGGATGGATTATCATCCTTGAGTCATCGGAGGAAAAGAGGGAGAAGAGGGGGAATATAGTGCAGAATAAGAAAGTATGGCCTGCGTGAGAGACGCACATCACATGTTTTCTTCACTGGTAGTATTAAAGCAAGGAAAGAAATTAACAGGGAAGTCAGGAATGAGACAAGGAAAGCAAAAGACTGTATAAGGAAAATGTGGAACTAAAGAACAGCAGTGGTGATCTGCGAGCAGCTTGGAGAGGACAGTTTTGTTTCATCGCTCCAGAGAACAGAATCCCAAAACCTCTTTGGCTTATTTATATACAGTAGTTTGGAGCAAATTGGAGCCAACTTTTTGAGCCTATGGATTAACAATATGTCTGGAGGATGAAGAATGTTTTCACAAGCTGGGTTCTGGATTTTCTGCCAGACCCAGTCTCATGGCCCTTGCTTTGTATTTATGTGTTCATTGTATTTTTGTGCCTTTTTTAATTGTTATACTGCTTTTTACCTCTCTTTGTGTTTTCAGTTGTATTGGCCATGTCTCGCTTTATTTGCAATTATTATCTAGTCTGCATTCGATTATGTTAATTTCTCATGTTTATTCTGTGGGCTGACAGCGTGGGCATCATCTGTCAAGCTGTCAGTCCAGCCGCTGCTCCCTCACTTCTCCCAGCTGAACCTGATAACCATTTGTGTTCCCTTTTGCCTGCTCATGTGAACCCACACCTGTGATCACTCATGTTGTTATTTCACTACTATTTAAGCACTGCCTGTTTATTCTGTCATTGCGGCAATATTGGATATTCCTTTGCAAGATTCTCCCATTGATCTAATCTCTGATCCTCTCCTCACCTCCTCCAGAGCATTCTGGCTCTGGAGGCCCCGCCTTGTAAGTTGTCATTTGTTATTTTTTTGTTCTTCCTGCACTATTTTGGACTTTGTGTTATTTTGGCTAATAAATGTCACAATTGCAGTTCAGCACCTGGGTCTGTCCTTTCTGCCCTGAAGTGGTGCACATGACAAATGTAGCATATACTGAAAAGAACACCATCCCTAAAGTGAAGCATGGTGGTGGCTCAGTGATGCTCTGGGGCTGCTTTGCTTCCTCTGGCACTGCAGCATATGGTGGGTAAGCTGGATTCTATCAAGTATCAGGAAATCCTAGGAGAAAATGTCATGCCGTCTGTGAGGAAGATGAAGCTTGGACATCGTTGTACCTTCCAACAGGACAGTGATCCCAAGCATACCTCAAAGTCCACCAAGGTTTGGTTTCAGAAGAAGTCCTGAAAGATACTGGAGTAGCCATCGCAGTTGCCTGTCTTGAACCCCACTGAAAATCTCTGGTGAGATTTGAAAAAAGCAGTTGCAGGACACAAACCCAAGAATATTAATGAACTGGAGGTCTTTGCCCATGAAGAATGGGCTAAGATTCCTCAGAATGCTGTCAGAAACTGGTGTCTGGCTATGCATCATGTTTGCAGCAGGTCATAACAGCAAAAGGGTGCTCTACTAAGCTTTAAAGATGCATGAAGGGGGTTGAATAATTTTGAAACTACAGTAGTCATTAAAAGTGGCATTTTGCGTTGAATTTGGAGAAACCACTTGTAATATTAGTTGTGCTGAGCTATTTAAATTGTTTTTGTTTTTTTTTTATTGCAAACAGCTGCTAGTTTGTACATTTTGCCAGTAAACCTAATTTGCAGTGAGAGTTGTATGATTTTGATTGCCACCGTATGTTCAAGCTCTCACCCATCTCTGATGTTTAATGGTATGACCATAGACTGATTGCCAAAGCTCATCCATCCATCCATCCATCCATCTTCTACCACTTTTCTGGAGGTCCGGGTCACGGAGGCAGCAGTTCAAGCAGAGAAGCCCAGACTTCCCTCTCCCCAGCCATCTGCTCCAGCTCTTCAGAGAGGATACCAAGGCGTTCCCAGACCAGCTGGGAGACACAGTCTCTCTACCGAGTCCTGGGTCTGCCCCAGGGTCTCCTCCCAGTGGGACGTGCCTGAAACACCTCAAGTGGGAGGCATCCAGGAGGCATCCTAATCAGATGCCCATACCACCTCAACTGACTCCTTTCAATGTGGAGGAGCAGCGGTTCTACTCTGAGCCTCTCCTGGATGACTGAGCTCCTCACCCTATCTCTGAGGGTGAGTCCAGCAATCCTACGGAGAAAGCTCATTTCAGCCGCTTGTATCCGCGATCTTGTTTTTTCGGTCATTACCCAAAGCTCGTGACCATAGGTGAGAGTAGGAACGTAGATTGACTGGTAAATTGACAGTTTTGCCTTAGAACTAAGCTCCCTCTTCACCAGAACAGACCGGTACAACATCCGCATCACTGCAGATGCTGCTCCAATCTGTCTGTCAATCTCTCGCTCCATTTTCCCCTCACTCATGAACAAGACCCCAAGATACTTAAACTCCTCCACTTGGGGCAGGAGCCTGTCCCCAACCCAGAGAGGGCAATCCATCTTTTTCCGGCTAAGGACCATGGACTCGGACTTGGAGGTGCTGATTCTCATCCCAGCCACTTCACACTCAGCGGCAAACCGTCTTAGCAAGAGCTGTTGTTCATTGCTGGATGAAGCCAACAGGACAACATCATCTACAAACAACAGAGATGAGATCCTGTGGTCACCAAGCATGACACCCTCAGTTCCCTGGCTGCGCCTAGAAATCCTGTCCATAAAAATTATGAACAGGATCGGTGACAAAGGGCAGCCCTGGCGGAGTCCAACTCTCACTGGGAATGAGTCTGACTGAGTGTTGGCAATACAAACCAAACTCTCACAACGGTCATACAGAGACCGAATAGCTCGTAACAACAAGCCCGATACCCCATACTCCCAAAGCACCCCCCCACAAAAAACCATGAGGGACGCGGTCAAATGCCTTCTCCAAGTCCATAAAACACATGTAAACTGGTTGGGCAAACTCCCTCAAACCCTCAAGAATTCTCGAGAGGGTAAAGAGCTGGTCCAATGTGCCACGGCTAGGATGAAAACCACATTGCTCCTCCTGAATCCGAGGTTCAACTAACGGCCGGACTCTCCTCTCCAGTACCTTGGCATAAACCTTCCCAGGGAGGCTGAGGAGTGTGATCCCTCTAAAGTTGGAGCACACCCTTCCGGTCCCCTTTTTTGAAGAGAGGAACCACCACCCCGGTTTGCCATGCCAAAGGCACTGCCCCCGACCTCCACGCAATGTTGCAGAGGCGTGTCAACCATGACAGCCCAACAACATCCAGGGCCTTGAGGTACTCAGGGCGAATCTCATCCACCCCCGGGGCCCGGCCACCAAGGAGATTTTTATCCACCTTGGTGACCTCAGCCCCTGTGATAGGCGAGTCATCCCCCTCGTCCCCAAACCCTGCTTCCTCTGTGGAAGGCGTATCAGTGGAATTGAGGAGATCCTCGAAGTATTCCTTCCACCACCCGCCCCAGTCGAAGTCAACAGTGTCCCATTCGCACCATACACAGTGTGGACAGGGAGCTGCTTTCCCCTCCTGAGCCGCCGGACAGTTTGCCAGAATCTCTTCGAGGCCGACCGAAAGTCTTGCTCCATGGCCTCACCGAACTCCTCACATACCCGGGTTTTTGCTTCAGCAACCACCCGAGCTGCACTCCGCTTGGCCTGCCGGTACACCTCAGCTGCTTCGGGAGTCCCACAAGCCAACCAAGCTTGATAGGACTCCTTCTTCAGCTTAATGGCCCCCCTCACCACTGGTGTCCACCACTTGGTTCGGGGGTTGCCACCACGAGATGCACTGACCCCCCTGCGGCCGCGGCTCTGGGCCGCCGCTTCAACAACAGAGGTGGAGAACATGGTCCATTCAGACTCCATGTCTCCAGGCTCCCTCGGAATGTGGTTGAAGTTCTTCCAGAGGTGGGAGTTGAAGACCTCCCGGACAGGGGCCTCAGCCAGACGTTCCCAGCACGCCCTCCCTATACAGTACGTTTGGGTCTACCAGGTCTGAATGGCATCCTCCCCTGCCATCGGATCCAACTCACCACCAGGTGGTGATCAGTTGACAGCTCTGCACCTCTCTTTACCCAAGTGTCCAAGACATACGTTGCAGGTCTGAGGACACGATAACAAAATCAAGCATCGACCTGCAACCTAGGGTGTCCTGGTGCCAGGTGCACATATGGACACCCTTATGCTTGAACATGGTGTTCGTTATGGACAAACTGTGGTTAGCACAGAAGTCCAATAACTGAACACCACTCGGGTTCAGATCAGGCAGGCCGTTCCTCCCAATCACCCCCCTCCAGGTTTCACTGTCATTGCCCACGTGCGCATTGAAGTCCTCCAGTAGGACAATGGAGTCTCCAAGAGGAGCACCCTCCAGCATCCCAGTCACAGACTCCAAAAAGGGTGGGTACTCTGAACTGGTGCATAGGCACAAATGATGGTCAGGACCCGTTTCCCAACCCGAAGGTGCAGGGAAGCAACCCTTTTGTCCACCGGGGAAAACTCCAATAGAGAGGCAGCAAGGATACAGGAATACCCACCCCTGCTCATCGCCTCTCGCCCGGGGCAACTCCAGAAAAGGCCAAGCTCCAGCCCCTCTCCAGGAGACTGGTTCCGGAACCGGAGTTGTGTGTTGAGGTGAGGCCGACTATATCTAGCCGGTATCTCTCAACCTCGTACACCAGCTCAGGCTCCTTCCCCACCAGAGAGGTGACATTCCACGTACCAAAAGCCAGTTTAGAAAGCTTGGGATCAGTCCGCCAAGGTCTCCGCCTTTGACCGCCACCTAATCCACATAGCACCGGACCCCCATGATCCCTCCTGCAGGTGGTGAGCCCACTGGAGGGCGGACCCATGTAACTCCTTTGGGCTGAGCCCGGCCGGGTCCCATGGGTGGAAACCCGGCCACCAGATGCTAGCCTTCGAGCCCCTCCCCCAGGCCTGGCTCCAGGGTGGGGCCCCGGTAACCCCATACCGGGCGGTGTACACTGAATCCTTGATATAGAATTTATCATGAGAGTCTGTTAGATCGTTCTTAGTCTGGCCCTTGATTGCCAAAGCCCACCATTCCTAAAAGTGAATCTGTATTTTATCACATGGCCACAAGGTGGCAAAACCTGAAATAGACATATTCCTGGTAAGATTATGGCCTCACTTGGATAATTTAAACAATACTGAAAAAAAAAGCAATGTTGATTTAAAACATTATGGTCCCTACTAACCAGTTGAACAATAAAACAGTTTTTCATTGTGTTTCTACCTTGGGGAGGTAAATTCATTGGCATATCATTACATTATATCTTGCAGCATTGTAATGTGACACAGTAACTCCATCCCCATTTAGCCTATGGATATACAGTAACTAGGGAAACCCTTAAATTGCGTCTGTCAAAAAAATCTACAAATATGCATTTTTTTTTTTGCCATTTTTCTACTAGACTAGTCAAAGGGTGTAAACACTGACAAAATGCAGCTTGTGTTTGTTCTCTCTTGTGTTTTTTGCTTATTCCCCCTCATGTCATCTCATATGTTTTCTCTCACCTCTGTAGCCTCGTCAGCCTGGTCTCTCATGCTGATAAAAGCTTGTAACTCTCCGTCTAGTCCATGCCTAATGGGAGAGTCATGAGCTTTGTCTGTGGGGTCCCATGGAGCCACAGGGCTTGTTTGGCTTTGATAGTTGTTCCACTGGCTACTCTTTGAAGGCAGAGGTCCAAATATGCTCTCCTCTTCTGTTTCGCTGTCACTCGTCTCACTGGATAACTGTTCAGGTGGTCTGCTGCTGGACATGCTAAAAAAATAGGGATAAAAGAGTGAGAGAAAATGATTGGTTCTATATAGGAAATAGTCAGTTTGGTCAAGATAAATATTAGATTAAATGGAAAACAGCATTTGGCTCACCTCAAAATAGCATTACTTTCTTCTTTGGTGTGTTTCCAACAGCAGCTGGTACAGTTTGCTCCCATTTGCACTAAATTGTTTTCACTATTGAATATCTAACCTTCCCCCAAGAATCTCCAAGTTATCAGACCGTTTTTTCTGATAATTCCTCCAGAATCCTTATTAAAATCCAAACTTACCTATTTCTTTTTTTCATTTGAAAATAAGTACAAATCCAGATAGCAACCTAACTTGTTGTGTTCTTCCCTCTGTACTGGCCCTAAATGGGATTCTATCCTGGGTTGTTGGTCAATTACATTATCCACGTGAAAGTGGGAAGCTGGCAACAGCACTACACAGTCACAGGAAAGGTTAGAGATGAATGCCACATTTATTCAGCAACTCCTGATGGTGGGGAATGCAGCTGCAAAAACTTATATTTGCACCTTGAACTGGATTTTTCATTTTGATATCACATTGGAAATATGGCTTTATGACTGTAGGATAAGAAGCAGAAAGAATGAAGAGGTAGACCCACTATGTTCTGCTGTCAGTTGTTATAAAAATATATACATACCAACATTCATATTTTTCTTGTCATCTGATTGTGTGACTTTGTCCCACGTGACACAATTCCTTCAACTCTTAAGACTGGATAAAGAATGCCTTGTACATTGGAATTTGACAACATGGGTTTGCAACCATACATTAGTATGTGATAAGTTAGGGGTGAGGTCTATTATAGCCTCATTTTTGAGAGAAATTAAGCAACAGAAGAAAATGTATTCTGCCGCAGTGAAACAATTTCAGAAGGGTTGGCACTGTTTGAATGGATGCCAGCAGGCACATAAGCAGAAATTTGGGGGTGCATCTTAAATGCAAGGCAGCCTTTTTTGCAGCAGCAGCAGCAGCAGCTTACCTCTATTTTATTATTTATTATGCATTTTTGATACAACTTTTTTTCTTGCTTGTATTAACTTATATTGATCACATGCACCATGGACAATAATGTCCCCATTTTTGCTTGATGATGATCTTGTTCTTCACTTCAACTGTATCTGCGGATCCAATGCACTGAGAGTCCATTGTTTATACCAGGGATGAGCTACTAGCTCTCCATAGCTCAGCAGTGCTATCGGATCAAAGACCTGATACACCTCATGAACTAAGAAGTAAATGAGGAGGATGCTGGGCTGGAGCAACGCAAGCAAGGAAGAGAAGGTACAAACCCATTCGCCCATCCCTCATCATGGGGAATGTAAGGTCACTCCAAAATAAGGATGAGTTAGCGGCTCTGGCCCAGCATGAGAGAGCCTTCTGGGAGGTTAGCATCATACTATTCACAGAGACCTGACTAACTGTGCTAACCATAGATGCTATCATTGGACTGGACAATCTTAATCTACTGCAGGCAGATAGAACAGCGGAGAGCAACAAGAGTAAAAGAGGTGGGCTGGCAGTGATTGTGAATGATAGATGGTGTAACCCTGGGCACATCACGATTAAAGAACCACACTGTTGCAAGGACATTGAGTTGTTAGCTGTTAGGATGATTCCCTACCATCTACCGAAGGAGTTTTCACATGTTATTGTGATAGCTGTGTATGCTCCCCCACCCCCCTATGCTAATGTTGATGCAGCCTGTGACATCATCCACTTAGTCAGCAGCAGACACAACATCTCAATGCTCTTCAACTCATCTCTGGGGATTTTAACCATCTTTCTCTGTCCTCCACCCTGCCCATTTTCACCCCGTATGTTACATGCCACACCAGGGAAAATAAAACACTAGACTTGTTTTATACGAGCAACAAATATCAAAAAGTGTCTTCTATGAACTCTGATCTTCACTTCATTCCATAGATTTTCAATTGGATTCAGGTCAAGTGACTGACTGGGCCATTCTAGCAGCTTTATTTTCCTTCTCTGGAGCCAGTTGAGTTTCCTTGGCTGTGTGTTTGGGATCATTGTTTTGCTGTAAGATTGATCTTACAGCCGCCTATGATACGGTCTGGCACAAAGGCCTCCTCCTGAAACTTATAAAGGCGATCCCTGCTTGGGCAACAGCAATTATAAAAACCCTGCTGACCAACCGAAGGTTCAGAGTCCACCTCAGTCAGAACACAAGTGCATGGAGAATGCAGAAAAACGGACTCCCACAAGGCTCAGTTCTAGCTCCAACTCTGTTCAACCTCTACATAAACGACCTGCCTACTACAAAATCCCGCAAATTCATCTATGCAGACGACATCTGTTTGGCATTCCAAGCACCAGACTTTGAACCACTGGAACGGGTGCTCACGGAAGATCTTGCCAAACTGGACCAGTTCTGCAAAATCTGGCGCCTAAAACCAAGCCCAGCAAAAACCGTCTCCAGTGTATTCCATCTCCACAATGCAAAAGCTGCCAGAGAACTAAACATCCACCTGACCGGACTCAAGCTTAAGCATGCCCCAAATCTAACTTATCTTGGAGTGACCCTTGATAGGACCTTATCCTTCAAGGAACATCTAAAGGGGACGGCTGCTAAGGTGAAGGTACGAAACAACCTGCTCTGCAAGCTCGCTGGTGCAAAATGGGGGGCGGCAGTCTCCACCCTGCGCACCTCAGCACTGGCCCTTTCATACTCTGTAGCAGAATATTGTGCCCCTGTCTGGTCCAGGTCATCTTACACACACCATGTAGACACCCAGCTCAACTCAACCATAAGAACTATAACTGGAACAATCTGCTCAACACCACTCCCCTGGCTCTCTGTACTGTCAAACATAGCCCCTCCACACATCCGGCGAGCAGCATTAACTCAAAGGATGCTCCAAAAAGGTAAAGATTTTCCTCACTTGCCAATCCATGCAGATATCTACACCCCACCCACTGCCTGACTTTCATCCAGACGGCCGATTTGGAAAAACCCTCCCCCAGCTGACTTTACCATCCAGACAGCTTGGCAAGAGGAATGGGAGACCAAGGAGGTCCCAAACAAACAGCTGGTGATAAACCCCAACCAACAGGTCCCGGGCACCAACCTCCCAAGGAGACAGTGGTCTACACTCAATCGCTTCAGGACTGGACATGGCCCCTGCTTGGCCAGCCTTCACAGATGGGGCAGTAGCCCTAGCCCACTGTGCGCATGTGGAGAGGAGCAAACAATGGAACACATCATAGAGGTTTGCCCGCTCCAAAGACTGGAAGGAGGATTACACACCCTCCATACAGCAAACCAGGAGGCAACTGCTTGGCTTAAGGACTTTGCATTCGCTAAATAAATTGTTTTGCTGAAATGTCCACCCTTGTTTCATCTTCAGCATCTTGGCAGATGGCAACAGGTTCTTATTAAGGATGTCTCTGTACATTTGCCCATCCATCTTTCCTTTAATTATATGAAGTCTGCCTGTACCATGTGCTGAAAAACACCCCCACACCATGATGGGATGTGCAGTGCCATTTCTCCTCCAAACATGTTGTGTGTTTTGGCATCCAAAAAGTTCAATTTTGGTCTCATCTGACCAGACTATATTCTCCCAGTATTTTTCTGGCTTGCCCAAATATTGTGCAGCCAACTTTAAACGAGTTTCAACATGCTTTTTCTTCAGCAATGGAGTCTTGCGAGGGGAGCAGGCATAGAGCCCATGTCGGTTGAGTGCATTACTTATTGTTTTCTTTGAAACAGCAGTACCTGCTAACTCTAGGTCTTTCTGGAGCTCTCAACAAGTGGTCTTTGTCTCTTGGATAACTCTTCTGATAATTTTTTTGACTCCTCTGTCAGAAATATTGTGAGGAGCTCCTGGGTGTGGCCAGTTTATGGTAAAATTATGTTCTTTCCACATCCGAATGATGACTTCAGCAGTGCTCACTGGAACATTCAGAAGTTTAGAAATGTGCCTGTAACCAATGCCATCATTATGTTTTGCAACAATAAGGTTGCAAAGGTCTAGAGAGAGCTCATTGCTTCTACTCATCATGAGTTCTTTGTGGTGTGACAATCTGATATTCACAGACCTTTTAAAAGGCTGTCAGTGAGGACTTAACCAGCTGAAATTAATTTGCTCTGATGGGGATGGGATGTCTTTCTATATTCTGATAGAGTTCAGCCAGTTTCTTGACTTTCTATGCCTTTTTGCACCTTTTTGCACCTTATGTGTTCAATACTTATTCTCTGTGTCATTCCACTTTATTAAATATAGCTTGTTTTGTGAACACAGTTGCCTTGATTTCTTTGTATGTATGGATTACTTGGGTTGTTACTGATATCTGGTGAAAATCTCAGGTCAATGGCTCCATCAGCAGCCAAAGACATGGCACGCAAGACAGCTGCTCTGGAGAGGGGATGTCTTTCTGCACTTCTAAATATTTTTTAAATCACAACTTACCTTGGTGAAAATGCCGTGAACACACGGCCATGTGTGCAGGAATATTGTCAAAGCTGATATCTTTCCTTCTGTCCGCTGCAATCCATTTCCATCCAACACCTCTTGAGTTAAAAACTCATTTGTTTAGACAGGCTTTTAGCTCTCATTGAATGGCTTTTATTTCTTCACTATTTTTTTTTGTCCGGAATTGTCCGGACAAATTGTCCGGAACTTCCGGTTCCGGCGCCACACGAATTGG
The DNA here is from genome assembly GCA_020510985.1 of Pholidichthys leucotaenia. Classification (NCBI taxonomy): domain Eukaryota; kingdom Metazoa; phylum Chordata; class Actinopteri; order Cichliformes; family Pholidichthyidae; genus Pholidichthys; species Pholidichthys leucotaenia. The sequence continues at coordinate 166,316,873 of CM035841.1, read as the reverse complement.
CTGCCTTTTGCAACTGCTTTTTTTTTTTTTTTTTTTTTTTTTTTTAATCTTCCTTCTTCTTTCTACACCTTTCACTCTCTATATATATCACGGACACACAGATCGCCCCAAAGGTCTCCCGAGTCGGCGGACGGAGCACTGTTTTACAGCAGGAGACAATACAGCAGGGAAGAGCTAGCTAACACTCAACCGCCACCCGGTGCTAACGGAGAAACTCGACATACCGGGGAACTGAAGCGAAAACGACACGGGTGCCGGGCTGGAGTTTAGGCGGCGTGCAAGAAATATAAGACAGAATAATAAAGAGCGATGGCAAGAACCAAGCAGACCGCCCGTAAATCTACTGGAGGAAAAGCCCCCAGGAAGCAGCTAGCCACCAAGGCTGCTCGGAAAAGCGCTCTGGCCACCGGCGGAGTGAAGAAGCCTCACCGTTACAGGCCCGGTACCGTGGCTCTGAGAGAGATCCGTCGCTACCAGAAATCCACGGAGCTGCTCATCCATAAGCTGCCCTTCCAGCGCCTGGTGAGGGAGATCGCTCAGGACTTCAAGACCGACCTGCGCTTCCAGAGCTCCGCCGTCATGGCTCTGCAGGAGGCCAGCGAGGCCTACCTGGTGGGTCTCTTCGAGGACACCAACCTGTGTGCCATCCACGCCGAGAGGGTCACCATCATGCCCAAAGGCATCCAGCTGGCCCGCCGCATCCGCGGAGAGAGAGCTTAGACTTTCTGCTGCACATCCACCAACCACAATGCTCCGCACTGTGTGTCTATATATATATATACACTACCGTTCAAAAGTTTGGGGTCACCCAGACAATTATTTTGTGTTTTCCATGAAAAGTCACACTTATTTACCGCCAAGAGTTGTAAAATGAATAGAAAATATAGTCAAGACATTGACAAGTTTAGAAATAATGATTTGTATTTGAAATAATAATTTTTTCCTTCAAACTTTGCTTTCGTCAAAGAATCCTCCATTTGCAGCAATTACAGCATTGCAGACCTAACATGATTGCACAAGGGTTTTCTAATCATCCATTAGCCTTCTGACGCAATGAGCAAACACATTGTACCATTAGAACACTGGAGTGATAGTTGCTGGAAATGGGCCTCTATACACCTATGTAGATATTGCACCAAAAACCAGACATTTGCAGCTATAATAGTCATTTACCACATTAGCAATGTATAGAGTGTATTTCTGATTAGTTTAAAGTTATCTTCATTGAAAAAAAGTGCTTTTCTTTCAAAAATAAGGAAATTTCTAAGTGACCCCAAACTTTTGAACGGTAGTGTATATATTTATAGTAATATGTACATATGTATACTAGCTGCTCTTGTTTTTTCTTGTCTTCTGATTGTTGATCTGAGTGTTGCTGTCCCTGTGCTGTTGCAATCCTGGAATTTTCCCATTGTGGGACTAATAAAGGCTTATCTTATCTTATCTTATCTTATTTTCTCTTTTTATCTGTCACGTTCTCCCTGTGCGCTTTTACGTAGCACATGGAGGAGTAGAAGGAAGGCAGATTTACGAGCAGTTTACACCACAAACACATTTTTTAAAGAAAAGAAGAATCAGTTCACAAAAGTGCAGACATACAAAAACGGTTGACAGGGTACACTTAACGGCTACACAACGGGGCGTGAAGCGGGCAGACCACAGTGTACAGTGGCACAACACTAACAGTTCAAAAAACAAAGCTGACATACAAAAAGACGACAGGGGTACACTTACTGGCTACACAACGAGACGTGAAGAGGGCAGACCACAGTGTACAGTGGCCACAGAGATACAGACAACAATACAATAGTCCAGCAATGCTTGGCTGGCAAAGAGCTGCTTAAGTACAGGCATTGCTGGGCTGCACGGTGGCGTAGTGGTTAGCACTGCGGCAGCACAGTTTACCCTTGGCCGGGGGATTGTGGGGATCGTGGGATCGTGGGTTCGATCCCAGCCCCCGGCCAACAGTGATCTGTGTGGAGTTTGCATGTTCTCCCCGTGTTGCGTGGGTTTACTCCGGGATTTCTCCGGTTTCCTCCCACATGCCAAAAAAAAAACCATGCATGTTAGGTTAATTGGCTGTTCTAAATTGTCCCTAGATATCTGTTTCCTATAGGCCCTTAGAATAGAGGGTTAGTATTAATGACAGCGCTTTGAGTGGTCTTTGTGACTAGAAAAGCGCTATATAAGTGCAGGTTAGTTAGTTAGTTAATTGCTGGCAAGGAAGATTGGGTGCACCTGGGCGAAGCGCGGGAAAGGCAGTTACCGGAGTGGGACCAGCTGGCTGTCATGAGAGAGGGGGCATGGTCAGACTGGCGAGTGTCAGACAGCGCCCACACAAGTGTAAGCCAAAGGAGGCTGCCTCACAGCTGCCGGCCAGGACGCAGTGGCTACAGGTACGGAAATAAACAAGGGAAAATAGAAACTACAAGAAACTCAAAAGATAACACGATACATAAATACACAGATAACTTGAGACACCGAGGTCAGAACCGAGCCTGAAGAGCAAACCAGCTCAGTTCATGACATTATCCCTATTAATATGTATATTTTATCTTATTTCTATTGATTTTAATTTCTGGGTATTTGTAAATTTTAACTTGCTGTGAAGCACTTTGTAATATATATCTGTGAAAAGTGCTATACAAATAAACTTTGCTTGCTTGTTTGCTTGCTTACCTCTTTATTAGCTCAGAGACCCATTCTCTCCACTTTTCTTCCAAGTTGGGAAGTTTTAAAAAAAATCATACGTCGTTATCAATCTTTCCTTACCAATCATGAGAGCAGTTGTTATATTTGATAACGCAGCAAAACTTCCCCATTCTAATGCTGTGTGGTATTTGGAGGAATAATAATGTGATTGAAAAGATCACATTGGAAAAAAGTGTTTTCACTTTCTTGTGTCATCCTGGATTTTGTATGACGTTTTATAAGTATATTTGCATTTCTTGTATTTGAATAACATATTCAGTGTCATTTTAATAAGGCTGTGTGTCCACATGGAAAATAAAATGCTCTCAACCTGTTTTCCTGAGCGCTTTTATGCACATAATAAAAAAAGCACTCTGCCCGGTATCCTGGCAACCATTTGACCTGTCACTCAAAGTGTGCCGGGGATTTCATAGATTTTCCTCTGAAACATTCCACTCACTCTAATAAATCACATCAAACTAGTAAGAAAATACACACCCCTCCAAGCTTTGGCTGTTAAGTATTGATCATGGTGTACTTTTAGGCTGATTCTGATGGGCTGGTGAGAGAGGTGTGCAGCTGATGAGCGCTGCAGCGCTCTGAAAGTTGAACTTTTTTCAGCTTTCAGCGCCATGACCACAGCAACAAAATACGCTGACTGCTGAGGGCGTTTTTGCGCTGAGGGCACTGAGCGCATTAAATGCCGGACTACTTAGAATGTGAACAGAAAATACTCCCACAGTGTTATGTATGGAAATGAGTGAGACACGAGTCGTTTTATGTCAAACATCCAACTGCCTTTACTGAGAGAACACACAGAAGACTTTAAGACCAGAGGAGAGAGTATGTTGGACTTGGTGTACACAAACACAGATGCATATAAGGCAACACCTCGCCCCCACCTCGGCCTTTCTGACCACATATCCGTGATGCTGGTGCCTGCCTACAAACCTTTACTGAAGTGCAGCAGGCCAGTAGTGAAACAAATCGGGATTTGGCCAGAGAGTGCAACCTCTGCACTGAAAGACTGTTTTCTGCACGCAGACTGGGAGGTCTTCAAAAAAGCAGCCTCCCAGGAAAGACAAGACAGATGTGGAGGAGTATGCTGAAACGGTCACCAGCTACATCGCAAAGTGCACAGAGGATGTCACTATAGTGAAGACCATCACTGTACGGGGAAACCATAAGCCCTGGATGACTGCAGAGGTGCGCTCGCTGCTCACAGCCAGAGATGCAGCCTTCAGAGCAAAGGACAGGATCGCCCTCCGCTCAGCCAGGTCTGCGCTTTCAAAGGGAATTAAGACGGCGAAGCGCACCTATGTGGAGAAAATCCAGGGACACCTCTGTGACACTAGGAACACCAAGCAGATATGGCAGGGAGTTTGGACACTGACGGGCTATAAGTCTAGGCAGGGGGTCGATGATGACGACGCTTCGCTTCCAGACAGGCTCAACTACTTCTTTGCACGTTTTGAAGCATCAAACCTGACAATCAGAGGGAGGGCTGGCCCATCCCCACCATCGGTTGGGCCAGCTATCACCATCAACACAGCGGACACACGGAGGACCCTAACCAGGGTCAACCCACGTAAAGCTGCAGGTCCGGACAACATCCCGGGACGGGTGCTCCGAGACTGCGCGAGCGAGTTGGCAGATGTCCTGACTGACATTTATAACATCTCCCTGAGTCAGGCCATCGTGCCCAGATGCTTTAAGACCTCTGCCATAGTACCGGTGGCAAAGAAGCCAGTTGTGTCCTGTCTGAATGACTATCGTCCTGTTGCACTAACACCAATTGTGATGAAGTGTTTTGAATGGCTTGTCAAACCACACATCACAGCCTGCCTCCCTGCATCACATGACCCGCTCCAATTTGCATATCGTTCAAACCGCTCCATGAAGGATGCTATAGTCACCACCCTGCACTCTGTCATCACCCACCTGGATCAATTCAATTCAATTCAATTCAATTCAATTCAACTTTATTTATATAGCGCCATTTCACAACAACAGTCATCTCATAGCACTATCAACTGTAGGGGGGAACCCCCACAGTTGCAGAAAGACCCCAGCAATCAGGCGATCCCCTGTGAGCAAGCACTTGGCGACGGTGGAGAGGAAAAACTCCCTTTTAACAGGAAGAAACCTCCAGCAGAACCAGGCTCAGGGAGGGGCAGTCATCTGCTGCGACTGGCTGGGGGGTGAGGGGATAGAGAAGAAGAAAAGAACAGACATGTAGAGAGCAAACAGCACGATGGGGACTCAATCTATGGGAGAGAACAAACAAATGTTAATGACCAGCAAAAAAAAAATATTTCATAGAGAGTGAGGAGAGGAGTGAGGCCCAGTGCATTACTGGAGGTCCCCCGGCTGACTAAACCTATTAGCAGCATAACTAAGGAAGGGTTCAGAAACACATGGTCCCTCCCTAATTGTAGGCTATATCAAAAAGGTAGGTTTTAGCCCTATTCTTAAAAACAGATCGAGTCTGACTCCCGAATCCAGATTGGCAGCTGATTCCACAGGAGAGGAGCTCCTGTGGAATGTGGAGAAAATCCAGGGACACCTCTGTGACACTAGGAACACCAAGCAGATATGGCAGGGAGTTCAGACACTGACGGGCTATAAGTCTAGGCAGGGGGTCGATGATGACGACGCTTCGCTTCCAGACAGGCTCAACTACTTCTTTGCACGTTTTGAAGCATCAAACCTGACAATCAGAGGGAGGGCTGGCCCATCCCCACCATCGGTTGGGCCAGCTATCACCATCAACACAGCGGACACACGGAGGACCGTAACCAGGGTCAACCTGGTTAGGGTCCTCCGTCCTCCTGGTTAGGGTCCTGGTTAGGGTCCTCTGTCCTCCTGGTTAGGGTCAGAAAGACACCTACGCCAGACTCCTGTACACTGATTTCAGTTCAGCATTCAACACCATTATTCCCCAGAGACTGATGGGGAAATTATTCCTTCTTGGTCTGAACACCGCCACATGTCTCTGGATCCTGGATTTCCTGACTGAGAGACCTCAGTCTGTCCAGGTTGGAAATAACATCTCCAACTCTATCACGCTGAACACCGGATACCCTCAAGGCTGTGTACTCAGTCCACTGTTGTTTACACTTCTAACACATGACTGTGTATCCAGACACGAGGGAAACCAGATTATTAAGTTTGCAGACGACACCACGGTGGTGGGACTTATTCAGAGGGATGAGGAATCAATGTACAGGGAAGAAATGAGAGACCTGGAGAGCTGGTGCAGGGAGAACAATCTGGTGCTCAACGTGGACAAAACGAAGGAGATGATTATCGACTTCCGGCGGTCACAGCCTGAACACGTCCCTCTCAGCATCGGCGGGTGTTCAGTGGAGAGAGTGGAGAGCATCAAGTTCCTCAGAGTGCAGATCTCGCAGGACCTGACCTGGAGCAAGAATTCCTTGGGGATCAAGAAGCGGGCCCAGCAGAGACTGCACTTCTTGAGGAAACTCAAACAGGCCTCTTTCCCTATCTGCATCCTCAGCACCTTCTACAGAGGTGTGGTGGAGAGTATTCTGACGTACTGCATTGCTACATGGTACTCCAGCTGCAGTATGTCAGACAAAAAAGCCCTGCAGAGGATAGTTAAGGGAGCTGGGAGGGTAACTGGAGTCTCCCTCCCCTCTGTCCAAGAGCTTTTTCAGAACCGTTGTAGGAGCAGGGCACTGAACATTGTCAAGGACCGTTCTCACCCTCTGAATAAACACTTTGAACTTCTGCCATCTGGCAAACGATTCAGGAGCATCAGAGGCAGAACCACCAGACTGATTAACAGCTTCCTTCCACAAGCTGTTAGGATGCTGAACAGTTGATCTGGAGTCTCTCATACATACTACCGCACCTACGGACATTATGTATATTATTTGTATATTATAGTCCTGGTTAGTTTTCAAGTATGTCTCAGGGAAGTGTGAATGGCTGTGGTGGGGTGGGGGGTGAGGGTATGTGTGAGTGTGTCTTAAATCATGTTCTTTTACTTATATGGATGCCGAGAGAAACGCAATTTCATCTTGCCTGCACTACAGTTGTATGTACAGCAATATGACAATAAAGGTTGTTTTGATTTGATTTGATTTGAATATAAAGAATGGCAGCAGCCCGCCTGACGTCATACCCTCAGAAGGCTACGGCAAGCCCCAAGGGCCAAAGCCACATATCACCCCCCCCCCCTCTTTAGAAAAGTCCAAAACCACACATACCATTGAAACCCTCCCCAAATTTGGGACCCGAATCACTCACTAAGATAACGAAAACAATGCACTAAAAGGCCTAACACATTCTCACAAAATAACTAAAATAGGGCTGACGGGTGAACTATCGTGCAGCCCGCACGGCACAGTGGATTATTCTGCCACTGGTAACTAAAAGAGTCCTTTATTAAACTAAAATCACAACCATGCTCCTCACTAAAAGCAAAATACCCAAAATAATCTCATATCACATAACATGCACTGAAAACACACAAACCTATGAGCAAAGTACTACTGCACAGTCATTTATGTGAAGAAAAACTGGAACTTGCATGAGGGGTCCAAGGCAGTCCCTCAGCAGGCGCACCCCAGAAGACTACAGACCACCGGAGCGATGGCCGAACCTCTGGATGGCGGGGACCGGATCCCACACCGCCATCACCAACTCCCATCCAGCCTCGCCACCTGGAGCACCTTTCCAGACACGTTGAAAGTGATTGCCGTGCCTCGACGAGCCGTCAGACCATCCAAAGCACACTGTGCCCAGCTTAGTCATGATGCGCAGGTGTTCCTGGTGTTTAGTTGGCTGTCGTCTGGCCCGTTTTTGCCGTGGACGTTCCTCTTCTGAAACCGTTGTAGCGTTCACCATCATAACTGCAGATCCTCCATCCCTCTGCAGCCAAGTCCCGGGGTGCATCTGGGTTTAGCACCTCGGTGTCACTTGCTAATGCAGGTGCCTCGCCACCATGCTTGGTAACCCCCTCTGCCATGTCCCGATCACCGGCGCTGAGACCCACCCATGTCAAACCTGAGATAAACTGGCCCTGCTTGACTGCCTTGGCGCCCATTAGCTCTTCGTACTGTTCGCTCCCAGTGTCCGTCTTCAACTGTGGTTCGAATCCTGTACCACCTCTCTGTCGTCCGAGGTGCTCTGCTGTGCTGTCTCTATGCCCGGCTGTCGCTGCTGTTTTTTGGGACTCTCAGCATACTTGTGCTCCCCCTCCCACTGCTCTGGCTCTGGCTGTGGGGAAAACTGAGCCAAGTTCGTTCGCTGCTCTCCCTCCATGCTGCGGTCACTCTTAGTGCCGTGCTCTTTGGCTGGGTTGTCGTTCCCGATGGACACGGACCCCCTCTCCTGTGGCTCCGACTCCATTGTGCTATCTACAGTGGTGTGAAAAAGTGTTTGCCCCTACCTGATTTCTCTTTTTTTTTTGCATGTTTGTCACACTTAAATGTTTCAGATTATTAAACAAATTTAAATATTAGATAAAGATAACACAAGTAAACACAAAATGCAGTTTTTAAATGAAGGTGTTTATTATAAAGGGTAAAAAAATCCAAACCTACATGGCCCTGCAGGAAAAAGTGATTGTCCTCCCCTTAAAATATACATTAACTGTGGTTTATCGCATCTTTGGAAAACTGAGTTCAATTTCTCTAGGAACACCAGGCCTGATTACTGCCACAACTGTTCTCAATCAAGAAATCACTTAAATAGGATCTGCCTGATAGAGTGAAGTAGACCAAAAGATCTTCAAAAGCTAAACATTGTGCTGCAATCCAAAAGAATTCAGGAACAAATGAGAAACAAAGTAACTGAGCTCTATCAGTCTGGAAAAGGTTATAAAGCCATTTCTAAAGCTTTGGGACTCCAGCGAATCACAGTGAGAGCCATTATCCACAAATGGCGAAAACATGGAACAGCGACCAACCAAAATTACCCCAAGAGTGCAGCAATGACTCATCCAAGAGGTCACAAAAGACCCCACAATAACATCCAAAGAACTGCAGGTCTCACTTGCCTCACTTAAGGTTAGTGTTTATGACTCCACCATAAGAAAGAGACTGGGCAAAAATGGTCTGCATGGTACAGTTCAAAGACAAAAACCACTGCTGAGAAAAAGAACATAAAGGTTCATCTCAGTTTTACTAGAAAAGTTCTTGATGATCCCCAAGACTTTTGGGAAAATACTCTGTGGACTGACGAGACAAAAGTTTAACTTTTTGGAAGGTGTGTGTCCCATTACATCCAGCATAAAAGTAACACAGCATTTCAGAAAAGGAACATCATACCAACAGTAAAATATGGTGGTGGTAGTGTGATGGTCTGGGGCTGTTTTACTGCTTCAGGATCTGGAAGACTTGCTATGATAAATGGAACCATGAATTCTGCTGTCTACCAAAAAATCCTGAAGGAGAATGTCCAGCCATCTGTTTGTGACCTCAAGCTGAAGCGCACTTGGGTTCTGCAGCAGGACAATGATCCAAAACACACCAGCAAGTGCACCTCTGAATGGCTTAAGAAAAACAAAATGAAGACTTTGGAGTGGTCTAGTTAAAGTCCTGACCTGAATCCAATTAAGATGCTGTGGCATGACCTTAAAAAGGTGGTTCATGCTCGAAAACCCTCCAATATGGTTGAATTACAACAATTCTGCAAAGATGAGTGGGCCAAAATTCCTCCACAACGCTGTAAAAGACTCATTGCCAGTTACTGCAAATGCTTGATTGCAGTTATTGCTGCTAAGGGTGGCCCAAGCAGTTAGTAGGTTTAGGGGGCAATCACTTTTTCACACAGGGCCATTTAGGTTTTGATTTTTTTCCCCTTAATAATAAACACCTTCATTTAAAAACAGCATTTTGTGTTTACTTGTGTTATCTTGGTCTAATATTTAAATTAGTTTGATGATCTGAAACATTTAAGTGTGACAAACATACAAAAAAAAAAAAAAGAAATCAGGAAGGGGCAAACACTTTTTCACACTACTGTATCTTGTAGCCTGTAGCTTCTAGCTTCTGCGTTTGGCGCCCACCTAGCTCCGTGGCTAATTTCTCCTTTGCTGCTAGCTGGGCTGTTAGCTCCCCCGAGCTAGCTAGCTTAGCTCAGGCCAACAGCCTTTCAACCCACAGCTTCGTGCTCCGTATGTGTTCGGCAAAGTAGTCAGCGAACAGCCCGACAGCATCTGCGTAAGACTCCGTCTCCCCCTAACGTGTGGAAAATTTTCTGACCTTCTATGCCAAGATTGCAAACCAGAAGTGATCGCCTCAGCACTCCGTCGAGTTTACCCAGGCCCAACACCACAATGTAATCCTCAAACATGGCCAACCAGCGAGGCCACAGAATTACTGGTTCTCCTGGATACTGCAGAAACGGCCATAGAGGTGCCCCGCATGCCTCCCTGAGTTAATCCTCAGTCACCAATGTTATGTATGGAAATAAGTGAGACGTGAGTTGTCTTATGCTGAACATCTAACTGCCTTTACTGAGAAAAGAATATATTGTAACATGCTGCTCGACATGGCAACGTCCCACCGGGAGATTCGAACTCATGCCTCCTGCTCTGGAGTCCCGCACTTTACCTGTGTCACCAATAGGGTCAACCCACTTGGCAAACCAAGTAGGGTGCTCATATTGAGTTCGCTACACTACTCCCCTCTGGTTCTCGACATCGTCCCGATGTCAGCGCCCCATTACTGCTTTGGACAGGAGATCCCACTCCTGACACCATGTAACGTGCTGCTCGACATGGCAACGTCCCACCAGGAGATTCGAACTCATGCCTCCTGCTCCGGAGTCCCGCACTCTACCTGTGTCGCCAATAGGGTCAACCCACTTGGCAAGCCAAGTAGGGTGCTCATATTGAGTTTGCTACAATATACAGCGGCCGCAGCCCACCTGACGTCATCCCCCCAGACAGCTAAAGCAAGGGGGGATGACGGCAAGAGCCAAACCCACATATCACACACAGCAGAAAAAAATGCATTTGGTGGACATGCAGCCTAACCGCATTCATTGCTCACTACTAAACACAGACAGACAGAACACTTTTCCCACAATTCCTTGCGGTTTTTCCGTCGGGTGACATCACACGCCCATTCTCTATGTTTAATGAGAAAAATGCTGTGTTCAGTGCTTATTTTCCCCGTTGTAATTTATTGTTTCCAAAATTTTCTGCCTAAATCTGTTTTAATATTTGCTGCAATGACATAAATATGGGTAAAGCATTTATAATTACTGAAAACACCCTCTTTAGTCTTTAAAGTAAATCATCAAAACTCTCATCTAAATATAACACAATACAAACATATCACTTGACAGGTTGAACTGCTCATTATAATTTGATATGATCAAATAATTCTCCCACACACCCAGGTTTCTCTGCTGCACTGGGAGTCTACAGTGACTTAACAATTTGCATACACAGACTCAAGAGGTGTCGTGGGATTTGAACTGATGTTCAGATTGATAAATACTGAAATTTGTGTTGACCACTTTTCTGTCTTACGCACATTTGATAAATGAAGGCCATGGACTGCCTGTGCATGGAGTAGCAAACAGTTTATGTATAGACTGAACCAGTATATTAAAGTTTCATAGCTACTAGAGATAGCTGCCCAATTTATTCTCCTTCAGGGTCACACTGTTTATTCATTCACCTTCTAAATTTCTAATGGTCAAACTGTAAAAATGTTACCATTATATTTTGTCTTGCTTTCAACACAAGATGGGAGTATTGTCCTATTTGACTCTTGCATATCCACATGGGCCCCTTTCCTCGAGATACTTTTCATTATTTCTGAACTGTGAAAAGGATGAATGGCTGTTCATACAGCACATTTATCTCTTTTACTTTGCTTTGTCATCACATCTGTTTCTCTTTATTTCTTTGTGCAGGTTACATCAGTCATCATGAAGACAAGCCTGTTGCGTTTGACGATTTTAAACAAAAATGCTCCAAACTTGCCTAGGAGCATTTGGCAGTTTATTAAGTTAGACTTTTCACACTGACTAATGGCACAGTAAAGCAGTCTTCTAATGCAAGAGCAATGAAAGCACCAAGGTGCTGATGCCTCCGTGCCAATGGCATGGTAGCATGGGGGGCTGTAAAAAAATCACGCTGCCACTTCTAGTGGGAGGCCATAGTTATTACAAGAACTTTTTTGCAGTTGCATTGATGGTAAAGGTGAGTTAAATTTGTGTTTATTTTGAAAACAAAGCCTTATCTAGAAATTGTGGCAAATTAAAAGTCGAGAAAATATGGCGATACAATGATACTGTGGAGAGTGTAAATAACGAGACTGATTCATGAAGCAGACGACTTTATTCACTCTCTCATCAGTCATACACAGGAAAAGCATGTCTCGATACACCATGGGTTCTCCTTTTATACAAACCGCTCATCTCACATTTGCATGACATTTAACATCACAATACATTCATCCTTTCTCATCCTAACTCCTTCTTCCTGCTACCTCATCATGATCTCCCTAGCTATTGTTCTCCTCTGTTTACCCTCTGCATCCAGTCTGAGATGATTAACCCAGTCTCTACACCTCTCTATTATACAAGCCTTTAGTTCCAGTTGATTTTGAGCAGGTGAGCTGAAAAGCTGCTAACAGACAGACAGACATACATACACAGACACATGGAGTGAATACCGTATGCTTACGTTGCCTTTGCACTGAGGCATAAAAATACAGAAGCACAAGAAAAAAATTAGGATTACAAAGAAAAAAGCTGGAGTAACAGATTTTATTAACTAAATGCATGCATAGTTACACGGTGGCATGCAACAGCAGGTAAAATATCAAAATTTCCAAAAGTAAAAGCATAATTATGAATATTAAATCAGAATGGTTTGGAATGTTAGAATAAGGATTAAGTGTACCCCGCCCGGTATGGGGTTACTGGGGTCCCACCCTGGAGCCAGGGCTGGGGGAGGGGCTCGATGGCTAGCGCCTGGTGGCCAGGTTTCTGCCCATTGGGACCCGGCCGGGCTCAGCCCGAAGGAGTTACATGGGTCCGCCCTCCAGTGGGCTCCCCACCTGCAGGAGGGACCATGGGGGTCCGGTGCTATGTGGATCAGGTGGTGGTCAAAGGCAAAGACCTTGGTGGTCTGATCCCAGGCTTCCTAAACTGGCTTCTGGGACGTGGAATGTCACCTCTCTGGTGGGGAAGGAGCCTGAGCTGGTGCATGAGGTTGAGAGATACTGGCTAGATGTAGTTGGCCTCACCTCAACACACAGCTCTGGTCCTGGAACCAGTCTCCTGGAGAGGGGCTGGAGCTTGGCCTACACTGGAGTTGCCCTGGGCAAGAGGCGATGAGCAGGGGTGGGTATTCTTGTATCCCCCCACCTTGCTGCCTCTATACTGGAGTACCCACCCTTTTTGGAGTTTCTGACTGGGGTGCAGGAGGGTGATCCTCTTGGAGACTCCATTGTCCTACTGGAGGACTTCAACGCGCACGTGGGCAACAACAGTGAAACCTGGAGGGGGGTGATTGGGAGGAACGGACTGCCCGATCTGAACCGGAGTGGTGTTCAATTATTGGACTTTTGTGCTAACCACAGTTTGTCCATAACTAACACCACATGTTCAAGCATAAGGGTGTCCATATGTGCACCTGGCATCAGGACACCCTAGGTTGCAGGTCGATGATCAATTTTGTTGTTGTGTCATCAGACCTGCGACAGTATGTCTTGGACACTCAGGTAAAAAGAGATGCAGAGCTGTCAACTGATCACCACCTGGTGGTGAGTTGGATCCGATGGCAGGGGAGGATGCCATTCAGACCTGGTAGACCCAAATGTATAGTGAGGGTGTGCTGAGAACGTCTGGCTGAGGCCCCTGTCTGGGAGGTCTTCAACTCTCACCTCCGGAAGAACTTCGACCACATTCCGAGAGAGTCTGGAGACATGGAGTCTGAATGGGCCATGTTCTCCACCTCCACTGTTAAAGCAGCTGTGCAGAGCTGTGGCCGCAAGGCCATCGTTACATCTCGTGGTGGCACCCCCCGATCCAAGTGGTGGACACCAGTGGTGAGGGGGGCCATTAAGCTGAAGAAGGAGTCCTATCGAGCTTGGTTGGCTTGTGGGACTCCTGAAGCAGCTGAAGTATACTGGTAGGCCAAGCGGAGTGCAGCTCAGGTAGCTGCTGAAGCAAAAACTCGGGTGTGGGAGGAGTTCGGTGAGACCATGGAACAAGATTTTCAGTCAGCCTTGAAGAGATTCTGGCAAACTGTCCGGTGGCTCAGGAGGGGGAAGCAACTCTCTGTCCACAATGTGTATGGTGCAGATGGGGCGTTGCTGACTTCAACTAGGGATCTCATTGGGCGGTGGAAGGAATACTTCAAGGATCTCCTCAATCCCACTGATACGCCTTCCACAAAGGAAGCAGGGCTTGTGGACGAGGGGGACGACTCGCCCATCACAGGGGCTGAGGGTGCGAAGGTGGTTAAAAAGCTCCTTGGTGGCTGGGCCCGGGGGGTGGACGAGATTCACCCTCAGTACCTCAAGGCCCTGGATGTTGTAGGGCTGTCATGGTTGACACGCCTCTGCAACATTGCATGGAGGTCCAGGACAGTGCTTTTGGCATGGCAAACTGGGGTGGTGGTTCCTCTCTTCAAGAAAGGGGACCGGAGGGTATGCTCCAACTTTAGAGGGATCACACTCCTCAGCCTCCCTGGGAAAGTCTATGCCAAGGTACTGGAGAGAAGAGTCCGGCCGTTGGTCGAACCTTGGATTCAGGGGGAGCAATGTGGTTTTTGTCCTGGCTGTGGCACATTATACCAACTCTTTACCCTCTCGAGAATCCTCGAGGCTTTGTGGAAGTTTGCTCAAACAGTTTACATGTGTTTTATGGACTTGGGGAAGGCATTTGACCATGTCCCTCATGTTTTTTTGTGGGGGGGTGCTTCGGGAGTATGGGGTATTGGGCTTGTTGTTATGAGCTATCTGGTCTCTATACGACCATTGCGAGAGTTTGGTTCGTATTGCCAACACTTGGTCGGACTCATTCCCAGTGAGCGTTGGACTCCGCCAGGACTGCCCTTTGTCACCGATCTTGTTCATAATTTTTATGGACAGGATCTCTAGGCACAGCCAGGGAATGGAGGGTGTCATGCTTGGTAAGCACAGGATCTCATCTCTGTTGTTTGCAGATGATGTTGTCCTGTTGGCTTCATCCAGCAATGATCTACAGGCCTTACTGGGATGGTTTGCTGCTGAGTGTGAAGCAGCTGGGATGAGAATCAGCACCTCCAAGTCCGAGTCCATGGTCCTCAGCCGGAAAAAGGTGGATTGTCCTCTCCGGGTTGGGGACAAGCTCCTGCCACAAGTGGAGGAGTTTAAGTATCTTGGGGTCTTATTCACAAGTGAGGGGAGAATGGAACGAGAGATTGACAGACAGACAGATCAGAGCAGCATCTGCAGTGATGTGGACGTTGTACCGGTCTGTTGTGGTGAAGAGGAAGCTAAGCTCTAAGGCAAAGCTGTCGATTTACCAGTCAATCTACGTTTCTACCGTTAGCTGTGGAAATGAGCTTTGGGTATTGACCGAAAGAATGAGATCGTGGATACAAGTGGCTGAAATGAGCTTTCTTTGTAGGATTGCTGGACTCACCCTTACAGATAGGGTGAGGAGCTCAGTCATCCGGGAGAGGCTCAGAGTAGAGCCACTGCTCCTCCACATTGAAAGGAGCCAGTTGAGATGGTTTGGGCATCTGATCAGGATGCCTTCTGGACGCCTCCCACTTGAGGTGTTTTGAACATGCCCCATTGGGAGGAGACCCCGGGGCAGACCCAGGACTCACTGGAGAGACTACATCTCCCAGCTGGCCTGAGAAAGTCTTGGCATTCTCTCTGAAGAGCTGGAGCAGGTGGCTGGGGAGAGGGAAGTCTGGGTTTCTCTGCTTGTAAACTGCTGCCTCCATGACCCGGACCTCTGGAAAAGCGGTAGAAGATGGATGGATGAATGGATGGTTTGGAATGTTTCACACTTATGTGTAATGAATATTGAGAGTTTCTTCCATAATCCTACAAAAAACTAAGTTTTTCCAAACATTAATTTATTGAATTGAGCGTGTAGCAGTTTCTTGTATTAACAGTAAACACGTAATATTCTTATTTAGCTTCCAGCCTGTTAATTTCACAGCTGCTCTGACTGCTGACCCTCAGGTTCACCACTGTGGACCTCATAGAGACAAAGTGGAAAGAAAAACAGCAAAAAAAAGTGATTAATTTTACAGATGTGACACACACACACACACACACACACACACACACACACACACACACACACACATACTGTATATACAGTGGGGTAAAAAAGTATTTAGTCAGCCACCAGTTGTGCAAGTTCTCCCACTTAAAAGATGAGAGAGGTCTCCAATTTTTATCATAGGTATACCTCAACTATGAGAGACAAAATAAGAAAAAAAAAAATCCAGAAAATCACATTGAAGGATTTTTAATGAATTAATTGGTAAATTCCTCGGTAAAATAAGTATTTGGTCAATAACAAAAGTTCATCTCAATACTTTGTTATATACCCTTTGTTGGCAATGACAGAGGTCAAACGTTTTCTGTAAGTTTTCACAAGGTTTTCACACACTGTTGCTGGTATTTTGGCCCATTCCTCCATGCAGATCTCCTCTAGAGCAGTGATGTTTTGGGGCTGTCGCTGGGCAACACGGACTTTCAACTCCCTCCAAAGATTTTCTATGGGGTTGAGATCTGGAGACTGGCTAGGCCACTCCAGGACCTTGAAATGCTTCTTACGAAGCCACTCCTTTGTTGCCCGGGCGGTGTATTTTGGGATCATTGTCATGCTGAAAGACCCAGCCACGTTTCATCTTCAATGCCCTTGCTGGTGGAAGGAGGTTTTCACTCAAAATCTCATGATACATGGCCCCATTCATTCTTTCCTTTACACGGATCAGTCGTCCTGGTCCCTTTGCAGAAAAACAGCCCCAAAGTATGATGTTTCCACCCCCATGCTTCACAGTAGGTATGGTGTTCTTTCTCCTCCAAACACGACAAGTTGAGTTTTTACCAAAAAGTTCTATTTTGGTTTCATCTGACCATATGACATTCTCCCAATCCTCTTCTGGATCATCCAAATGCTCTCTAGCAAACTTCAGACGGGCCTGGACATGTACTGGCTTAAGCAGGGGGACACGTCTGGCACTGCAGGATTTGAGTCCCTGGCGGCGTAGTGTGTTACTGATGTAGCCTTTGTTACTTTGGTGCCAGCTCTCTGCAGGTCATTCACTAGGTCCCCCCGTGTGGTTCTGGGATTTTTGCTCACCGTTCTCGTGATCATTTTGACCCCACGGGGTGAGATCTTGTGTGGAGCCCCAGATCGAGGGAGATTATTAGTGGTCTTGTATGTCTTCCATTTTCTAATAATTGCTCCCACAGTTGATTTCTTCACACCAAGCTGCTTACCTATTGCAGATTCAGTCTTCTCAGCCTGGTGCAGGTCTACAATTTTGTTTCTGGTGTCCTTTGACAGCTCTTTGGTCTTGGCCATAGTGGAGTTTGGAGTCTGACTGTTTGAGGTTGTGGACAGGTGTCTTTTATACTGATAGCGAGTTCAAACAGGTGCCATTAATACAGGTAACAAGTGGAGGACAGAGGAGCCTCTTAAAGAAGAAGTTACAGGTCTGTGAGAGCCAGAAATCTTGCTTGTTTGTAGGTGACCAAATACTTATTTTACTGAGGAATTTACCAATTAATTCATTAAAAATCCTTCAATGTGATTTTCTGGATTTTTTTTTTCTCATTTTGTCTCTCATAGTTGAGGTATACCTATGATGAAGACCTCTCTCATGTTTTAAGTGGGAGAACTTGCACAGTTGGTGGCTGACTAAATACTTTTTTGCCCCACTGTATATATATGTATATACATACATACAGATGTCATGCTTCTCCTCAGCTTAATAAATTGCTTGGTTTAGTGAGTGAATCATTTTAAAGTGAGTGAATGAGGCATGTCACACCGTGGTGGTTTTATATTACTGACATTAGTATCAGGACTTTAAAAATCAGCTGAACTGTAGAGAAAACTATTTAACAGGTTAAATTAATGTAACCAACCAGTCCCCATAGGGAAAGAAATAGGACATGTGATGTAATATAAAATTGGGAAATGGGAAATGTGATGTAATATAAAATTTAAGAATCATAATATTGCAGTTGTAGAAGTTATTAGTGTTTTAGAACTGAAATTGCTGCATAATTTCAGCACAAAACCTACTCCGCACAGGCATCTGCTGCAGTGGTCTGCTGTGGACCGCCATGTTTTTGAGGCGAGAAATGTTGGGACTTGTAGTTTTTTGCAATGAACTGAAAACTCCAGGAAGAAAATACCTCGTTCTTCCTCTGCAAAACTAAACAGCAAAACCAGTGTGAAAACAATCAATGTGATGAATAAATGGTGTAGTTGCTGAATACGTGGTTTTTTTTGGGGGGGCGGGGGGGTTGTACCAACTGCTATTTTATAACAGTTCAGCGAGAGATCAGCTGACAGGAAGTCGCTGTGTGCTGTAAAAAAAATTGCACTGCCACCTCTACTGGCCCGGATTAGTAATTACAATACCTTTTCCCCGGCTCCATTACATGGCAATGGTGAGTTAAATTTGTGTTTATTTTGAAAACAAAACCTTATCTCAAAATTTTGGCAAATTAAAAGTTGAGAAAATATGGTGATACAATGATACAATCCTTTAGTTGCACTTAATTTTGACCGGGCAAGCTGAAAAGCTGCTAATAGACAGATACAACCAACAACACACACACACACACACACACACACACACACACACACACACACACACACACACACACACACACTAACTAATTACCATATGCCTCTTTTCACTGAGGCATAACGACAATGATCATGCAATGTCTTATTTTTTTTTCCTTTAAAATACTACCACTGTCAAAACTTACAGTCTCTCCTTCCCATACAAGCCAAATCAACATACAATACCAGTCAAAGGTCTGGACACACCAGCACACAACAGCAAGAAAACTGTCACACAGTGTCAAACGTCTGTTACACTCTGTATGCTATAGTCAAAAGTTTGGACACATCTACTCTTTTAAAATCAAAGTGTAGGGGGTTCAAACTTGACTGCACTGTTTAGTCCTTTCTGAGTAAAAAAAACAAAACAAACAGTTTTAAGCGTTATCTCCTTAGACTGTCAATTTACTGTGTGTTACTGCTATACAGATTGCAGACAGACAAAAATATCAAAATTTTTGTCGCTGGGATATTTAGATAACTTTTGTGTTTGGCACTTTTGTGTTTGGCACCAGGAGTATAACTGCTACGGCAGTGCTATAAACTGCCATAGCAGTCCTTCCCATCCTTCTTGTTCCACTGTAGCAATTGATGCTTTAATACTGAGGCTACATTTGGAGCCTGGGGAGCCTCTCAGTTACCGGGGGCACAGTGTATTTGTGTACACTGCCCTATGGAAAAAAATGACTGTGCCAACTGAGTTGTCATAACTAGAACAAGGTGATAAACCTTAATCGAGAAAGTAAAACTTGAATGGTTTAGTGTGGAGAAGATACATTTAAGTTAACTTGAGTTTTTATATAACCCATTTTACTCAGGTGAAAAAATTAGATGTGCCTGAGTGGTTTGAGTTAACCAGCTTAAATAATTCATTTCAATTGGTTTCCTCAAATGCCCTGAGTTGAACTAACTTAGCAGGTTTTACAGTGTAACCCTAACCTTAAATGTTTAGATGCTGTGATTTGTTTTTCTTCTCCTTCTAACTTTCTCTTTTCTAACACTTTCTGACATTAGGGTGGAAATGTTTATGCCTTTGTCTAAGGTTAAAGTTACTCCCTGTGATCTTAATTTATAGAAACTGGGCCTCAAACACCCTGTCCCACTTCCACCTTCTGTCTGAGATTTATTTTTCCACAGTGTAGTCTCCTTGCTACCTCCCTGACTCCTCGACCATCTTTTTTTAATGCACACACTTGCACAGAGACACACATCAGGCCAATGACAACATGACATTGACATAGTGCTGTTGAATACCTTATGTGAGGGTGAGTGATGGGCCACTCACCCTGATGGCTGCTGCCTAAAGGTGTGTGTGTGTGTGTGTGTGTGTGAGAGAGAGAGAGAGCGAGAGAGAGAGAGTGTGCTTGCATGGACTGTGTGTGAGCTGCAATGGAAACGGCATTATATTCGCTCTCACACGAAAGCCTTGACAGAACAGTAAGGCGGGTCAAACACTGGGGGACAGACAGAATAATAAGTAGGAACATTGACACACACATGCACACTCACACACACTCATATACAGCACTTTGGGGAACAAAGTCCTCACTGCTCCATCACTTACATCCTTGAAAGATACTCACATGCGGTTTGGTGAGCCAAGGCTTCTTGGCACACTCACACACACACATACTCACGCTCGCACACATTTGAACATAAGAACTGGGCAGGGGTTCAGAGACACAGATTGAAGGTGATTATAATTCACACTGAAGTCTGGCTGCTTTAGTTACCTCCAGTTCATCCATCTATTTTATGTGTGTGTATGTGGGTGTGTGTATGTGTTTGCGACTGTGTGTGGTTGAGCACTCATTAGGTATCATGGGGAAAAACACACAACATGGATGCATAAATCAAAAAGATAGGGAAGTGGGACTGAGAGGGACAGTGAAGAAATCAAGAAGTGAGGGAAAAGATATGAAAGGCAGCAAGAGGTACAAATGGAAAATAGAAAAAAATATGAACAGTGGTGGGTGATATTGGATGTTCAAATCTCTCCATTCAGACTCAAATATTACAAAAAGACAAGAAAAACTATTCAACTGAATAAGTTTGAAACAGTTTAATGGCTGTTTCATGAGGACATTTGGAAAAGCTTGTCATGGATTTTATCTTCTTGCTTTTTGGCTGTTCCCTTTAGGGGTCACCACAGTCAGTCCCTCCAAGATTTCGCAATGTTGTGATCACATGAATTCACGTGAAATCACTGATTGGCCACATCTTTTGCGTGACCTTGCAACTTTGTCCAGTCATCGCAACTTTCCCGCAATTTTTGCCAACTGTCATCAACTTCTGCCAATTTCGCCAATCAAATTTTTCCCTGAATAGCGCTCAAACGTTCAGACTAACCAATCAAATCCATGTTTACAGTGAGCATTAACGGAACACATCAACAAAAAACAGAGTGTGTGATTTTAAAAAAAAAAAACACACGAGTTTCCCACAACATCCCTTCCTCCATCTCCCCCTGCTTGCCGGTGGATGCTTCCCCTCGTGTCCGTCCTGACCACGTGTATGAAGTGCCAGGTTTGCGTTGAAAAAAGTCCAGCTGCCTGAAAGTACCTCATATGGGCGCATGCGCACGCAGCGACCAGCAGCTGGTGATATAGTGCGTGTGTGCGTGTGTGTGTTTTTTGTACTTTTTTACGTTTTTAGAAAATCCTCTGTGTCGTTTCTGCCCTGGAGCGTTTGTGGAATATATGGCGAAGAGCTCCTTGGTATCTGCAACATGGATTTCCTCTCCTGTCTCGCACTGCTGCTTTCTGTGCTGTGGCTCGTTGTCTCTGAGGTAAATGCGTTCGGCTCCATGGCGAGCAGAATAGCGGGCAGAATACAATATTCCAGGGAAGTGTTGCTACGCTTAAACACAGCTGATGCAGCGTCTCTGATTGAGCCCAAACTGCAATTGCCGGACTTTATTTTGAGAGACGGACACAGCGGTGAAAAGAGGAGCGGCAGAAGGAAGCGTGGAAGACGTGGAGGTGTGAAATTGCGCCTTAGGAGACGTCAGTTTGGTAACATTCCTCTTCTTTCGATAATTTTTGGAAATGCACAGTCTGTGAGAAACAAGGTGGATGAAATTCAAGGCAATGTACGTTACCAGAAGGATTTTAAGAACTGCTGCGTCATGGCTTTCACTGAATCTTGGCTTACTGCGCATGATCGAGCTGCAGACCTGTGGATTGACGGCTTTGGAGCCCCGCTGCGCTCGGATCGGCAGGAAGAGGTAACGGGGAAGTGTCAGGGGGGCGGAGTATGTTTATACATTAATAAGCAGTACTGCACATCTGTCACGGTCAGAGAGCGCATCTGTACACCCGATGTGGAGCTGCTGTCTGTGTCACTACGCCCCTTTTATTTGCCTCGTGAGTTTCCCCAACTTTTTATCACAACTGTGTACATTCACCCGAGGGCAGACGCTGACTCCGCCTCCAGCACCATCTCTGATGTGGTGCAGCGGCTGCAGTCAGTTTCTCCAGAGGTGCCAAACTTCATTCTTGGGGATTTTAACCATGTTTCTTTAAAGAAGACACTTAAAAACTTTCATCAGTATGTCTCCTGCCCAACCAGGTGAAAAAAGACATTGGACCTGTGCTATGGATCCATAGAGAGGGCCTATAAATCATTCCCCCTTCCTCCTTTAGGATCATCAGATCACAACTGTGTTCATTTGCTGCCCACATATAAAACTGCTCTCAGAAGAGGCAAGGTGGAGACGAGAGACATTGATGTGTGGACAGAAGATTCAGAGCACAGCCTCCAGGAATGCTTTGACTGTACAGACTGGAAGATGTTCATAATGGCCTGCGGGGATGATTTGGACTCTCTGGCTGAGCTCACATGCTCATACATGGCTTACTGTCAAAATAAGATTGTTCCACGTAAACGTGTCAAAATATACCCCAACAACAAACCATGGGTTACTAAATCAGTTAAATCCTGCTTACAGAGGAAAGCACTTGCCTTTAAACAAGGGTCTGTTTCTGAGCTACAGGTTGCCAATAAGGAGCTGAAGGCCGAAATTTTAAGAGCAAAGCAGAATTATAAATCAGAATTGGAAAGCAAGATGGCAGCAAATAAACTTGGTTCAGCCTGGGCCAGTATGAAAACTATTGCAGGCCTTCAGAGCACAGAGCGCAGTAATCGTGTGTTTTTAGATGGTTTTAGTTCAGACACAGAGCTGGCTAATGCTCTTAATTGTTTTTACGGTCGTTTTGACTCCTTTGATTTTAGCACAGAAATCCAAGATTTGAAACAAAAACTCAAAGACAATCAGCACTTTAATATTGAGATGCAGGATGTTAAAAGGGAGTTCCGCGCTGTAAAAGTGAACAAAAGTCAGGGCCCTGATAATATATGTGGGCGCCTGGTAAAGTTCTGTGCACATGAACTGAGTCCTATATTTCATTACATTTTCAATAAGTCCTTACAGACACAACATGTGCCTAAGATCTGGAAAGATGCCGTGGTTGTTCCCGTTCCAAAATCCAGCTGTCCTAAAACGGTAAATGACTTTAGACCAGTTGCTTTGACTTCAATTTTAATGAAAATTTTTGAAAAACTGGTCAGATGTGAGGTCCTAAGGCAGACTGAACATGCATTGGATCCTCTGCAGTTTGCCTATAGGCCTCACAGAGGAGTGGAGGACGCCACTGTCATTCTGTTTAACATGCTTTTTAAACTTCTGGATTTTAATGGGACACACGCCAGGCTTTTATTTGTGGACTTTTCTTCTGCCTTTAATACAATCCAACCTCATATTTTAGTTGAAAGGCTCCTGCAACAATTTGATTTGAGCAATAATCTGGTGGGTTGGATTCTGGATTTCTTAACTAACAGGACGCAGAGAGTAAGGGTCAATGGCACATTGTCTGACCTAAAGTGCTCTTCTACTGGCTCTCCTCAGGGGTGTGTGTTGTCACCACTACTCTTCATCCTGTACACAAACATGTGTCGGAGCAGACATGACAACAGACACATTATAAAGTACGCTGATGACTCAGTCATTGTCAGTCTCCTCCAGGATGGTGATAGTGGCCACGGCCCAGTAGTTGATGACTTTGTTCACTGGTGTGAGGATTCCTACCTGCAGCTGAATACAACAAAAACTAAAGATATGATTATTGACTTTAGGAGGAAAACTCCCAGGCACAAAGTCACCATACTAAAAGGCCAGACCACCGAATGTGTACAATCGTACAAATATCTTGGGACGATTATTGATAGTAAATTAAACTTTGAAGTGAACTGTGAAAGGGTGTGCAAAAAGGGTCAGCAAAATTTGCATTGTTTGAGGAAACTTGCACGCTTCCAAATTGACCGAACCATAATGACTATGTTTTATCGGGCTTTTATTGAATCTGTTTTATCCTTTTCTTTAATGTCATGGTTTGGTCAGATAAAACTGAAACAGAGGAAATCCTTGGATCAGGTAGTTAGATGGTCCAGTCGTTTGCTTGTTGAGTCACAGCTGAGCCTGACATCCCTGTACACCAGACAAGTACAGAGGATGGCCGACTCGATTTTAAATGATGACTCCCACCCTTTGCACTGCAACTTTCAGCTTCTTCCCTCCAGACGGAGGTTTGCTGTCCCAAAAAGCAAAACCCAGCGCTACAAAAACAGCTTTGTCCCTGCTGCTGTCAAAGAGTTGAACAAGCTATAAAAATTATATTGTACATATTTTATATTTACCTATTTTGTAAGATGTGTGCCTGTGTTTTGTGTCTATGTTGAATGTAATTAGTGGCTTGTAAATATGGATGTCACCAGACTGCAAAACAAATCTACCTACGGGTACAAATAAAGTAACCTGAACCTGAACCTGAACCTGAACCTGAACCATCATGGAAGTGCGTGTGAGGAGAGACGCTGTAAAATCACAAACAAACAAGCAAATCCAACACTACAGCCAGTGCTTGAACATTTTATACATCTTTAGATGTAAAATCATTGACTACATCTTGTCAATGAGCTTTAAAGCTGTGAATCTCCGGTCTGGACACGGACCAATGCGCGCCCCTGGCAAATGCTGAAGGAGAGCTGCTGCTCCTGGTATAATTCCCGGTAAAGGTAGGATCAGTATTTGATGAAACAGGTGTGTGTCAAGATGTGCAGACAGATAGACAGACAGCTAGGAGCCAAGCACTGAAAGAGAGAGAATATTGTCTGTAATTTTTTCAGAAAAACACAGACTTCGATGGACAATACAGAGCAACAGAATAAATTGTTTCTTTTTTACCTCCGCCAAGGAGGTAGTGTAATCGGGGTGGTTTGTCTGTCTGTCTGTTTGTCCGTCCATCCATCTGTTTGTTAGAAGGATTCCGCAAAAACTACTGGACGGATTTTGATGAAATGTTCACCAGAGGTAGCCCTTGGGCCAAGGATGAACCCATTATTATCTCTCGGCGCCACACCAGTCGGCTGCCTTTTGCAACAGCGGCTCGATTCCGAGTTTTTTTTTTCCCTTCCTCTCTCTTTTGATCACTTTTTTTTTCACCCCACTTATATCACGGACACACAGATCGTCCCAAATGTCTCCTGAGCCGGTGGACGGAGCCACTGTTTATAGCAGGATTCGATACAACAGGGAAGAGCTGCTAGCATTTAACCGCCACCCGGTCCCACTGGAAAAACTCGACATACCGAGAGAACTGAGGCGAAAACGCCGCGGCTGCCGGGCTGGAGTAAGGCGGAGGACAAAAAATATAAGGTACAGACCCTCCCTTCCATCTGTTGTCATGGGAAATGTACGGTCGATACTGGGAAAGTTAGATGAGCTAGCGGCTATCTCCGGTTATGATAGCACTTACCGGGAGTGCTCTCTCCTTTTGTTTACTGAGACGTGGCTAACTGAACTAGCAGCAGATGCTAACATTGAGCTGGAGGGTTTTCACATGATACGAGCTGACCGAACACCAGAGAGTGGCAAAACTAGGGGCGGTGGAGTGATAATGTATGTTAACAACAACTGGTGTAGACCGGGACATATCACTGTTAAACAACGACACTGCAGCAAAGACATTGAGTTGCTAGCTGTTAGCATGAGGCCTACATATCTCCCGAGAGAACACTCACACGTGATCTGCATTGTTGTTTATGCAAATCCGACGGCGAACGCTGGGACAGCGCGTGACGTCATCCATTCAGTAACCAGCAGGCTGCAGACAGAACACCCAGATGCTCTTCTCCTCATCTCAGGCGATTTCAACCACGTTTCACTGTCTCCCATTCTGCCCACTTTCACCCAGTATGTCACATGCCACACTAGAGACAATAAAACACTGGATTTGTTCTACGCAAACACTAAGGAGGCGTACACCTCATCACAACTCCCCCCACTTGGGAGATCGGATCACAACTTGGTTCATCTCCGACCGGTGTACAAACCCCTAGTGCACAGACAACCTCCGGCCATGCACACTGTGGAGTTATGGTCTGAGGAGACAATGGACACTCTAAAGGACTGTTTTGAAGCCACTGCCTGGAAGCAGCTCTGCGATCCACATGGTGAGGACATCGATGGCCTCATTCACACCTTCACGGGCTACCTCAGCTTCTGTGTGGACAAATCCGTTCCCACCAAGACCATACGGCGTCACTCAAACAACAAACCCTGGATCAACCCTGAGATAAAAACACTTCTGAGAGAGAAGAAGAGGATCTTCAGGTCGGGGAACAGGGAGATGCTGAAGTCCGTACAGAGGGAGCTGAGGAGAAAGATCAGAGAAGGCAAGGACAGCTTCAGGAAGAAGATGGAGGACAAGCTGCAACAGAGCGACATCAGCGGGGTCTGGAGAAACCTCAAAACCATCTCGGGGCTCCAGAATACCTCCCCCCAGGCCACGGGGGGCAGGGAGTGGGCGAACAACCTGAATCTGTTTTTCAATAGATTTGACCAACCGCCCTCCCCCCTGTCTGCACAACAATCACTGCTGCCTCTAAGAAATCAAGTCCTGCTACCCACTCCCCACTCCACCGACACCCCCCCCCCACTCCCAACACACAGCCCCCCATCCTGACCCTGACCAAGACCCAGGTGAGGACGGAGCTGAGGAAGATCAAGGCGAGGAAGGCGTCGGGACCGGACGGCATCAGCGCAAAGCTCCTCAAGTCCTGTGCAGACCAGCTGTGTGGGATTGTGACGTATATCTTCAACATGAGCCTGAAACTGGGGAGGGTACCACAGCTGTGGAAAACATCTTGTGTGGTACCTGTACCAAAAACTTCCCACCCCAAAGACCTGAACAGCTTCAGACCGGTGGCCTTGACGTCCCACTTGATGAAGACCCTGGAGAGACTGCTCCTTGCTCATCTCCGCCCCCTGGTGGAACCAGCGATGGATCCACTCCAGTTCGCCTACCAGCATGGCATTGTGGTGGAGGATGCGGTGATCTTCCTCCTTCACCGTTCTCTGTCCCACCTGGAGAAGCCCGGGAATATGGTGAGGATCATGTTCTTTGACTTCTCCAGTGCTTTCAACACCATCCAACCGATGATCCTGAAGGACAAGCTGCTGCGCGCAGGGGTGGACCAGCACCTGTCATCATGGATCCTGGACTACCTCACGAACCGGCCTCAGTTTGTGAGAACCCGGGACTGTGTTTCCGACACGATCATCAGTAGCACGGGGGCCCCCCAGGGAACGGTGCTGGCTCCCTTCCTGTTCACTCTTTATACTGCGGACTTCTCACACAACACAACACATTGCCATCTACAGAAGTTCTGACTTCTGTAGATGACTCTGCGATCGTTGGTCTCATCTCCAGCGGAGATGAAGCTGAGTACAGAGGGCTTATCCAGGACTTTGTGGACTGGTGCCATCGGAACTGCCTCCAGATCAACGCGAGGAAAACTAAGGAGCTGGTGGTGGACTGCCGCAGGCATGGGCAGCCCCTCACAGCACCAGTAAATATACAGGGAACAGACATCGAGATGGTGACATCCTACAAGTACCTGGGTATTCATCTGAACAATAAACTAGACTGGTCACACAATACTGACGCACTCTACAAGAAGGGACAGCGCAGGCTGTTCCTGCTGAGGAGACTCAGGTCTTTTGGTGTACAAGGGGCGCTGCTGAAGTCATTCTATGACACGGTGGTGGCATCAGCCATCACTTTTGGAGTGGTCTGCTGGGGCAGTGGCATTACTGCAGCCGATAGGAAGAGACTGAACAAACTGATTAAGAAAGCTAGCTCTGTCCTGGGGCAACGCCTTGATCCGATGGAGGAGATAGGAGAGAGAAGGACGGTGGCTAAACTGTCATCTCTGCTGGAGTCCGAGTTCCACCCTATGCAGGACATACTGGATGCACTGAGGAGCTCATTTAGCAGCAGACTACATCATCCCAGGTGCACAACCGAGAGGTTTCGTAGGTCCTTCCTACCAACGGCTGTCAGACTGTACAACCTAAGCAGGGCTGCTCGCAGAGATAGCAAAAAGACATAACAAACTAATAGTTTTTTTTGAATGCAAAAGATGCAATAGACTTACACAATGGTCCTCTCCGGCATACAACTAGG
The DNA here is from genome assembly GCA_020510985.1 of Pholidichthys leucotaenia. Classification (NCBI taxonomy): domain Eukaryota; kingdom Metazoa; phylum Chordata; class Actinopteri; order Cichliformes; family Pholidichthyidae; genus Pholidichthys; species Pholidichthys leucotaenia. Next base: position 166,288,842 of record CM035841.1, on the reverse strand, counting down.
AACATACCGGTCGCTATGGAGGGTGAGAATATGTATGGGCACATAATCATACCATGTAGGATAACTAAATAGACGGTTATGCTGTTTCATCCCACCTAGCAACAATGCTCTGCACTGTGTGTGTTTATATATTTACATATTTATTCCATCTAGCTACAATGCTCTGCACTGGGTGTGTTTATATTTATATATCTATATATTTATTCCATCTAGCTACAATGCTCAGCACTGGGTGTGTTTATATTTATATATCTATATATTTATTCCATCTAGCTACAATGCTCCGCACTGTGTTTTTATATATCTATGTGGGACTAATAAAGGCTTATCTTATCTTATCTTATCTTATTAAATTTTGGTGATGATCTGAGAAGGCATACCTCTGCCAAGGCTCTTATCTTCTCACAGTGTGTTAGCAAGAATACTCCAAAACTACTGGATAGACTTTGCTGCAATTTTCACCAGAACTGGCTCGTGGCCTACACACGAACCCATTACATGTTGAAGGTGATCCATGACGGATGGAAAGAGTCTTAGCAGAGGTATGCACTCTGAGTGCTTTTCTAGTTTTCCTCTGTGCTTGGTACCGACTGGGTGGGGACTGCTGTGATTAGGGAGTTTTCAAATTAAGGTGCAGCCAATAATTCCAAATCTATACTCTTTAACATGCATTCAATGCATTTTAGCTGTTGTCATGGATATTGTGTTAAAGTCTGTATTTGCTTTTGCACAAGAGTTTTTTCTGTATAGCAGAAGTTTCTGCTTAACTTACAAATCACATTTCAATAGGGATTTTTTGACAATCCTGTGCTTTTCTTGGTTGTTATAGAATATCATCGCAGTAAACTATATAAAAAAGTATCTAGTTTAAAATTTGTAATTCTTCCCACAACTTTTAGTGCAAAAAAAAACCTCTCAGAACATCACAACTTTTTAAAAAAGCTCCTGCAAATTCAAGCTTTTTGGGCTGCAACAATCATAAAAACATCCCATGAAATCCTGGAGGGACTGCACAGGGAATCATTAAAGGAAACCAGTACTGGTCATTATAACAACATTAACTGTGCTTTAGGTATTACTTATAAATCAAAAATGCATTTATTCACTAAAAATAACCCCTTAGAATAAGAATATTGAATAATTTTATCCCATGAAAACCACTCTGTCAAAACCAATGGGGAACAGCCATCGCTGGCCGGAAGTGACATACACTCATTGATTCTGGCTTTACTGCGGACAAGGAAACGTGTTCAGCAGATGCTCAGTGGGTCAAGATCAGAGTTGAAAACAGAGCAAAATCTGCATGGATATATACTGCACAAACCGTTCTTGGAAATTGTCACCATGGGATGAGACGCCGTCTAAGCGCTCAGCCCATGTTTCCCTTCATCCCTGCTTCTCATTGAGCAGCTTCTCAGCAGGCTCCCAGCTGGCAGCATTACGGACGGCTGGGGCCAATTAATCCTCATCAGCTGGGGTGCTGCCAATGAGAATAAATAGAAGCAGCCTCGATGACTCGTGGCTGCGACATAAGCACTGCTAGGCTGAAGCCCCTTCGTCTGGTGTCAGCCTCTACTCCCCTTACAGCATTCCTGTGATTGTAACTCGCTGAGAGTATGTATGCCTTGTTACCCCTATGTCCGGTACGAGCTCCCTGCTCCTGCGCTGTGCAACTTGTGAGTGAACCTCTGTACGAGTATCTGTGCTTTCCTCATCCCTCACCCCTTACCTTTAATAAAACATCACGACTCACTGGCTCGCCCTCGGCTCTTATTGCGTGGCTCCCTAGAGCCCCACGTGACAGTATGTCACAGCCAAACGAGTTGCCAGCGGCCATGAGTCGCTGTGGAATTGTACCTTTCTGTCCGGGTGTCAGCGCTACTAGCATGCCGTTTCCCAGGAGTCACTCCCGACGCCGGGGCAACGAGCTGAGGTCCATCTCGGGGGCTGTCGACAGGACGCTCTTCACCCTGCACGACGCCTCCAACTCGAGACGCTGGCATCCGGGCTGTGCTGAGGATCTCCTGGACTGTCACCCTCATTCTTTGTTCCATCTCGAGGACAGTGCCAGGATAGACGCCACAGGTACACAGCGAGAGAAGCTCCGCGGGTTGGATGGAAACCCCGGCAGGAAGCCGAAGTGGATGACGTTGCCCCCCGCTTTGGGATCCCGTTCCTGCTGCTATTCCAGCCCGGGAGTTCGCGCCAACCAGAGGGCTTTCCCCGACCTGCACCATGTCACTCGGGATTCCCTCCAAGGAGCCGCAGCTGACAGCAGTTACGTCTGGGGCCGAGCGGCTGTCGCGAGCTCCACTGTGCACCCTGTCACCATCTGCAGGCACGTGGCGGCGGCAGTGAGATTGGTGGAGAGGACTCCAGAGCGACGAAGCTGTCCTAAGCTCAATGCCCTCCTCGCCTCGGTCTCTGATCAGGAGCGGCGATTCCTGGGTTCCCCCCTCGTTTCGTCCCCTGGGAGAAGTCGTCGTCACATCGCCAAGTCACCTCTGCACGACCCCCTTCCGGATCCAGTTCTGGGCTGCCGCCAGGACCGTTCCTCCCACGCAGCTGTCACCTCTTCGTCTCGTCAGCGTGGAGTTTTCACAGCCTCGTTCCCTGAGTCTCGTTTCCCCGCTGTCACTCCTGGACATTCGGGCTGGCTCATCCCGGCTGTTTCCCCCTCCTCCTCGATGCGCTTCTCGACGGCTGTGTGTGCTTGGAATCTCGGCCTGGTGAGCTCTCTGCTGGAGACTACGCGAGCGATCCTCAGACGGTTTCCCAGGGGGTCCTCCGTTATCGCTGGGCGGGGAGAGGAAGAAGCAGTATCCACCACAGCAGGCAATATCCAACCTCCAGGAGACAGGCAAGTCATAGTTTATTTACATCTGCTTAATGATTTGCTCTGTCACATTCCTGGAGGAGGAGTTCAGGGTTCGCAGCTCCCTGAACTCCCCCCACCTGCTGTAACCTGTGTTCCTAATCCTGCATCCTCTGTGTCTCTCTCCGCTGAGCGATCCCCGGCTCCGGGTCAACGTGGTGGGATAAGGAGAGGGCCTGTGGTTCTGCAGCTACATTGCGGACGGAGGAGGGGGATTGACTGCTGCGTGGAGTCTGCGCCGACGACTAAGCATCCCCGGGTCTCCACGGAGGAGCGGTTCGGTCCAGCGGGACGAGATTCTTCTGGCTTCACGCCAAGTGGATCGTCGGCGGGGTTATCGGAGCTGGAGGAACCTCAAGCTGCGCTGACCATCGTGCTGGCTGCGGGGCCCGACGCGGCTGGATGGGAGCCTGACAACGACCTCCTGACGACGGATCCTGGATCTTCGCAGTCCTGGACGGCGTCAGAACCCGAGATCAGGCGAGTGCTCTCCTTTCTTTTCTACCTTTATATCTTTGAGCACTTTAGCCTGTCTCTAGGGGAGACGAGCCGGGTGCAGCCGCCCGCTGCGTCTGAGCTCGTCTCGCCGGGTTCTGGCGCTGCCGGTGATCCTGATCCCGGTTCTGTTTTCTCTTCTGAGCCTTCTTCCAGGGTCACCGGCGAGGAGTTGCTGTTCCTCGTGGTGCTGGAGGGTCCAGGTTCAACGTTGGAGGTTGGTTCTGGTGCGGCGTCCAACGTGGGTTCGCCCGAGACCCAATCGGGGTCCGACGTGGGTGCTGCTCCAGCGGCGTCCAACGTGGGTTCGCCCGAGACCCAATCGGGGTCCCACGTGGGTGCTGCTCCAGCGGTGTCCGACATGGGTTCGCCTAAGGCCCAATCGGGGTCCGACGTGGGTGCTGCCCCAGTGTTGTCCAGGTCCGGTGAGGAGGTGGCCGCTTCCTTGCGGCCTGACGCTCGTCGCCCTCGTCATCGGCTCTCCCCTGAGCCTCTTCCACCGGGACCCGCTTTGACCCTTCGTCCGTCTCAACGGTCCTGGTGGTTGAGTGATGCGGGTCGACGACCCGACCCGCAAGACTTTCGGTTCGGTGTTCTGGTCCAACCCCCCGGTGATCTGTGTTTGCTTCTGGGTGGCCTTGTTCGGCTGCCGGTGGACTGGGTTCCTGGGATCTGGGTCCGGAGTTCGCCGTCCGAACATTTCCCTTTCCCCGGTTCGCCAACTGGACAATGGGCGGGGAGACCTCCGGAGCCACCTTGGCCATTTTGGACTCTGCCTGCCATATTCCTCGGGTGTCGCTTCTCTTTTGTTATTATTAAGGTCACTCGGGTGTAATATTTTGTCCTGTTGGTGAATATATATTCATAGTGCTGTGTGCTGTTTTCCATTGTCCGTACTCAGCATTTTCCTTTTTTGTGCCTTGTTTTTAGCTTTGTCTGTGCGTTATAGAGTTATGTGTTTTGTTTCCCATCAAACCATACTCTGTAATTGTCCGTTTGTCCCAGTCACTTTCACTCCTTTAGGTGACTGTGTGAATATACTGTATATTCATAGTGCTGTGTGCTGTTTTCCATTGTCCGTACTCAGCATTTTCCTTTTTTGTGCCTTGTTTTTAGCTTTGTCTGTGCGTTATAGAGTTATGTGTTTTGTTTCCCATCAAACCATACTCTGTAATTGTCCGTTTGTCCCAGTCACTTTCACTCCTTTAGGTGACTGTGTATATATATATATATATATATATATATGGTGCTGTGTATTGTGGGTTTTTTTCTCCCCCCTCTTCATTATCCGTACTCAGCGTTTTTTATCACTCTTGTCCTGTTCTTAGTTTTGTCTGTGCATTATGGAGTAGTGTTTGTTCTGTTATCCATACTCTGTAATTGCTTTATCCGTTTTTGTCATTCTTTTGGTGGGTTGTTATCTGTTCCCGAGTTCTGTATTCTCCCCATCTGTGCCCTGGTTTTTTTTTTTTTTCTTTTTTTTGGTGCGATGTAGAGTACCGTATTTGGTTTTTTTTTCTTTTCTGCCCTGCTACCCTACATTGGTCTATTGGTGTTGTTCTTCCCTTTGCTTCTTCCCCTCCGGTCCTGCCTCCCTTCCACCCACCCTAGGTGGGGGGGGGGGCTGGGATGTTCCTGGTCGTTCAGGAGCCCGACCTTGAGGGGGAGGCTCTGTCACCATGGGATGAGACGCCGTCTCAGCGCTCAGCCCATGTTTCCCTTCATCCCTGCTTCTCATTGAGCAGCGTCTCAGCAGGCTCCCAGCTGGCAGCATTATGGATGGCTGGGGCCAATTAATCCTCATCAGCTGGGGCGCTGCCAATGAGAATAAATAGGAGCAGCCTCGATGACTCGTGGCTGCGACATAAGCACTGCTAGGCTGAAGCCCCTTCGTCTGGTGTCAGCCTCTACTCCCCTTACAGCATTCCTGTGATTGTAACCCGCTGAGAGTATGTATGCCTTGTTACCCCTATGTCCGGTACGAGCTCCCTGCTCCTGCACTGTGCAACTTGTGAGTGAACCTCTGTACGAGTATCTGTGCTTTCCTCATCCCTCACCCCTTACCTTTAATAAAACATCACGACTCACTGGCTCGCCCTCGGCTCTTATTGCGTGGCTCCCTAGAGCCCCGCGTGACAGAAATGGCCTTCATTGACGGCATGATCCGCAGGTACCTCTGGGGACCAGCAGCTGAAGGGGACCTGATGAACAGGCAAGTTCCTAGTCAAGTAATTTCAGAACACGTTGAATAAATCTTGATATACTGAGAAGTGTGTCTTCGGAGAAACAACCATAGAGTTTGTGAGCTTCCACCTGTCGGCAAAGGGCCTAAACCTCCTGCACTCAAACATTGAGGCAGTGCTGCAGCTACCTGAACTGTCATGTCCCACACAGCTATCATCCATTTTGGGCATGGAAAATTTTTACAGGCGTTTCATTCCCCATTACTTGGAGACGATAGAGCCTCTACGTGCTCTTCTGAAGCAGCATGCATCCTGGGTGTGGATCTCAGCGTGCTCAGCCACTATCAGCAATTTGAAGGAACAGCTCACTTCTCCACTGGTACTCGCCCATTTTGACCCATGAATCCCCACGTTCATGACATGCAATGCCTCCAACACATCAGTCGGAGCTGTTCTGTCACAACTGTAAGGAGGAATTGAGCACCCAGAGGCGTTCGCCTTGAGATCACTCACGTCAGCCGAGCAAAAGTACTCAGCAGGGGAAAGGGGGGCACTGGCGTGCATTTGGACATGTGAACGCTGGCACATGTATCTACAGTGGTGTGAAAAAGTGTTTGCCCCCTTCCTGATTTCTCATTTTTTGTATGTTTGTCACACTTAAATGTTTCAGATCATCATACTAATTTAAATATTAGACAATGACAACAGAGGTAAACACAAAATGCGCTTTTTAAATGAAGGTATTTATTATTAAGGGGAAAAAAATCCAAACCTACATGGCCCTGTGTGAAAAAGTGATTGCCCCCTAAACCTGATAACTAGTTGGACTACCCTTAGCAGCAACAACTGCAATGAAGCGTTTGCGATAACTGGCAATGAGTCTTTTACAGCACTGTGGAGGAATTTAGCCCATTCATCTTTTCAGAATTGTTGTAATTCAGCCACACTGGAGGGTTTTCGAGCATGAACTGCCATTTTAAGGTCATGACACAGCATCTCAATCGGATTCAGGTCAGGACTTTGACTAGGCCACTCCAAAGTCTTCATTTTGTTTTTCTTAAGCCATTCAGAGGTGCACTTGCTGGTGTGTTTTGGATCATTGTCCTGCTGCAGAACCCAAGTGCGTTTCAGCTTGAGGTCATGAACAGATGGCCGGACATTCTCCTTCAGGATTTTTTAGTAGACAGCAGAATTCATGGTTCCATTTACCACAGCAAGTCTTCCAGGTCCTGAAGCAGCAAAACAGCCCCAGAGCATCACACTACCACCACCATATTTTACTGTTGGTATGATGTTCCTTTTCTGAAATGCTGTTACTTTTACACCAGATGTAATGGGACACATACCTTCCAACAAGTTCAACTTTTGCCTCGTCAGTCCACAGAATATTTTGCCAAAAGTCTTGGGGATCATCAAGATGTTTTCTGGCAAAACTGAGACGAGCCTTTATGTTCTTTTTGCTCAGCAGTGGTTTTCGTCTTGGAACTCTGCCATGCAGGCCATTTTTGCTCAGTCTCTTTCTTACGGTGGAGCCATAAACACTGACCTTAAGTGAGGCAAGTGAGGCCTGCAGTTCTTTGGATGTTGTTGTGGGGTCTTTTGTGACCTCTTGGATGAGTCGTCGCTTTGTTCTTGGGGTAATTTTGGTCAGCCGGCTACTCCTGGGAAAGTTCACCATTGTTCCATGTTTTTGCCTTTTGAAATGGTTTTATAACCTTTTCCAGACTGACAGATCTCAATTACTTTGTTTCTCATTTGTTCCTGAATTTCTTTGGATCGCGGCATGATGTCTAGTTTTTGAGGATCTTTTGGTCTACTTCACTTTGTCAAGCAGGTCCTCTTCAAGTGAATTCTTGATTGAGAACAGGCCTGGCAGTAATCAGGAGTGGGTGGGGCTAGAAAAATTGAACTCAGCCTTCCAAAGATGTGATAAACCACTGTTAATTTATGTTTTAACAGGGGACAATCACGTTTTCAAACAGGGTCATGTAGGTTTGGATATTTTTTACCCTTAATAATACCCTTAATTTTTTACCCTTAATAATAAACACCTTCATTTAAAAACTGCATTTTATGTTTGCTTGTGTTATCTTTGTCTACATCTTTGGCAAACACTTTTTCACACCACTATATATGGACGACACTTCACACTGTGGACGGACCACAGGGCCTTCACGGCGCTGCTGGAGACATCGGGGTCAGGGCACAAACCTCTGCACATCTACAGGTGGACAGAAAGACTTCAAGCATATGAATTTAACACCCAGCTCACGCTGGGCAGAGAAAACGTAGTAGCAGACCTCTTGTCCCAGGCCACGCCTATCCCCACTCCGAACAGCAACCGAGACCCCCTGCAGCCGGAGCTGATCCACATGCTGCACAGACCAATCCAAAATGCTGTCTCCCTGCAAGAGCTCCAGGCAGCATCCGAACAAGGCCCAACTCTGACTCAGCTGCGCACCTTTATTTGTGAGGGCTGGCTTTCCAACATGCTGGGGGAGCTGGCACCCTTTCACAGAGTCGATGACGATTTGTCACCAATTTCCTCAACTCCCTCTTTGCCTGCTGGGGCATGCCGGATACCATCACAACAGACAACGGACCACAATTCATCTCGGCGGATTTTGAGGCATTCATGAGAGAAAGGGGCATCAAGCACATAAAAACCGCCTTCTACCACCTGCAGGCAAACAGGGGCCGGGGGGGGGGGGGATTCAGCCTGGCCCTCAGGAACAGTCTCAGGGCACACCTGGCGGATGGGCTCCCATTCTCGACTGCACTACAGAGCACCCTGCTACATTACAGAGCAACGCCTTAAGGCATGATGATAATGCCAGGACGCGAGATGTGTCTTCCCCTGGACCGACTAAGCCCCCCATCGGAGGCTACCCCGACAGAAAGGCGCTCACCTAGGGGGAGGGTGGTTGAACAACAACAGCGAATGAGACAGAGGTTTCACAGGAAATGCCGGGTGAAGCGATCTGGACTCGTAGTATTGGAGTGGGTTCGGATCCAGCATCCCAACTGCGCCCATAAGTTGCAGTTGTTTTGGACAACAGAACACAGTACACACAGAACACAGTACAGCTGGGTCCAGCCACCTTTCACCTTGCTGATGGGTCACGATGACATGCCAACCACCTCAGAAATGTGGCACCAACTTTGGCCTCGGATCAGGAAACGGCTGCAGACACGATGAGATCAGGCTGAGACTTCGGTGACACAGGACCCGCAACATATGAGGAGGTGGCAGCACAGCCAAGTGCCATTCGACCCGGGTTCGGCAGAGACCCCACCACCTAAAGGACTTTGTGACAAGCTTTTAGAATGTAGCCAGGACGTGACCATCAATAGTGGCAGAATAATCCACTCGGTCACACGGGCATACCAATAGTCTACCCGAGTGCCCAGGTAGTCGTACAGAGTTCTTTCATTTACCCCCCCTTGAAAACAAGGGGGGGGGGTAAATGTGGTGTTTGGAAGTGGTGGCTCTCCGTAGGTGACGTCATCAAGTGGCAAACTGGCCGTGGCACCATACAATTCAGTGGTGTGTTGAATAAAGGAGAGTGCAGTTGATATCAGCTGTCTGCACCTTATTCTCAGACATAACACATACCTCTCGTTTTCAGTCTAAAAAATGATAAAAAATAACCTCAAGAGAATTATATAAATAAAAAAAAGGTTGTTATGCTACGTGGCTATTACTGAGAAGTATTAGAACACATGTCTAAAATGAATTTGTTTTATGTTTTTTTATTTTAATATTATTTAACTTTAGTAACATCTGGGGTGTTACATGTCAGTTTTGACCCATATACTGTATACAGTATACTTATGTAAAGAAAAAAACAAAAAGTATTTTAATCCAAAAGGGTTCATACTGTCTTCTAAATTAATTATAGAAATAATTTCTTTTCTATCAGACAGTGAATAAAGTTGTTTTTACCTTAACATGTTTCAGATACTTCTTGGCAGCCTTCCTTAGAAGGGTCACGTGATGTTGTTGTGACAGTCAGCTGTTTTGATTAGCTGTTTGTCCAGGTTTACTAGACAGCAGAGGGTGACTACGCCCCCTGCTCACTGGTATGCTGTGGAGTAGGGCTGAAATGATTAATCGACGTTGTCTATAATGTCGACAATAAAAATTTGTTGACAAATATTTTTGTCGACAAATTTTTAATTATAAAGTTTATATGCATGCTGCGGTAATGTTCAGCTGTAAATGCAATGCACAACTGGAACTGCAATGCATGACTGGAACTGCTGAGGGCAGTAGTGCCTCTGTTGTCCGGCATGCATGAACAATTTCCAGCGAAGAAGAAGAGGAGCACATTATACGGTTCTGAGTATGGCGAATGTCGAGGTAGATTGTTTTTTTAAAAAAAAGCAGACCCAGACTTTCTGTTGTTTGGGAACATTTTACAGAAGACAAAAAAACAGAACAAGTAAAATGCAGACTTTGCAAGGCAGACCTCTCTTACCACGGCAGCACTACAGTGATGCATGACCATCTGAAACGATGGCACCTGGCAACCACAACATTCATGTCTGCTGGGTAAGTTAGCGAGTAAAGAAAGTTAGCGCCGCTTATTTCCAATGGCCAACTGTTTCAAGCTTTAGAAAAATGACAATACTGTTAGTATGTGCTGTTAATGTTAGCTTACCTGTTTGACAGTAAGCTCTCTGGTTGCTGAGGGCTGAGCTGTCATGGCTAACGTGTTGAATGCAGCAAATGACTGAATTACAGGAGTCACTATCTCTTTTTCATCTTTGTTAATATTAGCCCTCATTCTGAATATTAGTTAGACTGTGTTACACTGTGTCCAGCTGAGATAAAATGGCATTTAAATGCCTCCTGCCCACGGGAGACAGAACGTTAAGAGGTATTAAACAGTGGCTGAGGTAAAATATACACTAGACAAGAGCCCCAAACATGAAGCAGAGATGGTGGACATGAGAAAAATAAATGCGATTAAATAAGATAAGATAACATAAGATAAGATAAGCCTTTATTAGTCCCACAATGGGGAAATTCCAGGATTGCAACAGCACAGGGATAGCAACACTCACAGCAATAATTTAGAAGACAAGAAAATAAGAGCAGTGAATATACATATGTACACATAAATATATATAGACAGTGCAGAGCATTGTAGCTAGATGGAATAAACAGCATAACCGTCTATTTAGTTACCCTACATGGTATGAATATGTACCCATACATATTGTCACCCTCCATAGCGACTGATATTGTCCTAGCTGTATACTGGAGGGGACCATTTGTGTAAGTCTGTTGCGTCTTTTGCATTCAATACTATTAGGTTGTCTATGGCGCATATTTAGGGCGCATATATGGCATTCATATTCACCCATATATACCTAGTAAGCATGACGGTGCATATTCTGGAAGCTTCACGTCTCAATGGCCAAAGAGGACCTGACCCTGCAGAGACCTACGAGAGGTGTGAAGTTGGTCTTTTAGGAGACGGGAAGTGGGAGAGAATGTCCCAGCAGGAGCCCCGGAGGCTAGAAGGATGAGAGAGACAATGGAGACGCCAAGGAGCCTGGGGGCTGTATGTTTACTCAAGGACTGTGGGTTGGGGGTGTGTTATTTGATGTTGGGGTATAAGAACTGTGAAGGATGATTGTTCTACCTCTTTTCTGAGATTCTGTTCTTGTTGGAGGATGTGACCTCTCAATAAACCAACCCTGGGAAATAAACTCAGTCTCGTTTGTGAAAGGCATCCTCTACACTGGTGACCTACGACAAACTATGGCCGGTGGCGACGATCTTCCCGCACCGGACTCTTCAGGAGCCAACCGGGTTAACGCAGCTACCACACCACAGCTGCCCAATTTCTGGCAACATAACCCGCGCTCCTGGTTTACCACTGTGGAGGTGCAGTTCCACCTTCGGGGAATCTCAGCGGACGCAACGAGGTTCTACCATGTCGTTGCGAAGCTGGACAGCCTCACAGGGCAGCGGGTGGAGAGCCTGACCAACCACCCGCCCCAGGACGATAAGTATGGTGCACTGAAAGCCGCCCTCGTTCGAGCTTTCACTCCCTCGCAGGGAGAGCGAGCAAAGAGACTTCTGGCGCTGACAGAAGGGGAAGCAGACAGGCCGGCAGATCTGATGGCGAGGATGATGAACCTGAGAGGCGAAGATGATGACAGTTTTATCTTCGCCCACCTCTTTCTCAGAACACTACCGCCAGCAGTGAGAGTCACCCTGGCCAGCTCACAGCTGCTCAACGACCGTGACTACCACGGGCTGAGCCAGGAGGCGCAGCGGCTCGTCGATGCCCATAGACGACACGCAGCCACGACGGCGGCAACGGAGCTGAACGCACCCCCGCGAGACGAGGGGAGACCAGAGGCCGCAGCACCGGACCCACTGACGTCAGCAGCGGCAGAGACCAGGAGAAGCGGAGCGGATGGCACCCTCTGTTTTTAAGATAAGATAAGATAAGATAAGCCTTTATTAGTCCCACAACGGGGAAATTCCAGGATTGCAACAGCACAGGGATAGCAACACTCAGAGCAACAATCAGAAGGCAAGAAAAAAACAAGCAAGCAAGAGCAGCTAATATACATATGTACGTATTACTATAAATATATATATATACACACACACACAGACACACAGTGCAGAGCATTGTAGCTGGATGGAATAAATATATGAATATATGAACACACAGTGCAGAGCATTGTAGCTAGATGGAATAAATATGTAAATATATAAACACCCACAGTACGGAGCATTGCAGCTAGGTGGAATAAATATGCAAGTATATAAACACACACAGTGCGGAGCAATGTAGCTAGATGGAATAATATGTAGATATATAAATATATAAACACACCCAGTGCTGAGCATTGTAGCTAGATGGAATAAATATGTAAATATATAAACACACACAGTGCAGAGCATTGTTGCTAGATGGAATGAAACAGCATAACCGTCTACTTAGTTATCCTACATGGTATGATTATGTGCCCATACATATTCTCACCCTCCATAGCGACCGGTATGTTCCTAGTTGTATGCCGGAGGGGACGGTTTGTGTAAGTCTATTGCATCTTTTGCATTCAAAAAACTATTAGTTTGTTACGTCTTTTTGCTATCTCTGCGAGCAGCCCTGCTTAGGTTGTACAGTCTGACAGCCGTTGGTAGGAAGGACCTACGAAACCTCTCGGTTGTGCACCTGGGATGATGTAGTCTGCTGCTAAATGAGCTCCTCAGTGCATTCAGTATGTCCTGCATAGGGTGGAACTCGGACTCCAGCAGAGATGACAGTTTAGCCACCGTCCTTCTCTCTCCTATCTCCTCCATCGGATCAAGGCGCTGCCCCAGGACAGAGCTAGCTTTCTTAATCAGTTTGTTCAGTCTCTTCCTATCGGCTGCAGTAATGCCACTGCCCCAGCAGACCACTCCAAAAGTGATGGCTGATGCCACCACCGTGTCATAGAATGACTTCAGCAGCGCCCCTTGTACACCAAAAGACCTGAGTCTCCTCAGCAGGAACAGCCTGCGCTGTCCCTTCTTGTAGAGTGCATCAGTATTGTGTGACCAGTCTAGTTTATTGTTCAGATGAATACCCAGGTACTTATAGGATGTCACCATCTCGATGTCTGTTCCCTGTATATTTACTGGTACTGTGAGGGGCTGCCCATGCCTGCGGCAGTCCACCACCAGCTCCTTAGTTTTCCTCGCGTTGATCTGGAGGCAGTTCCGATGGCACCAGTCCACGAAGTCCTGGATAAGCCCTCTGTACTCAGCTTCATCTCCATTGGAGATGAGGCCAACGATCGCAGAGTCATCAGAGAACTTCTGTAGATGGCAGTGTGTTGTGTTGTGTGAGAAGTCCGCAGTATAAAGAGTGAACAGGAAGGGAGCCAGCACCGTTCCCTGGGGGGCCCCCGTGCTACTGATGATCGTGTCGGACACACAGTCCCGGGTTCTCACAAACTGAGGCCGGTTCGTGAGGTTTACCATCGACGTTTCGCCGAGAGGGCGCGCAGATGCATCCCACCGTGCCGATACAAGCGCCAGGGAAACGCCAAGACCAAGAGTCGGTAGCAGCTGCTGCTCTCGGCGCGAAGAACAAGCTGCTTTTCGTGACGGACGCGAATTCTGGGAAGGATTTCCTGGTGGACACAGGCTCCCAGCTGAGTTTTGTCAAGCCTTCCTACACGAACCTGCTGGCGCCTTCCAGCGGACCCCTGGTGCTAGCGGCAAATGGCTCGACGATCAAAACCTATGGGGAGAAGACGCTCCTTCTATTCTTCCACGGGCGCACCTTCGAGTGGACTTTCGTCGTAGCTGCAGTTAGCAACAACATGTTAGGTGCTGATTTTTTATGCTCAAACAGTTTATTAGTTGATCTTACTAATAGACGTATGGTAAATGCACTGTCTTTCCATTCTATCTCCTGTACAGCTCGGGTGGCCCCGCCTTCTGCACATCCTAATGTCACAGCTGCGGGGGGTAAGTTTCATGCACTACTCAATCAGTTCCCAGCACTCACGGTCCCAACATTTTCAGTGTCAATAGCTAAACACGGGGTCGAGCACTTCATAACTACCTCCGGCCCCCCTGTTTTTGCAAAAGCTCGGCGCTTGGACCCAGCTAAACTGGCTATCGCGCGCGAGGAATTCGCCAACTTGGAAAAACTGGGCATTGTTAGACGCTCTAACAGCCCTTGGTCGTCACCCCTGCATATGGTCCCCAAGGCTGACGGCTCGTGGCGGCCTTGTGGTGATTTCCGCAGGTTAAATAACGCTTCAGCACACGACCGCTACCCGATTCCGCACATCCAGGATTTTTCGGTGTATTTGGCGGGGGCGCGCATCTTTTCCAAAATAGATTTGGTGCGCGGTTATCACCAAGTCCCTGTCCGCGCTCAAGACATACCCAAAACAGCAGTAATAACCCCCTTTGGGCTTTTCGAGTTTTTGCGAATGCCTTTTGGCCTCAAAGGCGCCGCACAGACGTTCCAACGCATGAGGGATGCGGTGTTGCGTGGCCTCCCTTTCGTGTTCGCCTATTTGGATGATATTTTGGTAGCCAGTGCATCCGAAGTCGAACACGAACACCACCTCACAGCGGTTTTTCAGAGGCTGACAGAGCATGGGCTGATAATTAACCCAGCGAAATGTCAATTCAGGGTAGCGCAAATCGATTTTTTGGGCCACCGCGTTTCTCCAGAAGGAGCGGTCCCGCTGCCCGATAAAGTATGCGCGATAATGGAGTTTCCCCAACCGCAGACAGTTAAAGCATTGCAAGAATTTTTGGGGATGGTCAATTTTTATAACCGTTTCCTCCCCAGCGCAGCACAGCTCATGCACCCACTGTACGCGGCACTAAAGAAACAAAAACCTGCAAATAAGGTCGAGTGGTCCCCGGAACGGGAGCGCGCTTTCTCCCGGGTCAAGTCGGCCCTGGCGAACGCTGTGCTGTTGGCACACCCCGTGCCAGCAGCTCGCATGGCACTAACCACGGACGCTTCCGACGTAGCAGTGGGGGCCGTTGTCGAGCAACTGGTAGCAGGGAGCTGGCAACCGCTTGCATTTTTCAGCAAAACATTGCGCGATAACGAGCGGAAATACAGCGCGTTTGATAGGGAGCTTTTAGCCCTGCATCTGGCCATCCGCCACTTCCAGTTCTGGCTGGAAGGGCGCCGTTTCACCGCGTTTGTAGACCACAAACCATTAACATTTGTAATGGCCAAGATTTCAGAGCCGTGGTCGGGCCGACAGCAGAGACAGCTGGCCGCAATTTCAGAGTTTACCACCGACATTCAACATGGGGCGGGCAAACACAATGTAGTGGCAGATTGCCTCTCGCACGCAGTTGCAACGCCAGGCCCCCAGGGGGCAGACACGGTGGCCGTGGACACAGGCCAGGCTTGCGGCGCGGAAGCACTTGCAGCCCCGGTCTGCGTGGGCTTAGATTATGCAGCCATGGCCGCCGAGCAGGTTAGCGATGCGGATGTGCGCGAGCTCCAGTCTGGGCCAACAGGGCTAAGGCTGGAGCACAGGGTGCATCAGACAGGTATGCCTCCTCTAATCTGCGATATCTCCATGGGGCGTGGCGCCGCCGCGTTTTTGATTTAATCCATTCGCTGGCACATCCGGGAGTTCGCGCTTCGATCAAAATGGTGGGAGAAAAATTTGTTTGGCCGGGGCTGCGTAAACAGGTCAAAGAGTGGGCCGCAGCCTGCGCAGCGTGTCAAAGAGCAAAGATACACAAGCACACGCGGGCCCCTTTAGAACCTTTTCACATCCCGGCCAAACGCTTCGACCACGTGCATATCGACTTGGTGGGACCCCTCCCGCTGTTGCAGGGTTTCACACACCTTCTAACCATGGTAGACCGCACAACGCGCTGGCCAGAAGCGGTCCCCCTGGCGTCAACTACAGCAGCAGACGTGGCGCGCGCGTTTTTAACGGCTTGGGTCGCGCGTTTTGGAGTCCCGTCAGACATAACGTCTGACAGGGGTCCCCAATTCGTTTCTGAGCTCTGGTCATCCATGGCCCTCAGTCTGGGGGTGAAAATTCACCGCACTACCGCTTATAACCCTCAGGCCAATGGTTTGTGCGAACGCTTTCACCGGTCATTGAAAGCAGCCCTCAGAGCGGCTCTCACGGACACAAATTGGGTTGATAAACTTCCATGGGTTTTATTAGGGTTGCGTTCAGCACCTAAGGAAGATTTGCAAGCCTCTCCGGCTGAGCTAGTTTTTGCCCAACCCCTCCGGTTACCGGGCGAATTCCTTCCAGAGAACCCCGCACCAAATCGCCCACCCGCTCAGCTGCGGCAGAGCGACATGGGATCAAACACCCTCCCCGGCCCAGTTCATCACAGTTTCCCACGCGTTTTTGTGCCTAAAGCCTTAAAGAACGCAGAATTTGTCTTTGTCAGACACGACGCTCAGAGGCCAGGTTTAAGGCTGCCTTATGATGGACCGTTCAGAGTGTTGGAAACTGGGGAAAAACATTTTTTGCTCGATTTGGGTGACAGGAGAGAATTAGTCTGCATTAACAGACTCAAACCCGCTTTTGTGTTGGCTGATGAACAAATGCAGTTAGCCAGGGCCCCCCGTCGCGGCAGGCCACCGGGGAGACACTCTTCTAAGCTTTCACAAGGATGTGCTAATGACTCTAATCCACAGATGCAAGAAACAGCTACAGGCAGATCGAAACCTGCTCACAGCAGATATGGCAGGAGGTTGAAGCCCAAGCAGTTGGAAGTGTGATATGTTGTGCCATTTTGCTGTTCTGTGTGATATGACATGTTTCTATGCATTTTGGGGTGTACTTTGTCCTTATTTAGACGTTTGGGGGGGGTTATATGGCGCATATTTAGGGCGCATATATGGCATTCATATTCACCCACATATACCTAGTAGGCATGACGGTGCATATTCTGGAAGCTTCACGTCTCAATGGCCAAAGAGGACCTGACCCTGCAGAGACCTACAAGAGGTGTGAAATTGGTCTTTTAGGAGACGGGAAGTGGGAGAGAATGTCCCAGCAGGAGCCCCGGAGGCTAGAAGGATGAGAGAGACAATGGAGACACCAAGGAGCCTCGGGGGCTGTATGTTTACTCAAGGACTGTGGGTTGGGGGTGTGTTATTTGATGTTGGGGTATAAGAACTGTGAAGGATGATTGTTCTACCTCTTTTCTGAGATTCTGTTCTTGTTGGAGGATGTGGCCTCTCAATAAACCAACCCTGAGAAATAAACTCAGTCTCGTTTGTGAAAGGCATCCTCTACACGTCACGTTTTTTTGCTATCTCTGTGAGCAGCCCTGCTTAAGTTATACAGTCTGACAGCCGTAGGTAGGAAGGACCTGCGAAACCTCTCGGTCGCGCACCTAGGATGATGTAGTCTTCTGCTAAATGAGCTCCTCAGTGAGTTCAGTATGTCCTGCATGGGGTGGGACTTGGACTCCAGCAGAGATGACAGTTTAGCCACCGTCCTTCTCTCTCCTATCTCCTCCACTGGGTCAAGGCGTTGCCCCAGAACACAGCTAGCTTTCTTGATTAGTTTGTTCACTCTCTTCCTATTGGCTGCTGTAATGCCGTTGCCCCAGCAGACCACTCCAAAAGTGATGGCTGATGCCACCACCGTGTCGTAGAATGTCTTCAAGAGCACCCCTTGTACACCAAAAGACCTGAGCCTCCTCAGTAGGAACAGCCTGCGCTGTCCCTTCTTGTACAGTGCGTCGGTATTGTGTGACCAGTCTAGTTTATTGTTCAGATGAACACCCAGGTACTTGTAGGATGTCACCATCTCAATGTCTGTTCCCTGGATGTTTACTGGTGCTGTGAGGGGTTGTCCTTGCCTGCGGAAGTCCACCACCAGCTCCTTAGTTTTCCTCACATTGATCTGGAGGCAGTTCCGATGGCACCAGTCCACGGAGTCCTGGATAAGTCCTCTGTACTCAGCTTCATCTCCGTTGGAGATGAGGCCGACAATCGCAGAGTCATCAGAGAACTTCTGTAGCTAGCAGTGTGTTGTGTTGTGTGAGAAGTCCGCAGTATAAAGGGTGAACAGGAAGGGAGCCAAAACCGTTCCCTGGGGGGCCCCCGTGCTACCGATGATTGTGTCGGACACACAATCCCGGGTTCTCACAAACTGTGGCCGGTTAGTGAGGTAGTCCAGGATCCATGATGACAGATGCTGGTCCACCCGTGCGCACAGCAGCTTGTACTTCAGGATCATCAGTTGAATGGTGTTGAAAGCACTGGAGAAGTCAAAGAACATGATCCTCACCGTGTTCCCGGGCTTCTTCAGGTGGGACAGAGAACGGTGAAGGAGGAGGATCACTGCATCCTCCACCCCAATGCCATGCTGGTAGGCGAACTGGAGTGGATCCATCGCTGGTCCCACCAGGGGGCGGAGGTGAGCAAGGAGCAGTCTCTCCAGGGTCTTCATCATGTGAGACGTCAGGGCCACTGGTCTGTAGCTGTTCAGCTCTTTGAGGTGGGAAGTCTTTGGTAAAGGTACCACACAAGATGTTTTCCACAACCGTGGTACCCTCCCCAGCTTCAGGCTCAGGTTGAAGATGTGCTCCACAATCCCACACAGCTGGTCTGCGCAGGACTTGAGGAGCTTTGTGCTGATGCTGTCCGGTCCCGAGGCCTTCCTCGCCTTGATCTTCCTCAGCTCCGTCCTCACCTGGGTCTTAGTGAGGGTCAGGTTGGGGGGATGTGTACTGGGAGTGGGGGTGTGTGTTGGTGGAGTGGGGTGTGGACAGCAGGTCTCGATGACTTTAGCGGCAGCAGTGGTTGGTGTGCAGTCGGGGGGGGGGGGGGTTGATCAAACCTATTAGAAAACAGGTTCAGATTGTTCGCCCACTCCCTGCCTCCTGTGGCCTGGGATGAGGTATTCTGGAGCCCAGGTTTCTCCAGACCCCGCCGATGTCGCTCTGTTGCAGCTTGTCCTCCATCTTCTTCCTGAAGCTGTCCTTGCCTTCTCTGATCTTCCTCCTCAGCTCCCTCTGTACGGACTTCAGCATCTCCCTGTTCCCCGACCTGAAAATCTGCTTCTTCTCTCTCAGAGGTGTTTTAATCTCAGGGTTGATCCAGGGTTTGTTGTTCGAGCAACACCATATGGTCTTGGTGGGTACGGTGTTGTCCACACAGAAGTTGATGTAGTCCGTGATGGTGTGAGTGAGGCCATCGATGTCCTCACCATGTGGATCGCAGAGCTGCTCCCAGGCGGTGGTTTCAAAACAGTCCTTTAGAGCGTCCATTGCCTCCTCAGACCATAACTTCACCGTGCGCATGGCCGGAGATTGTCTGTGTACTAGGGGTTTGTACACCGGCAGGAGATGAATCAAGTTGTGATCCGATCTCCCAAGTGGGGGGAGTGGTGATGAGGTGTACGCCTCCTTAGTGTTTGCATAGAATAAGTCCAGTGTTTTATTGTCTCTAGTGTGGCATGTGACATACTGGGTGAATGTGGGCAGAATGGGGGACAGTGAAATATGGTTGAAATTACCTGAGATGAGGAGAAGAACATCTGGGTGTTCTGTCTGCAGCCTGCCAGTTACTGTGTGAATGGCGTCACGCGCTGTCCCCGCGTTCGCCGTCGGATTTGCATAAATAACAATGCAGATCACGTGTGAGTATTCTCTCGGGAGATAGGTAGGCCGCATGCTAACAGCTAGCATCTCAATGTCTTTGCTGCAGTGTTGTTGTTTAACTGTGATATGTCCCGGTCTGCACCAGCTGTTATTGACATACATTATCACTCCTCCGCCCCTTGCCTTCCCACTGTCTGGTGTCCGGTCTGCCCGTATTGTGTGGAAACCCTCCAGTTCGATGTTAGCATCTGTTGCTAGTTCTGTTAGCCATGTCTCAGTAAACAACATCATGCTAATCTCTCTGAAGACGCTCTGGTAGCGAGCCATAGCCGCTAGCTCATCTGTCTTATTGAGTAGCGATCGTACATTCCCCATAATAACGGATGGAAGGACGGGTCTGTACCTTATATTTCTCGCCCGCCGTCTTGCTCCAGTACGGCATCCACATCGTTTCTGTCTTATTTCACCCAGTATGTCCAAGTCTTGCGCTAGCATCTTGGTCTGGTTAAGTGCTAACAGCTGGTCTCTGCTGTAATGTATCCTGTTAAAAACAGTGGCTTCGTCTGCTGGCTCAGGAGACATTTGGGCAATCCATGTGTCCGTCCATCCGTGATGGATAAGGTGTCGCCGGATCAGAAAGATTAGCAAGAGAAGCCGGATAGTAAATAGAAATAGGAAGAAACTGGTCCGCTGTTGCAAAAAGGCAGCCTACTTGTGTGGCGCCGGAAGATATATTAGACGTCTAGTTGAAAAAAATTGTTGTTAGAATAGTCAACTACTAAAATAATCTTTAGTTGCAGCCCTACTGTGGAGGACAGCATCCCAGGTGTGGGACAGGGTATAGGATCCCTCATCCCTGTTGATGGTTCTTGGGGTCCATTTTCTGATCTCGATGGGCTCTCTAATCTAACAGTGGTATTTGTTGCTTTCTGTGCAGATGACGTTTGCCTCTTCCCAGTCCATGATATGATTTTTTCTTTCACAGTGGTCGGATATGGCAGATTTCAGGTTCTGTTGTTCAGCTGTTGCTTTTTGTGCTCATGTGTACCTTACTATTGTCTCTTTTTCACATTTTTTCCTGTTCCTTTTTTCTTGTTCCTAAGGTTCTTCCTGTTTCTCCTGTGTACTGTAGGTTTAGTTTCATGATCTGCATGGTATTTCATTAATGACATTACTTTCATTTCCTGTGGGTATTGTGTCTTTGGGTTGAGCCAAGAGTTGTCTCAAAGTGATTTATGGTTTTACTGGGGTGTTGATGTGGTATTTTTTCATTGTCCTCTGTATTCTTTCAGTGATGCCTCTCAGGTGTGGTAGTGTGACTGTTCCTGTGTTGTTTACTTTTTGTGTGGTCCTTCCTTTTCTCCGTTTCATGGCTTTCATCTCCACTTGCTTCCTTCCCCTCCCTATGGCCCATTTGGGGTAGTGACAGTTTTTCAGAGCCTTCATTATGTGCACCTCTTCCTCCTCTTTATCCTGTGGATTAGTAATGATGCTGGTCCAGTCGTATAACGTTCTAATAATGGAGAGTTTGTGGGCTGTGGGGTGTTCTGAAGTCCATAACAAATACTGATCAGTGTGTGTCGGTTTCCTGTATATTTTGATGTTGATGCCGCCACCATCATCTGTGTGGGTGAGTTTCATGTCCAGAAAAGATATGGAGTTGTTGTTTTTTTCTTCATGGGTGAATTTAATGCTTCCCGTGCTGTCTATCTGGTTTAAATGTTCAGTGAGTGTGGTTGTTTGTCCTTTGTTGATTATTTCCAGGATGTCGTCCACGTACCATTTCAGTAAGCTGATTTTGCATGATGCTGGTGCTGTTTGTATGGCTCTGGTCTCTAGGTCCTCCATGAAAAATCCACTCATGATCGCTGAGAGTGGCTCTCCCATGGCAAAGCCCTCTTTTTGTTTGTAAATGGTTCCTCTGAATTGAAAGTAGGTGGAGGTGGCAACAAAATGTTGCAGCTTCAAGATGTTGTCTACCGTCAGTTCTGTCTGTCATATCTGAGACGGTTTTCAACAATGTGTAGAGTGACTATAACCAGTGTTTTTTTAAACAGGGATATGACATCATGTGATACTAATATTTCATCTGCTTGTATCTTTTTGTCCTTTAAGTCTTGCACCAATTGTTTGGCATTCTTGCAGTGTTGATCTATGAGTCCAAGAAGGGTTTTGATTGTTTCAACTAGCGCCTTTGATAGATTGTGGGTTACTGATCCTATGCTTTGCACAATTGGTCGTAATGGGGTGCCTGGTTTGTGGATCTTTGGTGTGCCATATATATGGGGCGTGATGCCTGAAAAATTGCAACTACCCCAAATGGGCCATAGAGAGGGGAAGGAAGCAAGTGGCAATGAAAGCCATAAAATGGAGAGAAGGAAGGACCACACAAAAAGCAAACCACATAGAAACGGTCACACTACCATACCTGAGAGTCATCACTGAAAGAATACAGAGGACAATGAAAAAATACCACATCCACACCCCAGTAAAACCACACACCACTTTGAGGCAACTCTTGGTTCACCCCAAAGACATAATACCCACAGAAAACAAAAGTAACGCCATTTATGAGATACCATGCCGATCATACAACAAAACCTATGTACATAGGAGAAACAGGGAGAACCTTTGGAACAAGGAAAAAAGAACACAGAGAAGAATGTGAAAAAGAGACAATAGCAAGGTACACACAAGCACAAAAAGCAACAGCTGAACAACAGAACGTGAAATCTGCCATATCTGACCATTGTGAAAGAGAAAATCATGTCATGGACTGGGAGGAGGCAAACGTCATCCACACAGAAAGCAACAAATACCACTGTTGGATCAGGGAAGCTATCGAGATCAAAAAACAAACTCCAAGAACCATCAACAAGGATGAGGGATCCCATACCCTGTCCCACACCTGTGATGCTGTTCTCCACAGGATACCAGACAACAGGGGGCGTAGTTGTCTTTTGCTGTCTGATAAACCTGGACAAACAGCTGATGAAAACAGCTGTCACAACATCATCACATGACCCTTCTGAGCAAGGCTGCAAGAAGTGTCTGAAACATGTTAAGGTAAAAACAACCTTATTCACTGTCTGAAAGAAAATAAATTATTTCTATAAAAAGGTATTTTTCACCCCAAAATAGAACTTTAATAGTCATCAGGAAGTGACAAAAAGCCCACAATTCTCCTGGACTGTAATAAAAACAAAGGAGGAGTGGACAACCTGGACAAGCTGACTACCACCTGCACTTGCCAGTGAATGACCAGGAGACCAGTAGCTCTTTCCAGCAAAGTCGAAAGAAGCGAATGCGATGATGTGGCATCCGTCCGTCAGTCCATCAGTCGTTCCACATTTCACTGGAATCACTCCTCCTCCTAGGCATTTTCCCCAATGCTCACCAAACTCACTCACAATGATCCTCAGGAGGGCGTGCATTGAAGTTGTGTTCAAGGTCAAGGTCAAAGGTCAGGAGAGCTGGGCACTTACATGATTTCAGAAAAAAAATTGCTACTCCTTCTAGGAAATTGCCTGGATACTCACCAAACTCACTCATAATGATTCTCAGGTGGGTCTGCATTTAGTTTGAGGTCAAGGTCAAAGGTCAGGAGACCTGGGCACTTAGGTGATTTCATGAAAAATTCTACTTTTTCTAGGCAACTGCCCCAGTGGTCACCAAACTCACTCACAAGGAACCTCAGAAAGGTCTGTATCCAGGTTGTGCTCAAGGTCATTATCAAGGTCAAAGGTCAGGAGATCTGGGCACTTACATGATTTTAGAAAAATCACTACTCCTCCTACCCCTCCTTGTCAGACTGGATGACCTTTTCAGTCTTTGGAATAATTTGAAGAATATGAGTGGCTATCATGGTGACAGCTGCAATCCCTGAAATGAGTCACAGCTTTAGATAAACAACACACTAATAACAGAGTATATTTTTCTAGACCCTTAATTTGTAACTGACACAATCAGATACATTGAATTTAACCATGATTTGGGGTTTACAAAGGTTGCAGACAGTTACTTCTAAGATTACAGGCAACATTAGCAACAGCTGAGGGTAATTAAGGCTAATATTAGATTAGATTAGATTCAACTTTATTGTCATTACACATGTATGAATACAAAGTAACGAAATACAGTTTAGCATCCAATCAGAAGTGTAAAGGACATCAGTGCAGTATATATGATAATTAACAGTATGTACAATTTAAGCAGATATATACAGATAGGTCAGTGTAGAAGGTTGGAGTACAGTTATGTGCAATAATGTACAAGGGTGGTAAGAGGTGAGAATATGTTAGCATAAATTACAGAAGAACAAAGTACAGGTGAAGTGAGGTAAGTAGCAGACAATCTATCTAACTATACAGAGTGGCAATATACAGGAGAACAGTATGTAGATACATATGTATTGACAATATACAGAACAGTATGTAGTTAAATATGTGATGATAATATACAGAAGAGCAGTATGTATCAATATATAATGACAATATGCAAGTGTGATATATATATGTATATACAGTTTGAGAAAGCGCTGTGAATAAACTATAAGAAGTTAAAAACTATAAGAAGAATATAACGGTGTGTGTACAATAATGTAGAAGAGCTGTGAACAGACTATAAGAAGACTACCACAATATACAGTATATATACAGTAATATAAAGAGCTATGAACAGGCTATAAGAAAAATATAACAATCTATATACAGTAATGTAAGGAGCTGAACAAACTATAAGAAGACTATAACACTGTATGTACAGTAATCCAGGAAAGCTGTAACTGACTATAAGAAGACCATAACAATATATATACAAGAGAGTGATCTGGGTGGTATATCTATGGGCGGGGCACGGGGGGGAGGGGGAGGGTGTCAAGGGGAAGAAAAGTGGAGGTTCAGCGGAGAACTGAGTTCAATAGCGTGACAGCTGTTGGGAAGAAGCTGTTCCTAAACCTGCTGGTTCTAGTTCGAAGGCTTCTGAAACGCCTTCTGGAGGGGAGGAGCTGGAACAGTCCATGGGCAGGATGAGTGGAGTCCCTAAGAATGCTCCGTGCCCGACGCAGACATCTTTTCCTGTAGATGTCCTCTATAGCTGAAAGTGGAGTCCCTGTGACATGTTGGGCGGTTTTCACCACCCGCTGCAGCGCCTTACGGTCAGCGACAGAGCAGTTCCCATACCAGACTGTGACACAGTTGGTCAGGATGCTCTCTATCACGCAGCGGTAGAAGTTGCCCAAGATGTCAGCTGACAGGTGGTTCTTCTTCAGTGTCCTCAAGAAGAAGAGGCGCTGATGGGCCTTCTTGATCAGGCTGGTGGTCTATGTTTTTCTGTGAGCGAAAAGTGAGTGAAATGAGCCTACAGAGATGCCTATGGCTGAAGCATGAGTGTGTATGTATATATGCATATATATATATATATATATGCACTACCGTTCAAAAGTTTGGGGTCACCTCAGACAATTTTGTGTTTTCCATGAAAAGTCACACTTATTTACCACCATGAGTTGTAAAATGAATAGAAAATATACTGTAGTCTAGACATTGACAAGGTTAGAAATAATGATTTGTATTTGAAATAATAATTTTTTCCTTCAAACTTTGCTTTGGTCAAAGAATCCTCCATTTGCAGCAATTACAGCATTGCAGACCTAACATGATTGCACAAGGGTTTTCTAATCATCCATTAGCCTTCTGACACAATGAGCAAACACATTGTACCATTACAACACTGGAGTGATAGTTGCTGGAAATGGGCCTCTATACACCTATGTAGATATTGCACCAAAAACCAGACATTTGCAGCTAGAATAGTCATTTACCACATTAGCAATGTATAGAGTGTATTTCTGATTAGTTTAAAGTTATCTTCATTGAAAAACAGTGCTTTTCTTTCAAAAATAAGGAAATTTCTAAGTGACCCCAAACTTTTGAAC
The DNA here is from genome assembly GCA_020510985.1 of Pholidichthys leucotaenia. NCBI lineage: Eukaryota > Metazoa > Chordata > Actinopteri > Cichliformes > Pholidichthyidae > Pholidichthys > Pholidichthys leucotaenia. Next base: position 166,263,256 of record CM035841.1, on the reverse strand, counting down.
GGTAGTGTATTTCTATGTATTTATAGTTTTTTAGAACTCTCCTCACCAACCCAACAGCAGGAAAAACCTCCCTTATTTTGAAATCCAAATGCTGGCATGTTTAGTTTGTCTGAAGGCTGCTGACGGATTAAAGTCATTGCCTTCGTGAATTTTGGTCATCTTAACTTGCCAGGTAAATAATAATGAACATAAATTATTAGTTAATATTGTAGTAGCTGGTGAAGTAAATCCTCAGCAATTCATCAGCCACTCTTGCCTTTCCCTGCAATGAAGCCTAACCAGACCTGTTAGCTAAGCGACTCCCCATTGTTGTTCCAGTTACCAGCGGCTTAAAACCACCATAAATGCCTCCACTGCTGATCTCTTGTACTTTTTTCCACGTTCAAAGTACTTTAATAAGCTCATGCTTCTCTCGGACAGCAACGCTAGAGAGACACGCGCTGCCTGCAGAAACAGTCACGCGGGTGCCGGGCAGCCAGGGCACTTCCACGCGGATGACAGTCCGCACTTTGTTTGTGTGCACGCTTGTGGAGCGTTTCTTTCATATTAATTTTCTTAAATTAATATATTATAGGCGTGATACGGGCAGACCGAACACCAGACAGTGGCAAAGCAAGGGGCGGTGGAGTGATAATGTACACTACCGTTCAAAAGTTTGGGGTCACTTAGAAATTTCCTTATTTTTGAAAGAAAAGCACTGTTTTTTTCAATGAAGATAACTTTAAACTAATCAGAAATACACTCTAATATCTAATATACATTGCTAATGTGGTAAATAACTATTCTAGCTGCAAATGTCTGGTTTTTGGTGCAATATCTACATAAGTGTATAGAGGCCCATTTCCAGCAACTATCACTCCAGTGTTGTAATGGTACAATGTGTTTGCTCATTGCGTCAGAAGGCTAATGGATGATTAGAAAACCCTTGTGCAATCATGTTAGCACAGCTGAAAACAGTTTAGCTGGTTAGAGAAGCTATAAAACTGACCTTCCTTTGAGCAGGTTGGGTATCTTGAAAAAATTATTATTTCAAATACAAATCATTATTTCTAACCTTGTCAATGTCTTGACTATATTTTCTATTCATTTTACAACTCATGGTGGTAAATAAGTGTGACTTTTCACGGAAAACACAAAATAATTGTCTGGGTGACCCCAAACTTTTGAACGGTAGTGTATATACAGTGGGGCAAAAAAGTATTTAGTCAGCCACCAATTGTGCAAGTTCTCCCACTTAAAAGATGACAGAGGTCTCCAATTTTCATCATAGGTATACCTCAACTTGCACAAGGGTTTTCTAATCATCCATTAGCCTTCTGACACAATGAGCAAACACATTGTACCATTACAACACTGGAGTGATAGTTGCTGGAAATGGGCCTCTATACACCTATGTAGATATTGCACCAAAAACCAGACATTTGCAGCTATAATAGTCATTTACCACATTAGCAATGTATAGAGTGTATTTCTGATTAGTTTAAAGTTATCTTCATTGAAAAACAGTGCTTTTCTTTCAAAAATAAGGAAATTTCTAAGTGACCCCAAACTTTTGAACGGTAGTGTATGTGTACATACTGTATGTGTATTCACTGCTATAGGCGTGGTGGCATGGGGGTGGAAACATCATGCTTTGGGGCTGTTTTTCTGCAAAGGGACCAGGACGACTGATCCGTGTAAAGGAAAGAATGAATGGTGCCATGTATCGTGAGATTTTGAGTGAAAACCTCCTTCCATCAGCAAGGGCATTGAAGATGAAACGTGGCTGGGTCTTTCAGCATGACAATGATCCCAAACACACTGCCCGGGCAACGAAGGAGTGGCTTCGTAAGAAGCATTTCAAGGTCCTGGAGTGGCCTGGCCAGTCTCCAGATCTCAACCGCATAGAAAATCTTTGGAGGGAGTTGAAAGTCCGTGTTGCCCAGCGACAGCCCCAAAACATCACTGATCTAGAGGAGATCTGCATGAAGAAATGGGCCAAAATACCAGCAACAGTATGTGAAAACCTTGTGAAGACTTACAGAAAACGTTTGACCTCTGTCATTCCCAACAAAGGGTATATAACAAAGTATTGAGATGAACTTTTGGGATTGACCAAATACTTATTTTACCGAGGAATTTACCAATTAATTCATTTAAAAATCCTTCAATGTGATTTTCTGGATTTTTTTTTTTTTTCATTTTGTCTCTCATAGTTGAGGTATACCTATGATGAAAATTGGAGACCTCTGTCATCTTTTAAGTGGGAGAACTTGCACAATTGGTGGCTAACTAAATACTTTTTTGCCCCACCGTATATATATAAGGGTGTCCATATGTGCACCTGGCACCAGGACATCCTAGGTCGCAGGTCAATGAACGATTTTGTTATCGTGTCATCAGACACCATATGTCTTGGACACTCGGGTAAAGAGAGGTGCAGAGCTGTCAACTGATCACCACCTGGTGGTGAGTTGGATCCGATGGCAGGGGAGGAAGCCATTCAGACCTGGTAGACCCAAACGTATAGTGAGGGTGTGCTGGGAACGTCTGGCTGACGTTCCTTAACGTTGGCTTAATGGCCCCCCTCACCACACCAGTGGTGAGGGGGGCCATTAAGCTGAAGAAGGAGTCCTATCGAGCTTGGTTGGCGTGTGGGACTCCCGAAGCAGCTGAGGTGTACCGGCAGGCCAAGCGGAGTGCAGCTCGGGTGGTTGCTGAAGCAAAAACCCGGGTATGGGAGGAGTTCGATGAGGCCATGGAACAAGACTTTCGGTCGGCCTCGAAGAGATTCTGGCAAACTGTCCGGTGGCTCAGGAGGGGAAAGCAGCTCCCTGTCCACACTGTGTATGGTGCGGATGGGGCGCTGTTGACTTCGACTGGGGATATCGTCGGGCGGTGGAAGGAATACTTCGAGGATCTCCTCAATCCCACTGATACGCCTTCCACAGAGGAAGCAGGGTTTGTGGACGAGGGGGATAACTCGCCTATCACAGGGGCTGAGGTCGCCAAGGTGGTTAAAAATCTCCTTGGTGGCTGGGCCCCAGGGGTTGACGAGATTCGTCCTGAGTTCCTCAAGGCCCTGAATGTTGTAGGGCTGTCATGGTTGACACGCCTCTGCAACATTGTGTGGTGGTCGGGGGCAGTGCCTTTGGCATGGCAAACTGGGGTGGTGGTTCCTCTCTTCAAAAAAGGGGACCGGAGGGTGTGCTCCAACTTTAGAGGGATCACACTCCTCAGCCTCCCTGGGAAGGTCTATGCCAAGGTAATGGAGAGGAGAGTCCGGCCGTTGGTCGAACCTCGGATTCAGGAGGAGCAATGTGGTTTTTGTCCTGGCCGTGGCACAGGACAAAACGTGGCACAGGCAGGCACAGGCAGAATGAGGCTCTTCTGGGAGCCGGAGTCCACTAAGAAATGTCTCCCCGAACGTGTGTGTGTGATAAAAAGCAGCTTGTTCCTGTCGCCAGCAGTCGCAGCTGCTACTGACTGCTGGCCGTGCCGTTTTCCTGGCTTCTTGAATTGGCATGGCGGCAGACAGCGTTGGGCATTTGAGCCAAAGTGGCAGTGATAGAAACAGAGCGTCCCATTCCTGCGTCTCTTGGCATCCGTCCCAGCCACCACCAATGGCTCCTCGACTTCGGTGGAGCCCTTCCCGGATGCCGATGTCGTTGCGTGCATGCTGACAGTTCTGGTCGCTAGGATGATGTGGTCCACTTCCTGCGCCAGAGCATGGTAATTCTTGGTTACCAGCAGTGGCGAGTTAGCCAGGATCGCCCTCGCTGTAGCAGGTAGATTCCTGAGGAAGAGGTGGGCGAACAGGAAGGATTCGTCGTTCTTCCCCATCATTGCTAACATGCTCTCCATCAGCTCCACAGCTGATCTGTCATCTAACTATGAGCGCGTTAGGAATCTCTCTGCTCTCTCTCTGTCTGACAGGGTATACCGCTGAATTAGCATCTGCTTGAGCGCGTCGTATTTTCCCTGGGCCAGCGGTTCCTCCAGCAGGCTCATCACTTGCTGCGTGGCACGCACATCCAGAGCAGCGACCACATGATAATATTTGGTGTTGTCCATTGTGATCCCCCAGAGTGCGAATTGGGCTTCCACATGTAGAAACCAAGCGGTCGGATTGCGAAGCCAGAAGTCTGGGATCTTGACTGTGACAGCGCATGCCACGCTGGTGTTCTCCCTCTGGGTTGTCTCCGGGGCGGTGCTCGGCTCGTTCTCTATTTTATGTCTTAGGGTCACCAATGTGGAAGATGAAAGCAGACGAGACAGCGAGCTGGACGACACTCGAGCTTTATTCAACTTCCAACATTCAACACAAAACAACTCCCCTCTGAGTGCCTGAGTGAACTCTTTTATACACTTTTATTCCCACCTCCAGCACACAGGGTAAACACATTAACATACAGACATGAAAGAGATGCACACACATCCACAGAACATTGACACACACGTCACAGAGCAGGTCTTGCTACCATACATTCGCACCCCTGCATCTTCAGGTGTGAACCTGGCGCAGCGGGGGGCGAAAAGCACATCTTTGTTTGTTTGGCTCCCCTCACCTTTTTCCATTAGCATCCCTAACCATCTTCTTCCCCACCAACCCCTTTGTCCTGGGTGGAGTGCCATGTGTACTGTGTCCACCACATTAACATCAATATGGGGTTAACCAGGCATCTCAGCAGTGATAGAAGAGGATCTATATAACTTTCATGTTCCATAGGGACACAGAAAAGACTACAACCATGGCGATTTGACCTGAGTCCCGACAGCCAGTCACAGAGTGCTTTGTTATTGGTGGCTAAATTTGTGTCCTGTGATTGGCTGTTGGGACTGAGGTCATAGTCACCGTAGTTGTAGTCCTTTCAGTGTTCCTACCAGGAACAGAGCTGTTGCAGGTGATGTGGGCCTACTCAGGCTATGGGGAAAGTAACTTTTACCAAGTCAAAGGTTGATGTGCCATCAAAATAATTTTGGAATAAGGTGGAAATCTTACTCGGTGCTGCTTTATGACCTCTAGGAACTGTGTCAACATGGGGAAAAATGTAGATGTGGCCCCTTTAAGAATCATCAATTAAGCTGCACCTCTGCAAAGGATCTGAAGAAAGTTCACTGGTAACAAGAACGTAGGGAAAAAAAACAGCAGCTATCAGCTTGCTGTGAACATGTCAGCATCTCCTCTAAATTTAACATTTGATCTTTACTGTATGGTATTGAGATGGAATTTGATGTTATGACCTTTATTAAATGTGTATGGCTATTGTTAACTATTTCAAATACAAGATAAACAGAGGAGAAATAATCAACTCTTGATTAAGCAAGCAAATGATCACTCTGACTACATGATTGCTGTAATATGTCTAAACTGTTTTAGGGTAGTTTAAACGCCATTACTATTTATAATGTCTGGTGGATAGTGCATTTTTCCCATCACATGCTACTGGAAAGAAAGAGACTTTTATTATCTTCAATAACACAGGGTTACAAAAATAATTTTTTTGTAAGTTGTCTGTGTTTTTTCAACTGATTTAAGACAATCTTGCATCGCTGAATCCGAAAATGACATCCGTTTCTCTCGATCAGGTGCTGAGTAAAAACCTGTACTTACTTAGTACTTAGTACTGTGCATGTACTTACCTTTATATAAAGGCAAGTACATGTAAATTGAATGCTACGTCATCATTGCTCAAAATTCAGAGAATTTCAAGACATAAAAAAGGCTTTTGCATCATATAAAGCGAAAATACCTGTACATGTAAACAAAAACGTATAAAACAACATGTGGCCATAATTCAAAAAGTTGACCTGATTGAGCAAAACCAATGTGATTTTTGGATTCAGCACATCAAAATTGTTCTAAATCAGCTAAAAAAAAGTTAGACAATAAATTTGGTGTTGACCAGTGTAATACTTGTTTTCTTTGTGACCACTAATGGTAAATGGTATGTTTTGTTTAGAAGCAGACATACTGTGTGTGCTCCCGTAAAAAATGGATGACATTTTCTCCCACCACAGTTCTCTTTGGTGATCATGTGAGAACTCTTATAATTCATAATATTTATTTAACAAGTGTGAACTGTTACTGGATTTCATTCTGCAAAGTGGGCAATGCTAGAAAAGTATTTCTGAAAAGTTTCATTTTTTCCTGTTTCATGTTGTATTTTCATCTTGTTCTAAAAAAAAAAATGCTCATCTTGTGTCATCTTGAACTGCTCTGTTAACCTTTGTAACTGGCAGCTCTTTCATCCATGAATGATTGAGCCTTCTTGAACCTTGGAACGAGGCAAGCCTCAATTCTCCAACTTCCTGCTTGTTACACTCCCTCTAATCACTGACCCTCCAGTCTCACCATGAGATGAATATGAAAATAATTCACTTTTGTACTCAGCACTGACACATATTTGGAACAGAGAGCCTACATAATGAAAGCACCATAGGTGCTATGCCTCGGTGCTTTTGCACTGCCAGCTACTGTAATAACTATAGTTATTACAACAACTTTTTCACAGCTTTGGTGAGTCAGTGTATTTGTGCTTGTCTTGCCAAAAAAAAAACCCTCATCTCAAAACTCTGGCAAATTAGAAGTCGACAAAACATGGTGATACATTGATATAAGCTTTTCGTTCCACTTGAATTTGACCAGGTGAGCTGAAAACCTTTTTAACAGACACACACAGATGCATTGACACACTAATACATGCCTTGTTTCACCGAGGCATAATAAGACACAAGAAATAGGTTGATAGAGAGTGAGCAAGGGGTGTCACAGTGGAATAGAGAGAGGCAGACAAACTATCAGGGCCCACACAGCAATCAGAACAGTCACAGACCATCACCACGAGGTGACGAGGCCATCTGTGTCTCGGTCCGCACATAAACTGACTTGCCTTCAAAACAGGAAATAGCAAATATCACACTAATACACTGGGGAGAACACTCAGAAAGCCCAGTGGAACATGTCTGTTCAGAGGAGACTTAGTGTCTGTATGCCACTCTGAACTGTGTATGCTTGCTTTTTGCTAGATGTTTCCACACAAGGATGCTTCAAAATGAATGTCTGTGTTCAAGACTGTTAGCTTTGTTTTATTTACTCTTATGTCTGGTGACATACTGCCATGCTCCGCGGAAAGACTGTGTTAGATTTAGATATAATTAAGTAAAGCATTCATGACAGATTGAGCGTGCTGCCTTAATAGATTTACAATATCATCGAATGTCTGCTGTGCATCTCTATCAATGTTGGTGTGTGACGGTTGATTATGAGAAATGATTGCAGTCAATTGCCATTCCGTTCATACTGACCACAGTAGAGGAGTGGAGGTGGCTGACATGAGATGCACGCACGCCCATCCTCCCTTTCAGTAGATGGTAGACTGTAGTCCAGATTTTAATGTTATTTTCATTTTAAAATAGGAAAACAGATTTTCAAACACAGAGACTCTCATTGTTTACTGTTCTTATATTTTCCCCTACCTCTAGATGGCACTGTGGAATAATAAAGAGCCAGGAAAGTAACAGTACATGGAAATCCACTCTGTTATGCACCTAAAGGACTTAATTAATAAAAGCATATAATAACCTACTCTGTCTTATAGCAGCAAGCGTAATATTCCGTGTATGATGAGTTCAGAGCTAATTTACTAAAGTTAGACCTTAACAAACTAGATATGAGTTTACACAAAATAGTTTTCTTTTTCAAATTAGGTTTACTTTAATCCAAAAAAAAAACTATCAATACAGTAAATGTGACATAATGATGGATATCAGCATCACAATCAAGACACACCGAGTTAGGTTTAGAAAGAAAAGCTTCTTCTGATTTGAACAGATGCTTCCCAAATAATGAAAGCTGAATATCAAAAGTCTTTTCTTAGTTTGACTTTTTCTTGCCCATGCTCTGTGCACACGGGCGTAGGCGGGCGTGGGTGGTGGTACACACAAATGAGCATGCGACTGTGAACTCAAGCTGGATTTCTTTTACCCGCAGTTTTAATAAAAGTCAGCTTTCTCTCTGAGTTCTTCAGCAAAAGTGGGTTGAAAGTCAGGCTCTTATGTTTTCCTTTTTGCCCTACCTTTTAGGCTTCCTTCTCATTTTCCCCATTTTTATGACAAAACTGAAAGTCAAAATTAATTTAGTCCAGTGGTGCATGATATTTGTTCAACAAACACCCAAACTGGTGTTTGTCCCCTCTTTGTCTGTCCTCTGAGGAGAGAGTCCTCTTTAGCCTGTGATAGTTCTGCTTCTGTCTGGGTGTCAGACAGTCAAGGTCAGACTTTAAAGAATTCATTCAAGTTGCTGGAGCTCTGCTGTGTCTCCTCTGTTAAGTTTAAACAGGATGTAGCACAGACACTGCTGCCAAGACACTGGATATTTTTTTTTTTCCCACTAAAAGAAATGAGATCTTGCACAGCCTGTCACCTAATATTCAGGTATACACAGGCACACAAACAGGTTGTTTGGGGATGCACTGATCCAGTTTTTTGGCCATCATTCTGATGCCAATACTTTGATTCCAATATCTGCACACATCATTGTTGCACGACACTGTTTAAAGGCACAAGCTACAGTGCTGTGAAAAAGAGCCCCCCTTCCTGATTTCTTGTATTTTTGCATATTTGTCACACTTGTTTCAGATCATCAAACAAATTTTAATATTTGACAAAGATAACCCGAGTAAATACAAAATGCAGTTTTTTTTAATGATGATTTCATTTATTACAGGAAGAAAGCAAACCAAACTGACCTGGCCCTATGTGAAAGTAATTGCCGCCTAAACCTAATAACTGGTTGTGTGACCCTTGACGGCAACAACTGAAATTCTCCTTCGTGATTTTCTGGTAGAGAACAGAATTCATGTTTCTGTCATGTTCACTGCACAAACTGCGCAGCGAACATAGGGAATAACAATGAACCCAAAACGCAGAGTAAGTAACGTGTTTATTTACAATGGATGTATGTATAGAAAGTCCAAATACAGTCACGGCACAAAGGAAAGACACCCGGCTACAAACTTGATTGGTCTACGGGAATGCCTAACATGCTCCAATTAAGCAGGAGCGGAGAAAAAAGTCACAGGGAAGACTTACAACAGTGTCGGAGCGGAAAGGCTCTGAGGGAACAACACGATTCAGTCCACGGTAAACCAACAGAAGCAAGTCCAGATGTCCAAGGTTGACAATGTGAAGTTGCCACAACAGCTGGTCACATTCTACCCTATAAATACACAAACCCGAAATGAGGGCAAATGGACACAGCTGTGTGGCTAACCGGTGCGTGACTGACTGAACAGTGTGTGTGTGCGTGCGTGAGTGTGAGTGTAAGTGTGCGTGCATGCATGATTGTGTGTGCGTGCATGAGTGCGTGAGTGTGTATGTTGTGAACCAGAAAACTGGTTCAATGCCTGGTAAAAGGAGTGGCGTGGCTGTGGGACTGATGGAGAGCAAGGCTCAATCCATCAGCTGGAATTAATAAACAATAATTAAACCCAACAGCCACAAGTCATGCTCGGGGTAACAACCCCGAACATGACAGTTTCTATCAACTATGGCAAGTCGACCAGGTCCTGAAGCAGCAAAGTAGGCCCAGACCATCACACTACCACCACCATGTTTGACTGTTGCTATGATGTTCTTTTTTATGAAATGCTGTGATAGTTTTACGCCCGATGTAACGGGACACACACCTTGCACAAAGTTCAACTTTTGTCAGTCCACAGAATAATTTCACAAAAGTCTTGGGGATCATCAAGATTTTTTTTGCCAAACGTGAAATGAGCCTTTGCGTTTTGTTTTTGGTCAGCAATGGTTTTCACCTTGGAACTCTCCCATAGATGCCATTTGTTCCCAGTCTCTTTCTTATTGTTGAATCGTGGACCAGTGTCCAAACTGAGACAAGTGAGGCCTGCAGTTCTTTAGATGTTGTTCTGGGTTTTTGTTTCTCATCTGTTCTTGAATTTCTTTAGATTGCGGCATGATGTGCTGCTTTTTGAGATCTTTTAGCCTACTTCACTTTGTCAGGCCTGGGTGTGGCTAATGAAACTGAACTCAGCTTTCCAAAAATGTGGCTAGTCACAGTTAGTTCATGATGTAAATGGGGGGGGGGGGTATTTTTTCCACATGAGGCCATGAAGGCTTGGATAGCTTTTTCCCCTTAATAAAATTAGACCATCATTTAAAAACTGCATTTTGCATTTACTTGAGTTATCTTTGTCTAATATTAATACTTGTTTGATGACCTGAGTCATTTAAGAGTGACAAATATGCAAAAATTTGAGAAATCTGTAAGGGGCAAAAGCTTTTTCACAGTACTGTAAATGTTACCAGTGTCAGTAGCATGGAGCAGAAATGAATATAACTGATCGACTGCTCCATTTCCTATACCGATACAGTGATCTGAGTCATAAACAATATCCGTTACTGACATTGGATCAGAGCATCTCTGCTTAAAATAGAACAAAGGGTAGTAGTATTCAAAACCTGTGCATACATACTGTATACCCTTTGCATGACAGAATAATACCGACTTTTTTCAAATCCTGTCATGATTTAAGATTACCGCACCATGACTTAAAGTTTTATTTTGTAGTCTTCTATTCCTGATTTGTAATTGCATTTGTTATGTTTTCTTTGTATATTTGGTTAGTTCTCAGTCTAGGATTTATCATGATGAATAACTTACTTCTGAACGTTACCTTTTGCTTTCTCCTTTGGTGTTTCCTTTGCCCTGTGTGCCACTCCCAAGGCAAAACAGCGTAATACCTGTTGACGAGAAATACATGACATACAGTATGTTGATTAGCGTTCATTCAAAGTTTTATTCTTTATTTAAGGTACATGTACACAAACACTGCTGCTGATTCTCACTGGGTGCAATTTTTGATATGCTCGTGAATTTTGATCAACGCATTTGTATTCACAGACACAAAACCTAATACTTTCCTTTTCAGGGACCAACAAGCAATACATCAGGAAGCAAAACTATAGAGTAAGTCCAAGTTATGGGAGAGGCTGGCAAATTGTGCTAAAGTTTCATATATGATTTTTGCTACATTGGTAATACAGTATAAAGTGTACAAACCCCTGTTAAAATGCCAGTTTTTTTTTTTCGGGGGGGGGGGGGTGAGTCCATGATAAGTCATTTTAAAACTTTTTGCACTTGACCTGTAACCTGTACAGTTACATGGAAAAACAAACATATCTGTTGTGGGGAGGAGGGACCATACAGGTGGCTGCATAAGTCTGCACACCCTTAAACTAATACTTTGTTGAAGTACCTCACAACATTGAGTCTTTTTGGGAGGGAGCCTGTCATCATGCCATGCTGGGGCCTGTCGATATTTGTCTACTACTTGCAAACATCATTTTTTTGTTGTTGTTGTTGTTGATTTAGATGTATGGTTGGGATCAGTGTTGTGCTAAAAGGGGAAATTCCTCTTTTTCTTCAGGTTTCTAGCAGCCCCCTGAGGGTTTTAGGTCAAAACTGACTGGTGTTTCATAATTCTCTTCACCTTCACTAAAGCCCTAGTGCTGCAGCAAGAAAAGCAACCCCAAAGCATGATGCTGCCACCACCATGCATCACTATAAGCATGATGTTCTTTTGGTGATGTGCAGTGTTGTTACCTTTTGTAGCTGTGGACAGAAAGTTCAAAATTGGTTTCATCAGACCATATCACATTTTCCCACATGCTTTTGAGAGACTTGGTGTATTTTTTTTTTTTTTTTCAAAATTTAGCCAGGCCTGTTTTTTGGGGGGTTTTTTGCCTTCTTTTTGTGACCGTGCCCCACATTCCAGACATATGGAGAACACAGCAGATTGTTAGCACTTGTTGTACACAACCAGTACATACCATAAATTCTTGCAGCTCCTTTTGTATTGCTGTAGGTCTCTTGGCAGCCTCTCTGACTAGTTTTAATGTAGGCATTTTTGTTAGACTGATTCTTGTGGCAAAAGCTGCAACTTTTAATAGTCCAGAAGACCGAACACTCACATTCTTATTTTGTACTATATCACTGACTGACTGGTTCTCACACAAAATAAATGCTAGGCTTAGTGAAAAAAAACAAAAAAAAAACCAAACCCCCCCAAAAAAAACAGCACTGACACTTTCTGTGAAAGAAAACATTTATATATGTAAAAGAACAAGCACTTGTAGGATACCTTAAAGAACTTGTGCAGTTTGTGCACAATTTTATACTACAATTTGCATTCAAATAGCCAGCTGCTGTTTTCATAGATTAATTTTTCTTTTAATTCCCCATGCTTACCATGCAGCTGCTTGATAATGTTATAGAGTCTGCGTACACCAGACAGAAAATGGTTGACACTCATATGCATATGCCTCCATGCATACAGACTACCTGTTTAAACCAATCATTACTTTGCCGCTGGCTCATGTGTAATATTGTGGAGGAATAGAAAGTTGATGAATGGATGGAAGGAGTGAGATATGGAGAGGTCAGCAGAAGAAGAAGAGGGAAAGATGGACAGGGTGAAATTTGTGTTATGGTTAAACATGGCTTTAATCTGCAGTGTCATGGATGCCTTGTGCCAAACACAGCTCTTATAGTTTACTTGACTTTGTTTGACTTTACTGTTTACTTGACCACAAGGACAATTATCTGCTAGCTTGTAGGGGAAGGTAGATTTACCTTTTAACAGAGGACGTATTTTAGTAGAGAATAGGACCTGTGAATAAACTGTGAGATTGATGATGGCATATGAAAGGATGAATGTTTTATATTTAAGACAGAACTGATGAATGGGAAGAGTATGTGACACCGAGGCCAGAACAGTAGGGTGTGGTGCGGCAGAGAAAGGAGGGGATGAGATAAGGCTGAGATATGGTGGGGTGAAAAAAGTGTTGGAGTGGGAGGGATAAAACAGGCTGAAAAGATGGCTGGTGTGGGGATTAATATGCTGTAAGGGAGGAGAATGAAAAGGAAGGCAGTGGAAATGAAGGCGTGTTGGATTCTTGGTGATGAATGGTGACTCTTGTAGGTGGGAGCATGGCAAGGAAGGCTAGATCAAGGGAAGGAGGGATGAGGCAAGGGGGAAGTAATTAAAGGAAAACTGATGCACAGTTAGGCATATTTTTGTTATATTTTAAAATATCAATTCAGACATGTTTGTATTTTATAATCTCATCATTAAATATGAGAGTATTAAATAAAATACTACTCAAGATGGCGACCGGGATGGTCACACTTTTTCAGTGCTGAGACAAAGTCACTGATTTTGCCATTAAAAGTGGCTGGCCTGCAGCGATCGGCGCTCGTGGCGAACACGCACGGGCTGAATTGCCACCTCCGCTGGATTGCCCTTTAATCGCCTTTCTCCAGCGCCTTCCTGCGCCTTCCTGAAGCGATTGCTAAGCTAACACTAGTTAGCTTAATGCTACCTGAAGCGATTGCTAAGCTAACACTAGTTAGCTTAATGCTGGCGCCAGTCTCTAAATAACTAACCTACAGCGATCGGATATACCTCCGGTGGATTACCCCTTTGATCGCTTTTATCCGGCCACTGTGAGTAAACTGACCAGCGATTCCAGCGCTTCCTTGTGATTCACTGATGTGCCCTACCTGAAGCGATTGCTAAGCTAACGCTAGTTAGCTTAATGCTGGCGCCAGCCATTCCACCTAACACCAGCCTGAATCAAAGCCCAGCTGCGAGGCCCAGCGGAGATACTACCAGGCAGGCGGCTATTTGTTGACGGGGCTCAGCAGAGATTTCACCCAGGCAGACGGCGGTAGGCGGCGGTGCCCAGCGGAGGACTTACCGTGACTGCAGCGGCGGTGTGCGACGAGACTACCCGAAGCGATTGCTAAGCTAACGCTAGTTAGCTTAATGCTGGCGCCAGTCATTCCACCTTACACCAGCCTGAATCGAAGCCCAGCTGCGAGGCCCAGCGGAGATACTACCAGGCAAGCGGCTATTTGTTGACGGGGCTCAGCAGAGATTTCACCCAGGCAGACGACGGTAGGTGGCGGTGCCTAGCGGAGGACTTACCGTGACCTCAGCGGAGCTCGGTGGCAGCGGCGGTGTGTGACGAGACTCGGTTGGAGGAGCGGGACGGGAGACCAGTTACGGCGACTATGAGCAACGAGACCAGCAACGGAAGGGGCTAGTTGGCTAGCTGAGGCCCAGCTGGATTCGAGGACGATCGGATCAGATTCTGGCGATATAAGCAGAATTTATTTTACTATCCACAGATTTTCTTTTTCCTTCTTTCCAAGAAAGACTGAAGATGGCTGCCACCGGATTAAAAAGTGGGCTGATGGGCACCACTAATAAGCCTTCTCTACTTCTCTACTTCCTCTTCGTTTTGTCTTTGTGTGTCTGGACCTGCAACAAGAAGGATTTTCCGACAAACTCAACCAAAGGTGAAGTTAAAAAGTTTTATCTGTATGGATTTGGGCTTGGACATCTCACCCTACACTCTATGTGGTCTTTAAAAGCCCTGAGCAAAAACTTCCAAATTAAGGCAAACATGGCTGTTAAGCAAAAATCACAATATGGCAGAGGATATACAGTTAAAGTTCTGTTAGTTCTGCTACTTCTGGCAGGAGATATTCACCTTAACCCTGGACCTGCCACTATTAAACAGCAGACCACTGGGTTAGCACAAAACCGAGCTGTACAAAAGCAAAAACAACATTTATTTTTCCAAACTGTTAATCATGCACGAGTTCTTTGGGACACCAAGGCTAAACCAAAGGGGATCCTCGGCGGTCATTTAAACATACGGAGCATAATCCCCAAAAGAGATGAGATTTCGGTGTTGCTGTTGGACTCAAATCTGGACTACCTTTGTCTCTCAGAAAGCTGGCTACACAGTAACATAGACACTAATATGATCGATATTGTGGGCTACCAGTGTTTTAGAAAAGACAGGCAGGTAGGGAGGGGAGGAGGTGTTTTAATTTACATCAAAGAGAAATATAAATGTCAACTGGTTGATTTGAATACTTCACTTGAATGTTTAGCTGTTAATGTATGTCTCTCTCCGGTAATGAATTTCAACATTGCAGTAGTGTACAACCCACCGTCACACAACTCTTCCTTTTATAATGAATTAAGTGATCTGGTTAAACAACTTGAGAAGAACAGAGAAACAATAATTCATGGTGACTTTAATATCAACTGGTCTGATAAAAAAGACAAACAAAAACTGAAAAGCCTCATGACTAAATTTAATTACCAGCAAATCATCAAAGGACCCACCAGGATAACCAAACAATCCAGAACACTTATTGACATGGTATTTACTAATAAACCAGAACGAATAACCAGAACCTATAATCTTGTAACTGGTCTCTCAGATCATAACATGGTTCTTGCTGTCAGGAAACTTACTAAAAAGCGACTACAGTATTTTGGGGGAGTCGATATTGACAAATCAAATTTTATTATCCCCAAATCAAAAAATGAGGAGTTTGAACATTACTTAGAGAATCAAAATTGGGAGCAGCTCATGTCAACATGTGAAGTAGATGATTGTTGTAATTTTATAACTGCAACAATCACAAAGTCTATAGAAAAATTTTCAAAGCAAATTAAAAGTAGACAACAGAAGATTAGCCTACCATGGTTAAATAATGAAATAAGAAAACTTATGAAGAGGCGAGACTATGCACTGAAAACATCACTAACCTCCAAACTACAAAATGATCACCTTGTGTACAAAAGTTTAAGAAATAAAGTGGTACATGAGCTGCGAAAATCAAAAATATCTTATTACAATAAACTGATAGATCATGCAAAGGGTAACAACAGTTCCCTATGGAGGCATTTAAATAACCTAACTAATAAAAAAAAAACGATCAGAAGGGGGTAAAGGAACTTAGAATCAATGGCAAGACCGTCAGTGACAAGGCTACTTTGGCAAATGAATTTAATTCACACTTTGTGGGCTCTGTGGAAGACTTAACAAAAATTTTTGTGCTGCCAAATGTGCTCAACAACACAAATTCCATACTTCCAACAGATACTTTTCACATCGATGAGGTAAATGAGAAGTTAATTGCTGGTATTGTTAAAACACTGTCAAACTCAAAAACTAATGATATCTACAATATGAGCACCTCCTTTCTCAAAATGCACAGCAAAATATTAATCAAACCACTGACTCATCTCATTAATCTCTCCATTAGGTCTAGTACATTTCCATCTGGCTGGAAAAAAGCTGTCGTCATACCAGTTCATAAATCAGGCAGTAAAGACGATATATGCAATTACCGCCCAATCTCTATTTTACCAGTCCTATCTAAGGTTCTTGAAAAAGTTGTAGCTACACAGCTGATAGACTACTTACAAGACAGTCAACTTCTTCATCCACATCAATTTGGTTTTAGACCAGGATACTCAACAGAAACAGCAAATTGTTGCCTTATTGAAAACGTCAAACAGTCCTTGGACAGGGGTAATGTAGTAGGAGCTGTTTTTCTAGATCTCAAAAAGGCTTTCGATACTGTAAACCACAGTTTGCTTTTATCCAAAATGGTATCTTTTAACTTCTCCCCAAATACATTAGAATGGTTTGCATCTTATCTCCAGAATAGAGAACAGTGTGTAAAAGTTCACCAGGATAAATCCTCATTTTTAAACAACCGCATGGGTATCCCACAAGGGTCCATTCTTGGTCCTTTACTTTTCAGCATTTTTATTAATGACTTGCCGTTACACTGCTCAGCTGCAACATGCCAACTTTATGCAGATGATGCAGTTATTTACACAGCTGCCAAGACTCCAGCACAGGCTGCAGATGTACTGTCTACAAGTATGGTTGATGTCCAAGAGTGGCTCCTCAAGAACCATCTATTGCTGAACCTTCAGAAAACAGTCTCAATGTGCTTTTTAATCAAAAAATGTAACCTGCAACATTTTAAAGTTAATATACATGATCATGACATCAGTTTAGCTACAGAATTCAAATACCTTGGCATTGTACTAGATCCTCAACTCAAATTTAATCTTCATATAAAGAAAATTTCAAAAACAGTAAAAAAAATCTGAACTGCTTTAAATTAATTAGATATTACATACCTTACGAAGCAGCTGCACTGTATATGCATTCTATGGTTTTTTCTCATATATCATACTGTTTGACAGTCTGGGCTCAAGCAGCCCCTTCCACAATAAGACATATAGGTTCATTATATAATCAAACCCTAAAAATCTTGGACAAAAAGCCCATTAGGTGGCATCACTGTAATGTTTTAAAAAAAATACAACCTATTGAGTTTTGAGAGCTTCATTGACCTCTGTCTTCTGAAATTAACGTTCAAATGTTTCCATAAATCAGCACCCGAGCCACTTGCTGGTTTCGTCCAAAGACAGGACAGCAGCAGAGCCACCAGGAGTTCTGTTAACAATAACTGTAAAATATTCCACCGCAGAACCACATTTGGACAAACAGCTTTCTCTATAAAGGGCAGTCACATCTGGAACACAATGCCAAATGAAATTAAAATAATAACGGACTTTAAAACATTCACTAAAAATGTTAAAAACTGGCTGAAAAATAAACAAGAATGTACTCATGTATGAATTATTTGTCTGCAAAGTGAGAGTGAATGAAGGGAAGGAATAAATGTGTTTGTTTATAGTGAGTGACGGAGGGAGGAAGGCCTGAAATAGGCAAATGTGAGTTATGTTATATGTGTTAAATGTGTGTCAGGCTGTTATATTTGTGTATTTATAATATTTATAATATTTATGTTAAATGTGAGTCAGGCTGTTATATTTGTGTATTTATAATATTTATAATATTTATAATTGTGTATTTATAATTTTTCTGCATTGATGTATGTGGTTATTGTGTATATTTTTTATCTTGATTCTTTTTTCTAAAGCCCATCCAGGGACAAGAGTTGCAAATTAGCTAATAGCTATACACTCTATGTGCAACACATCAGATTGATTGTCTTTGATTAATTGTCTATGTTTATTGCACTGTCCCTGTCAAATAAACTAATCTACTACTACTACTAAACATCATAATTAATATGACCTTCCTCTCTTTACCACTGATTGATACACTTTATAAAGAGAATTGTGGATTTTTTTCTTTTTTGCCATATGCCATTTTATTCCCTGTTTTGGTTTCCATTAAAGACAACACTTAAAAACCATGTTTGTTGTGATGTCAAGTACTGGTTTGAAAGACCGTGCTTCTTAAAGCTATGAGTTGAGAATTTGGCTGATATCTGCTGTAGTTTGTTGAAACTGCACGTGACCAGTGAGAAGCAGAGGGACAAATCATGCTTGTCGGTTGTTGTTTTTGTCCTTGCATTCCAAAAGTGACCACAGCTTTCATGTAACTTTGTAATTTATGATATTAAGTATGAATGCAGGGACATAATGATGGCAGCAAATCTCCTTCTAGTGCTACAGAATGGGTGGGGAAAAAGTCTCCATGTTTGGTTTATGGTTATAACTTCTTCTAATGCAGTTTAAACAACAAAGCTGAATCCTTGCTTGGACATTCATCATGAGAGTCTTTTGGATCACTCTTTGCCTGGCCCTTCACCCAGGGCCTGTTTGTTTTGGGAGACCCTACCAAAGGCATGTCAGGTGAGACACTGGTTTGCTTGCGACTGGAAAACCATGAAAACCGGTACTACCTGTCTCATGGGTCAGGCCGTCAGTGACTCAACTGGCAACCCCGCCCTTCCGAGGGCATGGAGGGTGAAACTGGGCATCCTGGCAGAACTAAAAACAATATCTGCGACAGGTCTGTGGTGGACCATTCCCAGTTGCATGGGGTGAGACTGGACATCCTGGCAGATAAGCATATCTGTTGCAAGGTCTGTGGTGGACTGTTGCCAGTCGGTGCATCGTGACATGCACTACACAAAAAGCAGAGATAAACAAACCTATCATCTGGTCAGTCACTGCAACAGATACTGGAGTCAGTTTTCTTGGCCTGTCCTTGCCACTGATAATACTTCTATCTGCCAAGAATGTGCCGCTAGTACAGCAAAAGCTAGCAGTACTTAAATACTTTGCAAGCAGTTTCATGAAATGGTCAGTCAGAAAGCAACTCAGACCGGCTCGGACGTTGCCTGGGTTAACAAGGTCAGGAGTTCCTGGCAGCTGAAGGTGAAGGACAGAGCTGCATGGAGGAATCTGATCAGATTTAAATGAAACAGTCATTGTCGCCCCTGACAGACTGCTGTGATGGATGATGATGATGACCAGAGGCAAATTGTAAATTTCTGTGAAATCATAAAGTGTACAGAGGTATCCTGATATTGTAGGAGTCATGAAATGAAGAGACTGAATGATTCTCAGTATTGGTTTATTCCATCTCACGTCCTACAGCTCCTCTCTCAGTCAGGGAATAAGAGACCCGAGCTGCGGTAAACCACATACCTTTATACCTCCACATCAAACACAGAATCACATTCACATTTAATCCCCCCATTGTCCTCTCGGCTCCTCTGTCTGACCCCAGGAGGTCAGACAGTCCTTTCAGGTTCCCTCTCCAGATCTTCTCACTTCTTCCTCAGTTCGCAGGTGGTCTAGACTCAATGTCCATTTGAGGCATGATGTCAATACACACTGCGAGTTCAAAGTTCTTTTATGTTTGGGTCTCTGCCAAGGAATATGTGAGCTACATAATGTTATGCCACATCACTCCCCCTGAAACGCCCAAGAATGGACATACACCAACATTACTCTAACAGTTATACACATTATGTCAATAATGGACACACACACCAACCTCACTCTAAGAGCTGTACCATTATATCACCCCCCCCTTTGCAGGATCTACAGCACAATCTACACGGGTTGATTAAAATACACATCACTCTGCCCGTTGCCTAGGCTTCAATCTTCTCCCGAATCTGCTGTATGCAGGCTTCGCAGCCCGTGTTGTGCCGTCCTGCAGCGCACCTGTGGAATGAGGGGGAGAAGGGTTATTTGTCCCCTGCGGGGGAAGCAGGGGCCATTCCCTGGGAGGTCTGCCGCGTCGAGGTGCCCCCGCCGGTCGTACAGGTTCGTCACGTAACACAAAAGCAGGCTTTAATCTGTCAACACTGATTGTTTCTTTCCTGCCCCCCAAATCTAGCACAAAATATTTCTCCCCGGTTTCCAGCACTCGAAATGGACCGTCGTAAGGTGGGCAGAGGCTGTGACGCTGGGCGTCGTGCCTGACAAAAACAAACTCTGCATTTTGCAAAGCCTTGGGAACAAAAACCCGTGGAAAAGTGTGATGAGCGGGGCCCGGGAGCATTTCTACTCCCATGCCACTTAGAGGTCCCCGCACCGGGGGGCGCTCTGGTGCCGCATGGGCTGGCAGGAATTCTCCTGGCAGTTTGAGAGGTTGAGTAAAAACTAATTCAGCAGGTGAGGCATCTAAATCCTCTTTGGGTGCCGAACGCAACCCCAATAAAACCCATGGTAGTTTGTTTACCCAATCTGTATCCGTGAGCGACGCTCTGAGGGCTGCCTTCAACGACCTGTGAAAACGCTCGCATAAACCGTTGGCCTGTGGGTGATAAGCGGTGGTGCGATGGGCTGTCGCTCCTAAGCCGCTGGCCATTGCTGACCACAGCTCTGACACGAACTGCGGACCCCTATCGGACGTAATGTCTGACGGGACTCCGAACCGCGCTACCCAGGCTGTTAAAAAAGCGCGAGCCACCTCTGCTGTTGTGGTCGATTGCAATGGGACTACTTCCGGCCAACGTGTGGTCCGATCTACCATTGTCAGGAGGTGTGTGAACCCTTGCGACGGCGGCAG
The DNA here is from genome assembly GCA_020510985.1 of Pholidichthys leucotaenia. NCBI lineage: Eukaryota > Metazoa > Chordata > Actinopteri > Cichliformes > Pholidichthyidae > Pholidichthys > Pholidichthys leucotaenia. The sequence continues at coordinate 166,242,523 of CM035841.1, read as the reverse complement.
GGGTCCCACTAGATCTACGTGCACATGATCAAACCTCTTAGCCGGAATGTGGAAAGGTTCTAAAGGAGCTTTTGTGTGCCTGTGAACTTTGGCCCGCTGGCAAAACATGCAGGCTTTCGCCCACTCCTTCACGTGCTTGCGCAGGCTCGGCCAAACAAACTTCTCCGCTACCATTTTCACCGAAGCGCGTACTCCCAGGTGCGCTAGGGAGTGCACCGCGTCAAAAACGCGACGGCGCCACGTGGCCAGTACCACTGGGCGCGGTCGCCCGGTGGATACATCGCAGATTAGCGGGGGTGAACCGGTTTGTAAACTTATGCTCTCCAGCCTTAACCCCATTGGTCCAGACAGGAGCGCGCGCACGTCTGTGTCTTCGCTCTGCTCCGCTGCCATGGCCGCGTAATCTATCCCCACGTGCACCGGAGCCGCGTGCGCGTCCGTGCTGTTACCTCGCTCTGTGTCTGCGGCATTACAGTCCCCATCTGCGCGGACAGGCGCTGTTACCGCTCGCGAGAGGCAGTCTGCTACCACATTAAATTTACCGGCTACGTGCTGTATATCGGTGGTGAATTCTGAAATTGCGGCCAGCTGCCTCTGCTGTCGGCCTGACCACGGTTCTGAGATTTTGGACATTGCAAAAGTGAGCGGTTTGTGGTCGACAAATGCGGTGAAACGCCGCCCTTCCAACCAGAACTGAAAATGGCGAATGGCCAGGTGGAGCGCTAGTAGTTCCCTGTCAAACGCGCTATATTTTCGCTCCGCATCGCGTAGGGATCTGCTGAAAAAAGCGAGTGGCTGCCAAACCCCAGCGACTTGCTGTTCTACAATGGCTCCTATGGCCACATCTGACGCGTCTGTGGTTAGCGCTATTCTGGCTGCTGGGTCTGGGTGAGCCAGCAGTGCTGCGTCTGCCGTGCTTTTTTAACCTCAGTGAATGCGCGCTCTCGCTCTAGGGACCACTCAATCACATTGGAGGGCTTCTGTTTTTTTAGCACGGCGTACAACGGTTGCATGAGCTGCGCCGCGTAGGGTATGAAACGGTTGTAAAAATTTACCATACCTAAAAATTCTTGCAACGCTTTTACCGTTTGTGGCTGGGGAAACTCAGCCACTGCGCATACTTTGGACGGCAGCGGGACTGCACCCTCTGGAGAGACGCGGTGCCCTAAAAAATCGATCTGCGCTGCGCCAAAATGGCACTTGGCCGGGTTGATTATCAACCCATGCGCTCCCAACCTCTGAAAAACTGTCATGAGGTGACTTTCGTGTTCCTCCTCAGAGGCGCTGGCGACCAAAATATCGTCTAAGTAGACAAAAACAAAAGGGAGGTCGCGCAACACGGCATCCATCATGCGTTGGAAGGTTTGCGCGGCGCCTTTAAGGCCAAAAGGCATGCGTAAAAACTCAAAAAGCCCGAAAAGGGTTATTACCGCTGTCTTGGGAATGTCCTCTGGTCGGACCGGGACCTGATGGTAACCACAGACCTGGTCTATTTTAGAAAAAATGTGCGCCTTGGCCAAATGCACCGAAAAATCTTGGATATGCGAGATTGGGTAGCGGTCCTGCGCTGTGGCATTGTTTAACCTGCGATAATCACCGCAAGGTCTCCACGAGCCGTCAGCCTTAGGCACCATATGGAGGGGGGAAGCCCAGACGCTCTTCGAGCGGCGAATTATGCCCAACCTTTCCAGGTTGGCGAACTCCTCCCGCGCAATGGAGAGCTTAGTTGCATCCAAGCGCCGAGCCTTAGCAAAAACTGGTGGGCCACTAGTGGTTATAAAGTGCTCCACCCCGTGCTTCGCCACCTTAGCTGAAAACGTGGGAACTGTGAGTGCTGGAAACTGGTTTAGGAGAGTGTGAAACTTACCTCCTGCTGTGGCGACGTTGGTCTGTATTGGCGGTGGGGACACTCGCGCTGCACAAGGGATGGAACAAAAAGAGAGTGCATTAACCAAGCGTCTATTAACCAGATCTACCAACAAGCCATGTGAGCACAAAAAGTCAGCGCCTAACATGTTGAAACTCACCACCGCTACTATGAAGGTCCATTCATAGATGCGGCCGTGCAAGGACAGGCGCAGAGTCCTTTCGCCAAAAGTCTTGATCGACGAGCCGTTTGCGGCCGTTGCCCCGTCTCCGCGGGGGCCGGCCACCCGGTCCACGTAGGTTGCGGTGATGAAACTCCTCTGTGCTCTGGTGTCAACGAGGAATTGCTGTCCGGAGCTCGTGTCTGTCAGGTACAGCAGCTTGTTCTGTTCACCGAGGGTCGAAGCTGCTAACGACCCCCGGCTCGTGCGTTTCCCTGCTTCTTGAAATTGCATGGTGGGATGCATCTGTGTGCCTTGTGCGCGAAGCGTCGATGGTAGAAACAGAGCTCGTCCCCTCCTCTGCTTCGGGACCGCGCCGCTGCTGTTGTCACTGGGGTTGCTTCTGCTGCCACTGGTTCTCCATCGCCCTCGGCTGCCGCGCCGAGGTCTGCTGCTGCCACTGAAGTATCCTGCTCGCCGCAGGCGTCGATGAGCCGCTCCGCTTCCACGGCCAGCGCGCGGAAATCCTGCTGGTTCACACACCTCATGCTGGACAGGGAACCCCTCATGTGTGCTGGAAGGGTCCTTAAGAAGATGTGTTTAAATAGAAACGCATCGTTGTCTGCCCCGATCATCTGCAGCATGTCCTCCATGAGGACGGTTGGCCTGCGTCCTCCTCTGTCGCGCAGGTCCAGAAGTGTTCTGGCCCTCACCTCGGCTGATGGCACAAAACTCCGAATGAGGGCGGCTTTCAGGGCGTCGTATTTGCCAGCAGCAGGCGGCTGCTGCACCAGGCTCCGCACACACCGGGCTGTGCGGCTGTTGAGTCTTGCGATGACATTATGGAACTTAATGTCATCTGCTGATACCCCGTTGAGCACAAACCACGACTCCACGTGTTGGAACCATGAGTGCGAGTCATCTTGCCAGAACTCGGGGAGTTTAATTGAGTTTACGCCCGTGCGGGCGGTCTCCGCTGAATCCGGGTCGGAGAGACGATCTCCAAGCCTTTCCATATCTCTCACGTGTGGGTTACCTATGTAGGAGTCATGAAATGAAGAGACTGAATGATTTCTCAGTATTGGTTTATTCCATCTCACGTCCTACAGCTCCTCTCTCAGTCAGGGAATAAGAGACCCGAGCTGCGGTAAACCACATACCTTTATACCTCCACATCAAACACAGAATCACATTCACATTTAATTCCCCCCATTGTCCTCTCGGCTCCTCTGTCTGACCCCAGGAGATCAGACAGTCCTTTCAGGTTCCCTCTCCAGATCTTCTCACTTCTTCCCCAGTTCGCAGGTGGTCCAGACTCAATGTCCATTTGAGGCGTGATGTCAATACACACTGCGAGTTCAAAGTTCTTTTATGTTTGGGTCTCTGCCAAGGAATATGTGAGCTACATAATGTTATGCCACAATATCTCCATTTGTGAGTTGATTTTCCCTTGAAACTTCTGTAAATTTTAGGGCACACTTGTGCCACAGAAAGGTACAGGTTTCTGACAAGGATTTGCTGACATTCCCGGTCATTTCTCATACAGTCCTGTACCTCTGAAATGTCTGTTATTGTGCTGCAAGAACACTCCCTGTGCCCAGGAGTTTCCTGATCCTATATGCAAACTCTAAGCTAAAAAAAAAAATAACAGGGATTTTCATGCAGATATGCAGAACTATTTCTACATTACTGGCAAAAGAATGGGCATGAAGTTAGAACAGAATACTAGATTTCCTGTAATTTCACATACAGCAGTGGTCAGAACAGCTGATTTAGATTTAAGGTTTAAAATCGATGTTAATCAAGTTTTAAGAGGTGCACTGAGTCTGCATTTTATTCTGACTAAACTGATGACTGATCTGCGAGCAGCTTTATTTTGGTATTCTGCATCTTTTTTTCATATGAAAAAGGACAAGACCATTTTACAGAAAATGAGCATTATGCTGTGACCAATAGATTATGATATTTTATTTATCATGTGAACTCTCCTTACGTTCTGTCTGTAATATGTAATGACAAAAACTTGAAACAATCTGTGGTGATGGGGTTTTATTATGATATGGGGTGTGATGACGTCCCCTTCCGGCTGCGTCATCACACTGGCATATATAGGGGACCGTCTGCCATTAGGGGCTCTCTTGCTAGTCCAGCAAAAGCTAGTGGTACTCAAATACTTTGCAAGCAGTTTCATGAAATGGTCAGTCAGAAAGCAACTCATACCGGCTTGGACGTTGCCCGGGTTAACAAGGTCAGGAGTTCCTGGCAGTGGAAGGTGAAGGACAGAGCTGCATGGAGGAATCTGATCAAACCTAAATGAAACAATCATTGTCACCCCCGACAGACTGCTGTGATGGTAATGATGCCTGGACAACTCCACACAGAGCCGCATACAGTGTATTGTAGCCAGTTCCTAAATAAAGCCCAGTTCCAGTGCAACATCTTCGCCATCTCTTTCATGCCAGGATTGTGGGCATAACATTTGGCAACTGAGGATTAACTCATGGAGGCGTGTGTAACACCACTGCGGCCTTTCCTTGAGCTCCCCGAGGAACCTCCAGTTCCATGGCCACGCTGGTTGGAAGCATTCAAAACGTACATCACAGCGTTGTTGTACCTGGGGAAGCTGGATAAGGTGATGACGCAAGCACTGCTTGTCCACAACCTAGGCATTGAGGGCCAAGGGATTCTTTGGACGCTCGGCGTGATGGACTCATACAAGGACATTGTGGAGTTGCTAGCTAACCACTTCACCACACCAGACAGTGTGACGGTACAGCGGATTCGCTTTCACCAGAGACGCCAAAGAGTCGGTGAGTCAATTCAGCGGTTTGTTGCTGACCTGAGACAGTTAGCTAGTTTGTGCCGTTGGAGGACGAGATGGTGCGGGACCAATTGGCCGAACACACGTGTAGTGCTGGGCTACGAGTTAGGTTGCTAATGGCGCCTAATGACTTAACAATAGCTAGAGCAGTTGAGCTAGCTCTTCAGTTGGAGGTCACAGATAAGCTAGCCTCAGAGCTAAATTGGCACCAGTCACAGAAGACGCCGGAACAGCCAACGTCGACAAATGCGGTGGACTCGGAGGACGAAGGGAGCATGGTGGAAGACTATGAGGCTAATGCGGTGAGCCATAGGTCTGCTCCGAGAGGCCTCATCTGCAGGGGTTGTGGGTCCCCGACGCACCAGAGTAAAGCGTGAGCTTGCTCGGCAAGAGGAAAGCGGTGCAGGAAGTGTGAGCGCATGAACCATTTTGCCAGGGTTTGCCAGTCTTCAGCGCCATGGAGCCCACCAAGTAAGCCAGCCCACCTACCTACAACAACCATCCACTCGGTGAGTCCTAATGCCAATGGTTATTCCTATTGCACAGTGGAACTGGACGGTGTAGCTTTACCATTACTGCTCGACATGGCGGCGGTGCAGTCGATGCTGAACTGGGCTACAGTGAAAAAGTTTTTTTCACATCACAGGATCAGGAGTAACCCAACGCCGCTGTACGGTTACGGTGGTAATAGACTGTGTAATGTTGGAACTGTGGAGTTGACTGTTCGCTATAAGACCGAAGCTGTGCACGACTTCACGTTCCAGGTGGCAGCGCATGGTGGTAACATCATGAGGTGTAACCTCTTCTACAGACTGGGTTTCGCCATCAGGGACAGCGCTGGGTTTGAATGGTCTAGGTGTGGATGTTGGAGCTCGCCGGCCCCGGTGGACGACGTCGTGATGTGGGATGAGGTACTTCTAGACGGTACCGACAGCAAAGCACGCACTTCATGCTCTCAGGAGGAGAGCCGCTCAGTGGAGGAACTGGACGGCTTCAGTACCTGCATTCGGCCGGCTGCAGTGGGAACGACTGAGTTGGCAGGTTAAGGGTCCGTTTTGATGAGCGACACCAAGGAGGCACCGGACACCTTCAGTGCCCATGTCGTGTTTCGGCCGATGACAGGTGAGGGGTCCGCGGTGACAACGGTGACTGCTGTACCGCCGCAGTGTTATGACGGCACCAAACCGAAGGAGAGCACAGAGCTGCCAAAAGCACAGCAGCACATTAAGCCGAGCAAGGTACCACTCCAGGTCATGGACTGGGTTCGGGTTCGTGCCGATGAAAGACCAGGGCGACGACCGGGCAGATCACAGCCGGCGAAACATTGAGCGCCACTAAGGATTGTGGTGAAGCTGAGGATGACGTGTTTCCAGCTGACGGACGGCTCGGTTCGACATGCATGTCAGGTGGACGGTCCAGGTGACGAGGCTGCGCAGGAGTCGGTGAAAGTGGTGTGGGATCCAGCCTCCTCTGTTATGAAGCTCGGTCCTTGTCCTATAGGCCCGCCACCTCCAGGGGCGCGTCTGTCGCGGGGCTGCCACAGGACCCCTCCAGTTGACCCACCCTTACCATGGGAGACTGTAAAAATTAAACGAAAGATTGTTTAGGTAGGAGCACGGCTGGACCAGCGTAAAGTGGCAGAATACCCCACTTAGCCATGCTGGGCTTTGTGGTAGTCCACCCATAGGCCCTAGTTTTAGGTTGTTCAGAGTGTTTGCAGTTCTTATTATTTTGGTGTATTTATTGGGGGTTTGTTGTGTACCAAATTGGGGAGGGTTTTAATTGGATGTGTTTTGTGTTTTGTAAAGGGGGGGGAGGAATGTGGTGATGGGGTTTTATTATGATATGCGGTGTGATGAAGTCACCTTCCGGCTGCATCATCACACCGGCATATATAAGGGAGCGTCCGCCATTAGGGGCTCTCTTGCCCGAACAACTCCACATAGAGCCGCATACAGTGAATTGTAGCCAGTTCCTAAATAAAACCCAATTCCAGTGCAACATCCTCGTCCGTCCCTTTCATGCCAGGTTTGTGGACATAGCACAATCATCTTTGGACTGTAACCAAAAAGGAGTGCAAAAGTTGAACCCCCTGCTGGAATGTTCCTTATTTTAAACTGGAATTAATGGCTCCTCCCACCACTAGAGAGAGCCAGAGCTATGAGTCAGTCCTGCTGATGATAATGAGCGATAGGTGAGTGGATTGTTTAAAAAAATATTCATTATATATTGAGTAATTCTGTAAAAATTAATAACTATAAATACTGTATTATGTTATAATTCTGATAAGAGTATTTATGTAGAGCAGGGATGTCAAACTCATTCTGGAGGGCCAAGACCTTGCATGTTTTACCTCCACCCAGTCTCTTCAGCAGGTGTTTTCAATGATCAGCAATCAGTGGGAAGACAGTCAGTGAGATCACCTGTTGAAGGCTCTGCATGCATGGTGTAGCCCTCCATGGAACGAGTTTGACGTCCCTGTTTTAAATCATCTCATGTGTTCTAGCTGTTGGACTGCTGGATCCCTGTAGTGACTGTGGTGCAGAGAGACGGCACAGGTCTGTGTGTCAGAATTTGTCTCCTGACCTTAGGAGGGATTGTGGACCAACACCAGCTTGTGGAAGGTGAAAATGATATTGTTTAAACAGCTCAGCTTAGAAGACTTTATACCACACTCCATTGCCTTCAGGAAAACTCCAAACTACAGGATGACTCACAGGGAATAAAATTATTGATCAGCTGAGGGGCGTGACCACCACAACACCTGTTTGACAGAGCTGCATCTGCAGGGAAATCCAAGCACAAATAAAGAACTGTGGTTGGACTTATCTGAAGAGCGCTTTTTTATTACCATCCTGCCATCAACTGTTAAGCATTTATACCTGGAGGGTCACGATAGGGACAGGAGCTCATGAAATATTTTTGTTTGTAAATTTGAAGGCAATTTAACTGTTAAATGTCTATTTTTACAACTATGTTTAAAAATATTCTCTCTCTGGAGCAGTCAAATAGAAGTTAAACATGAAGCTTTTGAGTACAAGTATTTTTTTCTTTAATCGTATGATGTGATTGATGATTTGCATGTAAATATTTTTCATAATTTTGGTCTTACAGTTTAGCATTTAAAAGGGAGACAAAATGTAAAGCAGTTACTTCTCCTTCCCCCATTCTATTACGCTGAGCACCAAGCTAGAAGGTGGGAAGTACCATTTTTATATGGTCTTTGGTATGACCCAGCTGGGTTTTGAACCCACAACCTCCCAGTTGTGGGGCAGATGCTCTACCAACTAGTCCACCAGTCCGGTTACTATAAGCATCAGCGTAGTATGATTGACACACTGATTTAGACATATCCACTCAGTAAAATGGTATAATATACAGTAGCTATAATAAAGGTATAATTCAAGATTCAAAGATTTTATTGTCAATCCTACTATACAAACAGGACATACAGGAGAACTGGAATGGCATTTCTCTTTCTCTTCATTGGTGTGCACAGTATAAAAAGAAAAAGAATAAGGCTGAAAAAAAACAGCAGCAGTCTAATATACAATATGTACAGTAATGCAACCTGTGGTGCAAATGGCAACAAGAAAGACCCAGACCTCCCATAGGGCAAAATTGAGATAAACGATTAACAGTGATAAAACCCAGCAATCCTATATACAGACAACTAGAGATGTAATACCTGTAGTTCCAGTTCAATGTGGTAGTGTAGGTGCAGATAGTAACAGATAGGACTGCACGTGATCAGTATTGCAGTGACAGACAGACAGATGGCAGCAGATATGGCATTTGTGCTAATGGTTGCAGTTAATGTTAATGTGCAGAGACATACAGCAGCAAAGTAGCAAGAATTTGGATAACAGAAGATAACGATAGCAAGAATTCTGAATATTGTTCGCTGTTCTGATCTCGTTTGCGCCCTACTGGTGAACGCATCACTGGTTCATCTTCTTCATCAAAATTATCTATATTTGACATAAAATGCAACAAAATTGTAAAAAAAAAAAAAAATCAACTGGCAGGGAAATCACTCACAGCAAGCAGGTGCTGTGTTTGAAATGCTCACTCCTTCCCCATATAATGTACTATACAGTATAATGAATGTGCAGCCAACGGAGCAGTGAGAGAAGAGCTTCACATCACAACATAAACTACCTTAAGGTATTTATATTTAAAAATTCAGCAAAACCAATTTGATTTAATACATATTTACTACAAATTACATGCAGGTATTCATTTTTTTTTTACCACCATTAGTCCGTTACATTTTACCGTCTCTTGTGATGACGTCATTAACCGTGCCGTGAAAACAAGCCCAGTAGTGTCCGAAAGTGGTTAATTTTGTTATGCTGAGTTTACTGTATAGTCCAATATATCTAAATTCACTATATAGTGAGTAGGGAGTGAGTGAGTGAGTGAGTGAACATTCCGAACACAGCCAGCGAAATCAGTCAGAGCGAGCAGACCGGGAAGGCAGCTAAGATGAGTCATGTGACCCAAATACCAAGCGCTGATTTGCCCTGTGGAGTTATCTGCTTTTGTAAAAAAAATAAAAATAAATAAATGCTCCCAGCATTTATTGACTTTTGGAAAAAAAAACAACAACATGAATTTGTAGTGTTTATAACATAGGACATAACGGCTTTTGAGACAAAATGATTTGAACTTCTATAAGTAGGTAATGTTAACAGTTGTTTGATGTAAAGAATGAAATTTTCATGGAAGTGGCATTTATCGGTTTTTGCAAACAAACTCTTCATATTGTGGCTGATCAACTTTATGCCTCTGTAGTTACTACAACTCTGAGAATCATCTTTGTTCTTGAAAATTGGGATCAAAACTCTTCTTCTCCCCTCCTCAGGCATCCTCTCACTGTCCAAGATTGTGTTAAACAATCTGGTTAAAAGGTTCACTGCCATCTCTCCTAAACATCTTCATACCTCCACAGGTATGTCATCTGGACCAACCGCCTTTCCATTCTTCATCCTCTTCAAAGCTGCCCTCACTTCCGCCTTGCTAATCCTTGGCACTTCCTTTTTCACTATCTTTCCTTCATCCTCCCCCTCTCTCTCATTTTCTTTATTCATCAGCTGTTGAAAGTACTCCTTCCACCTTCTCAACACACTCTCGTCATTTGTTAGTACATTACCATTTCTGTCCTTAATCAACCTAACCTGCTGTACATCGTTTCCAGCTTGATCACTCTGTCTAGCCAATTGATACAAGTCCTTTTCTCCTTCCATAGTTTCCAGCCTCTCATACAACTCACTGTATGCCTTTTCCTTTGCCTTTGTCACCTCTCTCTTTGCCAGGCGCCTAGATTCCAAATACTCCTGTCTGCTTTCTTCATCTTCCTGACTATTCCACTTTTTCTTTGCTAACCTCTTCCTTTGAATACTTTCCTGTACCTCCTCATTCCACCACCAAGTCTCCTTGTCTTCCTTCCTCTGTCCTCTGGATGCATCACATACCTTTCTACCCGTTTCGCTCAATACTTTTGCTGTACTTTCCCAGTCATCTGGTAATTCTTCCCTACCTCCCTGTATCAACTCCTCCCTGGACTGTGTGACCTTCTTCCTTCTGTAACTTCCCTCACTTAATCTTTGGCTCTACCTTCACTGTCTTCCTCTTTTTGCTTTCAAAAGTCTTCTTACAGACTACCATCCGATGCCATCTAGCTACATTCTCCCCTGCAACCACCTTGCAGTCTCCTATCTCTTTCAGATTTCTCCTGCATAAGATGTAGTCCACCTGTGTGCACCTTCTTCCACTCTTGTAAGTCACCCTATGTTTCTCTCTCTTCCCCTTACGCTTCCAGCCCATTTCCCTTTGAAGTGCCTGAAAAAACATACCCAAACTAAATTCAAGGCTGTTCTTCACCCCCTTGCACTATCTTCATGTGGTTGGTCTCATCCAAAAGAAAATACTCAAATTTTTTTTTAGCAGAACAGTCAGAATCCCTCTGAGTGCTTCAGTCACTGAGTAACAGTGATCTAAACATACTAAATATGAAGAACAATGCTTCTGTCTTGGATTCATGGACTGGTTTACGCTAGCTGTACGCATCTGCTTTACACACGGGCTTTAGAGGGGGGAAGTGGGCTGAATCCCCCCTTGTAAGGTATTCCTGAATTCATAAATTAATTGGCTGAGCCACACGTCCATCATTTGCTTACTCTGATACAATTGGCTCATTGTGTTCCCATTAGCCATGAGGCTGGACCTTCATGGACCTTTATCACTCACTGGGTTTCTACAGCCTTCAATCACAAAATGGAGGCTCTATTGGGTCAAAAGATCTGTCAATCAATTGGAAAGATCCACCCCTGCCTTGGGTTTCTGTTTCCGGTTCAACCACCCAAATGTGTATTTTTTTTTTTCTCAATGATCAACTGGAGTTTGCTGCCGAGTTTCAAACAAATGCTCCTTTATTATGGGCAGTTTTCCCTGTTGTCATCAAGATGGACAATAAATCTTTCTCAAATGGATCTGTTGGACCTTTTGCAATACAAATGGACCATATTTGTTGAGCGATCATTCATTCAGGGATGGCAAGGAAGCTCCTTTGGTGAGTCGCTTCTTCGATTTCATGCTAACACTAGCCTGATAAAAGTTCTATTTAAATCCAGTGTTCTGATGTTTTTCTGAAATCTGTTTTAATAATCAGATAGACGAAATTCTAACCTTAAACAATGTAAGGCATGACTGCCTACTGTAAGCATGTTTCACTCAAGTCACTGTGTTGTAGCTGAGATATTTAAATGGGAATTTAAATATGCCCATCCATGATTCCCCGGAAACTAAAGAGCTTTTAAGAGTATGTGTTCACCACAGCCATTTCCACCCTTTTAGCAAAATCCACAACCATCTGTCCTTCCACATTTCTCTCCTTAAGAGCATACCTACCCAGGACCTCCTCATCATTTCTGTTCCCTTCACCTAGATGTCCACTAAAGTCTGCTCCAATCACCACTCTCTACCACTTCATCCAACTTACTCCAGAATTCCTCTCTCTTCTACTTGACATCCAACTTGTGGGACATATGCACTGACAACATTCAACATCACACCTTTGACTTCTAGCTTTAAACTCATGATTCTATCTGACTCCCTCTTTACCTCCTGAACACTCTTCACATACTCTTCCTTCAAGATTACTTCTATTCCATTTCTCTTCCTATCTACACCATGGTAGAACAGTTTAAATCCACCTCCAATGTTCCTAGTCTTGTTTTCCTTCTATCTGGTTTCTTGAACACACAGTATATCTACCTTTCTTCTCTCCATCATATCAGCCAACTCTCTGCCTTTACCGGTCATAGTCCCTACATTTAACGTCTCTACTCTCACCTCCACACTTCTACCTTTCCTTTTCTCTCTCTCCATCCTAATGCACCTTCCCCCTCTCCTCCTCTTTGATCTTCAACCAGCAGTAGCCCAATTTCCACCGGCATCCTGTCAGTTAACAGCACCAGTGGTGGTCATCATTAACTCGGGTCTCAACCGGTTTGGTATGAAAGTCTCATTTGTCAAGATCCGCGTGTTTGATTTGGCAAAGGTTTTACATCAGATGCCCTTCCTGACATAACTATCCCTATTTACCTGGGCTTGGGACCAGCACTAGGAGTACACTGGCTTGTGCACCCCTGTGACTGGGTTATTAGCTGTAAGCCATAATCATCAAAATTAAAAGAAACAAACACTTGCAATATACCAAAAGCCAGTTTAGAAAGCTTGGGATCAGTCCGCCAAGGTCTCCGCCTTTGACTGCCACCTAATCCACATAGCACCGGACTTCCATGATCCCTCCTGCAGGTGGTGAACCTACTGGAGGGCTCAAGCTTGGTTGGCTTGTGGGACTCCCGAAGCAGCTGAGGTGTACCGGCAGGCCAAGCGGAGTGCAGCTCGGGTGGTTGCTGAAGCAAAAACCCGGGTATGGGAGGAGTTCGGTGAGGCCATGGAACAAGACTTTCGGTCGGCTTCAAAGAGATTCTGGCAAACTGTTCGGCGGCTCAGGAGGGGAAAGCAGCTCCCCGTCCACACTGTGTATGGTGCGGATGGGACACTGTTGACTTCAACTGGGGATATCGTCGGGCGGTGGAAGGAATACTTCGAGGATCTCCTCAATCCCACTGATACGCCTTCCACAGAGGAAGCAGGGTTTGGGGACGAGGGGGATGACTCGCCTATCACAGGGGCTGAGGTCGCCAAGGTGGTTAAAAATCTCCTTGGTGGCCGGGCCCCGGGGGTGGACGAGATTCGCCCCGAGTACCTCAAGGCCCTGGATGTTGTTGGGTTGTCATGGTTGACACGCCTCTGCAACATTGCGTGGAGGTCGGGAGCAGTGCCTTTGGCATGGCAAACCGGGGTGGTGGTTCCTCTCTTCAAAAAAGGGGACCGGAGGGTGTGCTCCAACTTTAGAGGGATCACACTCCTCAGCCTCCCTGGGAAGGTCTATGCCAAGGTACTGGAGAGGAGAGTCCGGCCGTTGGTCGAACCTCGGATTCAGGAGGAGCAATGTGGTTTTCGTCCTGGCCGTGGCACATCGGACCAGCTCTTTACCCTCTCGAGAATTCTTGAGGGTTCGTGGGAGTTTGCCCAACCAGTTTACATGTGTTTTGTGGACTTGGAGAAGGCATTTGACCGCGTCCCTCGTGGATTTTTGTGGGGGGTGCTTCGGGAGTATGGGGTATCGGGCTTGTTGTTACGAGCTATTCGGTCTCTGTACGACCGTTGTGAGAGTTTAGTTCGCATTGCCAACACTCGGTCGGAGTCATTCCCAGTGAGAGTTGGACTCCGCCAGGGCTGCCCTTTGTCACCGGTCCTGTTCATAATTTTTATGGACAGGATTTCTAGGCGCAGCCAGGGAATGGAGGGTGTCATGCTTGGTGACCACAGGATCTCATCTCTGTTGTTTGCAGATGATGTTGTCCTGTTGGCTTCATCCAGCAATGACCTACAGCTCTTGCTGGGACGGTTTGCCGCTGAGTGTGAAGCGGCTGGGATGAGAATCAGCACCTCCAAGTCCGAGTCCATGGTCCTCAGCCGGAAAAAGGTGGATTGTCCTCTCCGGGTTGGGGACAGGCTCCTGCCCCAAGTGGAGGAGTTTAAGTATCTTGGGGTCTTGTTCACGAGTGAGGGGAAAATGGAGCGAGAGATCGACAGACGGATTGGAGCAGCATCTGCAGTGATGCGGACGTTGTACCGGTCTGTTGTGGTGAAGAGGGAGCTTAGTTCTAAGGCAAAGCTGTCGATTTACCAGTCAATCTACGTTCCTACTCTCACCTATGGTCACGAGCTTTGGGTAATGACCGAAAGAACGAGATCGCGGATACAAGCGGCTGAAATGAGCTTTCTCCGTAGGATTGCTGGACTCACCCTCAGAGATAGGGTGAGGAGCTCAGTCATCCGGGAGAGGCTCAGAGTAGAACCGCTGCTCCTCCACATTGAAAGGAGTCAGTTGAGGTGGTATGGGCATCTGATTAGGATGCCTCCTGGACGCCTCCCACTTGAGGTGTTTCAGGCACGTCCCACTGGGAGGAGACCCCGGGGCAGACCTAGGACTCGGTGGAGAGACTATGTCTCCCAGCTAGTCTGGGAACGCCTTGGTATCCCCTCTGAAGAGCTGGAGCAGGTGGCTGGGGAGAGGGAAGTCTGGGCTTCTCTGCTTGAACTGCTGCCTCCGCGACCCGGACCTCCGGAAAAGCGGTAGAAGATGGATGGATGGATGGAAACACTTGCAATATATCGATCTGTGTGCAATGAATCTATATAATGTAAGAGTTTCACTTTTTTAATTGAGTAACTGAAATAAATTAACTTTTCAATGATATTCTGATTTATCGACATGCACCTGTAGATAAAATAATTTCTTCATCCCAGCCATCAACTTGTCTGTTAGATCCCATTCCTGCCAGGTTATTTAAAGAAGTCTTTCCATTTTTTAGTAACTATATTCTTCAAATAATCAATCCACCATTAACATTAAACATGTATCGCAAGCTTTTAAAATTGCTGTAATTAAACCATTACTTAAAAAAAGCAAACTATTTGGTTAATAATTCAGCTGATCCAAAATGCTGTTTTAATAGGTACTAGCAATTGAGGTCATACCTATCCTATTTTGGACCCCCTTCATTGGCTTCCTATAGAATCTAGAATTAAATTGAAAATTTTTCTCCTGACTTAAAAGAGCTCTAAATGATCAGGCCCCTCATTATTTGAAAGATCTGCTAGTATCGTATCATTCTAATGGAACACTATGCTCCCAAAATACAGGGTTACTTCAGAATCAGAATCAGAATCAGAATAAACTTTATTGCCAAGCATGTAAAAAAACACACGAGGAACTTGACTTGACATTGGTGCGCATGCGCGCGACACAACGACACGGCAGCCATAATAGGCGCCTCATCAAACAGAGATAGATAAGAAAGGGAGGGGAAGGGAGGGAACGACACAAGGGGGGAGGAGAAAAAAAACTTCGTTATCAGAATACAGCTTATTTTTTAAGCAGATTATGATTACAATGAAAAAAAATCTCTCAATAGCACAGAGCAACAACTCAGAATTTCACAAGACACAAGAGAGCAGTGTACAGTATATCTTTAATCAGTTCATGAATCAATGTGTGTGCGGTGTTGAGCAGTGTTGATGATAATAAGAGAGACCCAAGGACCCTTGGCAGAAGATGTTTTGTCTGTCTGGCGCCCAGTCTTATCTGGCGCTGCAGCTGGCTGTCCAAGGCCTTGTGCTCATGATTTTGAAAAAACACAGTCTGCAGACAGCCAGGAGGAATTTTCATGGGGAATAATAATGCCAAATAGGACTGATCACAGAGGAGACTTGTATTTCTTCTGTAGATTCAGTACATTAATCCTTCAATGCGCAGCTTTGAATTCGTCGTGGAAAGACCTGAGCGAACCCATGATGTAATCCACCTTACGAGACAGTTCTCCAGTAGTCGCTATCAGGGTCTTCTCCAGTTTTTCAATTTGTTGGATGCACCTCGCCTGGCCAGCATTTTGATAGGTTGAATCCATCTTCAGCAATTTGCAGTAAACCAAGACAATTCCCGTCCCAATCAGAATTATCCCAATCACCAAGATTACGAAGATAAACAAATCTTCAATATCTTCGATAGAGAGATTAGAGAGACACAGCATTTTCCAATTACCTGTGTCACATAGATAGCCCACTGGAGCCGTTCCAGCGGGGCAGACAGCTTCCCCCGGAGCACTTTTCCTTGTTGAAAAAATAGTGTCAATTGTGTTCAAAGCCCAGCTTATTAACTCCATAATTTCTTTTCGGCGGTCGCAGTTAGACGCAGACAGACAACAGCAAGCTGGGATCCAGTAGTAGGAGGGGAGGAAAAAGTCAGCAGGAGAGAAGAAAAAAGCGTCTGCTCTCTTGGGAGGGCGGAAGTGAGGTACTTGTAATACCTAGAATCTCTAAGAGTACAATGGGAGGCAGAGCTTTCAGTTATCAGGCTCCTCTGCTTTGGAACCAGCTGCCAGTTTGGATTTGGGAGACAGACTGAGTTTCTGTTTTTAAGAACAAGGTTAAAACTTTCCTTTATGACAAAGTTCATAGTTAGGGCTGGATCAGGTGACCCTGAACCTTCCCTTAGTTATGCTGCTATAGGTTTAGAGAGCTAGGGCACCTCCCACAATTCACCGGGTTTCACTTTTTTCTTCACTCTCAATGTAATATTTTACTGTTCATTAACATCCGTTTGCTGTCCCATAGATTGAGTCCCTGTCATGCTGTTTGCTTCGCTTTGGCCTAGTGGATGAATGTTCATTATTGCTATCTGGTGTTGCCATTAATTACCTGCAGTTTCTACATAGTCAACTTTTAAAGTGCTACGAGACAACTGTTGTTTTGAATATGTGCAATATAAATAAAGATGAATTGAAATAAAAGTTGATATTTTGTTAATTTAAGAATTATTTACTTCAAAAACATATTTTATGATAATCCATTGATTTTGTAATGTTTAGGCTTCATTTGAAAATAAAATGGCATGATAGCTGATGTTGATAAAAGCTCTTAATACAAATTAAACAATATCCTCATTTACAGTAAAGTAACCTGAACCTTATAGTGATTTCCCTTATTTTATCAAAAATTAGCCATAGTGATTTCTGTGCTAAGGTACTAACCAAACAGATTTTTTGTGTTGTATTATTCCTTTAGTGTTAAGATACAGCAGGTAACAGTGTAGCAGTGGGGGTGGGGCAGACCATCTAGTGGTGTGGGGGTTGGCGATTCAGGGCCTGCTTTCCCCGGCCGCCCTGCCATTGTGTCACGGGACGGGGCCCTTTGTCGCATTGCCCCTAGTGTCTTTGGTGCCGGGTGTGTGTGGGTGCTTGGTGGGTGGGGGGGGGGGGCATTTCGCGGGATGGCGGCAGTGTTGCCGTTGAGCTGCTCCGGGGTGGCTGTGGCTGTGGGGCGGCCTGCTGCTGTCGGTGTGTGTGTCTGGGGTGGGTGGTCAGTGGGCTTGCGGTGGGTACTCGAGGGTGTTGCTTGGAATGTGGAGTGTCGTATGGATCCGGCCCATTGTTCACTATTGTGACTATTGTTGTGCGTGTTCGTGTGTGCAAGATGAGTGGGAATGGGTGTGGCTGCTCCATCATGTTTGTGGTGCTGGGAGCGCTGGGGTGCGACACTGGTGTATTCTGGGCTGCTCGGCCTGACGGCCCTCACCCTGGGTTGGGATTTGGGGGCAGTGGGTGGCCTCCTGACCCAGTTTGCGAGCTGGCTTCTGTGGGGGGATGGGCTCGCTTTTGGACTTCCTCCCTCCCAATCTTGCCACCCCCCCACCCCGATTCTGGGTGGAATATGCATCTTCTTGGATACACTTAGGGTTTTGGGGCAGGGGTGTGCCGCACTGTGTCGGTGAAGGGGATACCTCTGCTGCACAGTGGGGCTGCCCTCACCTCAATTTTAATTGCATTTTAGACACTGAGGACTTGGGGGGGGGGATGGGGGCCCCGCTGCCTCTCGCAGTGGCTGGTGGTGCTCCAACCACCATCCCCTCAATTTTAACTGCACTATGGTAGTTCACACACCTGCACACAATCAGATCATACAGCTGACACACACCTATCATGATTTGTGCAAGGGGGACCGGGGGGGTGGGGTTCTTCCCCCACTCCTGGTGCCCTCCTTCTGCCAGGGGCCTGGGGGCCTGGCGGCCCGGCAGGGGGCACCTCGTCCGGCTCCCACCGGGGCACCTCATCCTCACCTGGCGGGGGGCACCCCGTCGGGTGGCATTTCGGAGTGCCTGCAGTGGTCTGCTGATCAGTTACTCGTGTGGGCGCTGGGGGTGGGGGTCTGCTTCGGCGGGGGGGTGGCTGCTGTCCTGCACCGGCAGTCTTCCCACCTGCTGCCGGGCACTGGTCTGTGTTCAGGCTTGCAACATCTGCATCACAGTCACCCTAAGGAACTAGAAAAGCACTCGGAGAGCGCAGACCTCCGCCAAGCACCACAGTTCCCCCCCATACAGTGTTTGTGTGTACGTTTTCAGATTCCTTGACCATGAAAACATATGACTAGCAATTGGATTCACAATGATAGGAATTAGTGGTTCAATAGTAAAAGCATTACCTCCTTGGCGGAGGTAATAAACTGAAGTGTTGGTGTTGTGTCCATCTCCTCCATCTGCAAACTCCCAGGCTGCAGCCGTTGCAATTCATCGCACAACCGCGTACAACCCACAGGCCAATGGGTTATGCGAGCGTTTTCATAGATCACTGAAAGCAGCACTCAGGGCTTCACTGACGGATGCAAATTGGGTAGACAGGTTGCCGTGGGTTTTATATTGGGGTTGCGCTCCACGGCAAAAGAGGATTTGGAAGCTTCCCCGGCAGAGACCTTGTTTTTGTGCAGCCACTATGGCTGCCCGGGGAATTTCTGCCAAATAATCCGGCGCCGGACAGCTGCCCGTCTCAGCTTTTGCAGCGTAGCGCAAACACAGGCATGCTGCCGGGCCCGGCCCACCACTGTTTTCCGTGTGCTTTTGTGCCTAAAACTTTGAAGAACGCGGAGTTTGTGTTCGTCAGACACGACGACCAGCACCCTCCATTGCGCCTGCACACATGTTGAAAATGGCCGTATCTCACAATGTTAAAGAATCCTTTAAAAAATTCCTGTATCCAGACGGTGATGCGGATCATCCCCAAAATTTAATCAGTTCTTCCTTGTACCATTTCCAACAACGCCTGAAAGTTTCATCGAAATCCATCCAAAACTTTTTGAGTTATCTTGCTAACCAACAGACAGACAGACAGACAAACGCTGGCAAAAACACAACTTCCTGCGGCCTGCGGCCTGGCGGAGGTAATAAGGGTGAATGAGGGTGGGTGAGTGTGAGGGGGAGAGCACGGATGGATGTGAGTAGGTTGGAGTGTGAGTGAGAGTGTGTGTATGGGTGAACTTGAGTGAGTGTGGGTGTCCCTGAGGGCTAGTGGGAGCGAGATTGAGCAGGTACAGGAGTGAGAGAGAATAGGTGGGTCCGGGAGTGTGAGTATGGGACTATGTGGGGGAGTGAGAGTGAGTGAGTGCATGTGCGTGCGTATGAGAGCATGAAGGTGTGGGAATGGGTGTGTCTGCTAGTCGAGAAGTACTGGATTGAGGGGGTAGTGCCTCTTGGCTACACAGGCTCCCCTGGGCGGGGGAAGGGGAGGGCTCCTTTGAGCATGAGGGTCCCCGGGGGTGTACGGTGGGGGGGCGCTGGGGGGGTGCCTGGGGGGGTGCCTGGGGGGGCTTGTGCTGGGCCTGGGGGCTGGCATTGACCCCGCTGTGTGGGTGGGGGGTTAGCGGGCCTGGGGGTGTGGTCCCGCTGTGCCAGCCGCCTGGCCACTTGACCTCCTTCAGCCATCCCTCTGGGGGCGGATGCCTGGCATTCCTGGGACTTGTTGACCTGAGACATTTGTGCCCTGTGGAGGTTGGTGGCACTGCCTTGCCTGCTTGGGGTTTCTGGGTGGGAGGGGGGTTGCTGCAACCGGCCCCCCTCTTCGTATGTTTCCTGACAAACCACTCACATGCACACATTTATTTTGTGTGCGCTCTCATATACACGCACTCAGACACGCACGCACAAATGTCTCCCCTTTAACAGGTACGGATACCAGGCTCGTGTTGAGACCTCTTTGGTGGAAGAAGCAGTCTGTGTTATGTTTGTTTTAGTTGTTGGTTTGTCTTTTCTACCAGCATGGCATTGGGGTGGAGGATGCAGTGATCTTTCTCCGTCACCGTTCTCTGTCCCACCTGGAGAAGTCCGGGAATGCGGTGAGGATCATGTTCTTTGACTTCTCCAGTGCTTTCAACACCATCCAACCGATGATCCTGAAGGACAAGCTGCTGTGCGCAGGGGTGGACCAGCACCTGTCATTATGGATCCTGAACTATCTCACTAACCGGCCTCAGTTTGTGAGAACCCGGGACTGTGTGTCCGACACGATCATCGGTAGCACGGGGGCCCCCCAGGGAACGGTTTTGGCTCCCTTCCTGTTCACCCTTTATACTGCGGACTTCTCACACAACACAACACACTGCCATCTACAGAAGTTCTCTGATGACTCTGCGATCGTTGGCCTCATCTCCAATGGAGATGAAGCTGAGTACAGAGGGCTTATCCAGGACTTTGTGGACTGGTGCCATCGGAACTGCCTCCAGATCAATGCGAGGAAAACTAAGGAGCTGGTGGTGGACTGCCGCAGGCAAGGACAACCCCTCACAGCACCAGTAAATATACAGGGAACAGACATTGAGATGGTGACATCCTATAAGTACCTGGGTGTTCATCTGAACAATAAACTAGACTGGTCACTCAATACTGACGCACTGTACAAGAAGGGACAGCGCAGGCTGTTCCCACTGAGGAGACTCAGGTCTTTTGGTGTACAAGGGGCGCTGCTGAAGACATTCTATGACATGGTGGTGGCATCAGCCATCACTTTTGGAGTGGTCTGCTGGGGCAGTGACATTACGGCAGCCGATAGGAAGAGACTGAACAAACTGATCAAGAAAGCTAGCTCTGTCCTGGGGCAGCGCCTTGACCCAGTGGAGGAGATAGGAGAGAGAAGGACGGTGGCTAAACTGTCATCTCTGCTGGAGTCCGAGTTCCACCCTATGCAGGACATACAGAATGCACCGAGGAGCTCATTTAGCAGCAGACTACATCATCCTAGGTGCACAACCGAGAGGTTTCGCAGGTCCTTCCTACCTACGGCTGTCAGACTGTACAACCTAAGCAGGGCTGCTCGCAGAGATAGCAAAAAGACGTGACAACCTAATAGTTTTGAATGCAAAAGATGCAATAGACTTATACAATGGTCCCCTCCAGCATACAACTAGGAAAATACCGGTCGCTATGGAGGGTGAGAATATGTATGGGTACATAATCATACCATGTAGGATAACTAAGTAGACGGTTGTGCTGTTTCATCCCGTCTAGCAACAAAGCTCCGCACTGTGTGTGTTTATATATTTACATATTTATTCCATCTAGCTACAATGCTCCGTACTGTGTGTGTTTATATATCTGCATATTTATTCCATCTAGCTACAATGCTCCGCACTGTGTGTTTATATACTCATATATTTATTCTATCCAGCTACAATGCTCCGCACTGTGTGTCTATATATATATATATATATATATTTATATTTATATTTATATGTACATATGTATACTTGCTGCTCTTGTTTTTTTTTCTTTTGCCTTCTGATTGTTGCTCTGCGTGTTGCTATCCCTGTGCTGTTGCAATCCTGGAATTTCCCCATTGTGGGACTAATAAAGGGTTATCTTATCTTATCTTTTTTGCCTGTTTCTCTCTCTTTTCTTTCCCCCTCCACACACTTCCTTTCCCCATTCCCCATCCTGTCGGGCCCTTCATGGGTAAAATAATTTCATTGAAGTATTAAAAGTCTATTTCAGGAGGAGTTTACAACAATATACAGTGCATACAGTGGTGTAAAAAAGTGTTTGCCCCCTTCCTGATTTCTCTTTTTTTTTTGTGTTTGTCACACTTAAATGTTTCACATCATCAAACAAATTTAAATATTAGACAAAGATAACACCAGTAAACACAAAATGCAGTTTTTAAATGAAGGTGTTTATTATTAAGGGTTAAAAAAAAATTCAAACCTCCATGGCCCTGTGTGAAAAAGTGATTGCCCCCCCTCTGTTAAAACATAAATTAACTGTGGTTTATCACATCATTGGAAAGCTGAGTTCAATTTCTCTAGCCACACCCAGGCATGATTACTGCCACACCTATTCTCAATCAAGAAATCACTTAAATAGGACCTGCCTTACAAAGTGAAGTAGACCAAAATATCCTCAAAAGTTAGACATCAAGCTACTATCCAAAGAAATTCAGGGACAAATGAGAAACAAAGTAATTGAGATCTATCAGTCTGGAAAAGGTTATAAAGCCATTTCTAAAGCTTTGGGACTCCAGTGAACCACAGTGAGAGCCATCCATCCATCCATCCATCTTCTTCCGCTTAATCCTTTTCGGGTCGCGGGGGGGCTGGAGCCTATCCCAGCATCTTAGGGCGAGAGGCAGGGTACACCCTGGACAGATTGCCAGTCCATCGCAGGGCCAACACAGAGCAATTATCCACAAATGACAAAAACATGGAACAGTGGCGAACCTTCCCAGGAGTGGCCGGCCGACCAAAATTACCCCAAGAGTGCACCAACAACACATCCAAGAGGTCACAAAAGACCCCACAACAACATCCATAGAACTGCAGGCCTCACTTGCCTCAGTTAAGGTCAGTGTTCATGACTCCACCATAAGAAAGAGACTGGGCAAAAATGGCCTGCATGGCACAATTCCAAGACGAAAACCACTGCTGAGCAAAAAGAACATAAAGGCTCATCTCAGTTTTGCCACAAAACATCTTGATAATCCCCAAGACTTTTGGGAAAATACTCTGTGGACTGATGAGACAAAAATTGAACTTTTTGGAAGGTGTGTGTTCCAATACATCTGGTGTAAAAGTAATACAGCATTTCAGAAAAGGAACATCATACCAACAGTAAAATATGGTGGTGGTAGTGTGATGGTCTGGGGCTGTTTTGCTGCTTCAGGACCTGGAAGACTTGTTGTGGTAAATGGAACCATGAATTCTGCTGTCTACCAAAAATTTCTGAAGGGAATGTCCGACCATCTGTTCGTGACCTCAAGCTGAAGTGCACTTGGGTTCTGCCGCAAGACAATGATCCAAAACACACCAGCAAGGCCACCTCTGAATGGCTTAAGAAAAACAAAATGAAGACCTTGGAGTGGCCTAGTCAAAGTCCTGACCTGAATGTGATTGGGATACTGTGGCATGACTTTAAAAAGGTGGTTCATGCTCGAAAACCCTCCAATGTGGTTGAATTACAACAATTCTGCAAAGATGAGTGGGCCAAAATTCCTCCACAGCGCTGTAAAAGACTCGTTGCCAATTATCACAAACACTTGATTGCAGTTGTTACTGCTAAGGGTGGCCCAAACTGTTATTTGGTTTAGGGGGCAATCACTTTTTCACACAGGGCCATGTAGGTTTGGGTTTTTTTTCCCCCTTAATAAAAAACGCCTTCATTTAAGAACTGCATTTTGTGTTTACTTGTTATCTTTGTCTAATATTTAAATTTGTTTGATCTGAAACATTTAAGTGTGACAGACGTACAAAAAATGAGAAATCAGGAAGGGAGCAAACACTTTTTCACACCACTGTAGATGGGTACAGTATAAAGTTCCTTCTGGCAAAGTCTTATTGTACCCTTATTGTGCCAAACTCTGTTTTGGCACAATAAGGGTAGCAAGTCTCTGTTCTGTTCACCTAGCTGCCTGATGGGACAAGGGGGGGAGAGTAAACAGTGTGGCATACTGTATGTTGTCTTCATTTGCTAAAACTGATCTATTTTTTATTAAATAAAGATGTAGCATTCCAAAGCAAGAATAAGAGGGTCCATTTCCCAAGAGTTGCATAACCTATACAACCAGACTTCTTTTAGCTACTAGAGGAGCTGTTCAGTTTAAGGCACGTCCATGTTGCCTTTACTGCTGCAAATAAAATTATTTAATATCTGCCTAATTTCTCTGTTTCACAACTCTTCTCCCAGTCCTTTATCAAGTAAATAAATAGAGACAAACATCAGAGCCAGCAAAAAAAATAAATAAATAAATAAAAATCAACTTTCGGGTGAAATTTCAGGATGCACCTTAAATGCACTATAACCTTTGCAGGTGAACTTAATTTGACCATCTCTAGACCTTTTGAATGCACATGTCCAGCTGTTCAGTGTTTCAGTACTTTTTGCATAACTTGCTGTTCTCCAACAAGGTTTTTAACAGCAAAATTCACAACAGGTGTTTGATCCATGAATCGACCAATAAATTTTCTGGTATTTAAACAGTCCTTTTCATCATGCTGTTTACACTTTGACATGAGACCAAGATGACACCTTGCAATTTATCAACAGTACTTCGCCATTGTGAGGCTTTAAACAGGATGTTCTCAGAGGGAAGTGGCCACTGAGCTTAGAGTGTCACAGAGTGTCATCAGCAGGTTGCAACAGAGATACAGAGAGACTGGAAGAGTCACAGAAAGGCAAAGAAGTGGACGTCCTTTGGCCACATCCCACGCTGATGACCGCTTCATTGTGAACAGTGCCCTGTGGAACCAGATGATGAACACCATTCAACTCCAGGCACATTTAAGGGCGGTAAGAGGCACCCAAGTGTCACGTCAGACACTTCAAAACTGTTTACATTAGCGTGGTCTGCATGCTAGAAGACCTGCAAGGGTACCTGACAACACCACCAGGCACATGCATCATCATTTGCATGGGCCAGGGAGCTTTTACGCTGGACAAGGGACCAGTGGGCTTCATTGCTGTTCTCTGATGAAAGTCAATTCACAGTGAGCAGAAATGATGGCCACCAATGATGCTGGAGATGTTAAGGAGAGCGCTATGCATTAGCCACTGTTGTCACCATGTTACAGTCTGGGCAGGTGTGACTCATCAACACAGAACCACCCTACACCTTGTGAATGGTACAGTGACAAGCCAATACTACCTGAATAACATCATTAATCCAGTCATTTTGCCCTTGCATAAATAACACAGGCCCAAGTTCATCTCATAGACAACAATGCTCCAGCTCGTTAAGGTTGCATCATTAGGGAACAGCTGCTGCAGGCTGGGGTACCTCAAATGGAGTGGCCTGCACTTTCTCCAGACCTGAATCACATAGAAAACCTATGGGATCAGCTGAGTCCCTGTGTAGAGGCTTGTAACCCTGCACCCCACAACGTCAATGACCTGAGGGCTGCTCTTAAGAAAAGTGAAATGCCATGTCTCAGCAGACAATAAGTTGACTTGTGAACAGCAGGAGATGTCATTGTCAAGCTGTAATTGATACTCAAGGGCACATGACAAGTTATTGAGACACTGACATTTTTTGTTGTGGTATACCCACCACTGTTGTTGGCTTTTGTTTCAGTAAATTGAGATGAGGAAATCACCACTGCATGCTTCTACTTAAATGCCCTACTTTCATGATGTAACATCACTGTAGCGTGAACTTTTTACATTTTCCATAAATTTCACCTGAAAGCCCAATATCCCTAACTTTTTGTGAGTAGTGCGTGCGTGTGTGTGTGTGTGTGTGTAAAAAATATAAAACTTTACACTTAGCAGACATGGCAAGGCAAGCTAGCTATATTACTGCAGACTTGCATTTCTCAAAGTAACACCTGTGGCTGCTACAAAATTCTTGGCAATGTTAAAGATTAATCCATTTCTAATGCTAAAAGGGACCACTATTTAACTAACCTTAATGACAGAAAAATCTCCTTGGTTATTTTAAAGAAGCACAATGAAAGAATTGCTCTGTAGGTCCCCTTACAGTTGTGAAGTTTGATTGTCTATTACCACTGCCGTAAATTAGATTAGATTAGATTAGATTCAACTTTATTGTCATTACACATGTATGAATACAAGGTAACAAATTTGCATTTGTTTGCAGGTTGAAAGATGGGGAACTGGTGAATTCAGATGTCCATTTGGAAACAGTGAAAATATAAAAGGTAAGCCAAAAAAAACATGATTTACTCGTCCAGTAGCAGCAAGACCAGTTCACCTTTGGTTTTGCAATCCTGCTCTCACCAGTGAGCATAAGTTGGTCACTTTCTCACTTTCTTTTCTTTGTTTCTTCCAGCAAGATCCTCTTGGGTTTCTTTGCTGGCCCTGCCGTGATGTCCACTCTGAAAATAACAAGCTTGAAAGCTTAATTTCATAGCAAGTTGCCAACTGACACTGCCCTCTATCATTGGCTTTTGGGATACATGCCATAAACTGTGCTAGTTATAGTATTTTCATCGTTCCTACAAGAAGATCAAATTTACATAGCACTGTTGCAGGCTATGTAGCCTCGTCAGGCTATGGTGCAAGTGATGTTTGCCCAGTCAAAGGTTGATGGATCTGCATTTTAGAGTGAAAATCTTGCAGTGTGTTGTTTTTATAGTAGTGAGAAGTGTTACTGATATTACTGAGCAAAAATAAAAGATAATAGCCTACTATAAGTTTGTTTCCCTCAGCATCCCCACCCCCTGCCCATTATTTTGCTGACATATACAGTAAAATTTATAAGTTAGAGTAGTTGTACTATTATGTTAAAAGTTAGACAGGAGGAATGACCTCAAGACAAATAGAGGAAGAGTTTTAAAATGTGTGGTGCCCTGTAATGAGAGGCAATTGGATGGATAGAGGGAGGAAACAATAGATTGATAGATGGCCGAGGCAGGACATGCTGTCTGACTAATGGTAAACTAAGGTGGCAGAATGGACAGAAAGAGCTGGGGGGGAGGGCGGTGACGCACAGATAGATGGGGAGAGTGCCATGTTGCTTAACTAATGTTTCCCAGGCCTGTAGTTCAATTCCTTTTCAGAATTAAAGCTCCATCTATCACCCCGATGTGCCTCGTTAGCAGGGAAGCTCTAACCAATCCCAACACAACCATTTACATTTTAAGTAAGATGGAAGACAGAGCTTTTATCTGTCTGTATTCCTCATTGTCTGTTTGTCTGTCTGTCTTGTTCTTTCTTTTTCCATCCAGTTTTCACCATTACACAGTCTCATTAAATCGCTACACTCTGCCGTCAAAGTCAAGAAATCGCTGCAGTGAAGTAGACTTTATTATGTTTTTCTCTGAACTGTCACTCTGTTAAGTAGAATTGTGTGAAATCAGTTTAATTAAGGTAATAGCAGACATACCATTCATTACACACTTTATCCCTGCCTGGCATGGGTATTCATTATTATTATGGCACACATGATAGCATAGTAAATAGCTCTCGCCTAATTAAATTTGCGCCTTCCATTTTCAGCTGCTTTCCACTATTATTTGTTATACACTGTATGTATATATTTCAAGGTCTAGCAATGGCCTGGCAGCCAGCTAATAATGACTGGGTTATATTTCACACAATTCAATTTCACTGATGGGGCCACTAAAGGTCTTAATTGCTTTTGGTTTTGCTTTCTATAAAGCTGAGTCATGTTCCAGAGACCATGGGAGGAAATTGGATCATTCTTCCAAACTCCTATATTGCAGCATAATTATTAATATGCTGCAAATGTTCTTTCTACATATATATATATATATATATATATATATACATATACAGTATATATATAGTATATATCCCCTTGACGCCTAGTCTCTGGTTACCCACTCACCGTGGATTGCCTCGCTGGGGGCCGGTGAGCAGTTCACCTTGGAGCAGCTTGAAACTCAGAGACTGTCAGAGGTGAGCCAGCTGGCAGGCACACCGGACGGAGGCGAACTGCCCGCCGCCCCTCAGCAAGGGGATCTGTGGTGAAGGGATTATCAGAGACTGGTGGGGAGCCCTCCTGCCTCCATGCGGGGCCGGCTCCAGAGACTCTCCGCTCCACCGAGAATGATCCTTCACCAGGTTCATCTATGGAAACTTTTACTTCCTCAAGCTGGATCGCCTTCTCGGAGCCTTGTACAATGTCCTCATCTTCTACCAGATACTGGTGGGTGGGAGTATGGGTGGAGCTAATTAGAATATTCATAGATCTGTGCAGAGGTTGAAGATGTAAAAGTTCTTTCCAAGCCATTCTAGGGCGATCAAAAAGATTTTTTTTTTTTGTGTATAAAAAAGCCACAATATACTACTTTGGGAAATACACATTGGTTTTTGAGGTGGTTTTAGAGCTGCCAGAGTGCGTCTTTAAGCTTTCTAGCATGGTGCTCAGCATACAAAAATTTGGGAAAGGAAAGTTGGTTACCCAACCAGCGCCATGGCAACACTTCCTTGCCAGTTATGTGTTGTGCACCCATGCCGGACTATATGAATCAGAATCAGAATCAGAATCAGAATCAGGTTTATTGCCATTGTTCATGTAGTACACAAACTAGGAATTTGTCTCGGTACAATGCTGCAACATTAAACATGATAAGATAAGAGAAATAAACTATACATGTAATAAAGTGTAGGATAAGATTAAGTGATACTGGTCAACAGTTAAAATATATATTAGCCAGCAGCAGATACTGTGGAGAACTATATAGTGCAGTCGGTAATGCAGGAAGAAAACAGTGATGATTGACATGAGTCTGGTTGAGCTGCTGTACATGGTGCATGAGAGTCACTTAGTGTTCAGCAGTCTAATGGCAGAGGGGAAGAAGCTGTTCATGTGACGGGAGGTTTTAGTCTGGATGGACCGAAGTCTTCTACCAGAGGGGAGGGGGGCAAACAGTACATGACCAGGGTGTGAGGGATCGGCTATGATCCGGCCAGCACGCCTCCGGGTCCTGGAGATGTACAGATCCTGGAGAGATGGGAGCTTGCAGCCGATCACCTTCTCAGCAGTGCGCACGACGCGCTGCAGCCTTAGTCTGTCCCTGGCAGTGGCTCCTGCGTACCACACGGTTATGGAGGTGGTGAGGATGGACTCGATGATGGCTGTGTAGAACTGCACTAACATCTTGGTGGGTAGCTTGAGCTTCCTCAGCTGCCGCAGGAAGAATATCCTCTGCTGGGCTTTTTTGATGAGTGAGCTGATGGTCAGCTCCCATTTGAGGTCCCTGGTGATGGTAGTGCCTAGGAAGCGGAAGGAATCAGCAGTGGTGATGGGAGAGCCTGAGAGGGTGAGGGGGGGCAGAGGAGTAGTGACTTTCCTGAAGTCTACAATCATCTCCACTGTCTTCAGAGCGTTCAGCTGCAGGTTGTTATTGCTGCACCAGGACGCCAGCTGGGCCACCTCTCTCCTGTAGGCGGACTCGTCGCCGTTGGAGATGAGCCCGATGAGGGTGGTGTCGTCCGCAAACTTGATCAACTTGACAGACTGGTGGCTGGAGGTGCAGGAGTTGGTGTAAAGGGAGAAGAGTAGGGGGGAAAGTACACAGCCCTGGGGTGATCCGGTGCTGATGCTAGTATAGTCTGAGACAGTCTTTCCCAGCCGCACATGCTGCCTCCGGTCCGTCAGGAAGTCGATGATCCACCTGCAGAGGGAGTCAGGCACGTTGAGCAGGGACAGCTTGTCCCGGAGCAGAGCGGGGCGGATGGTGTTGAATGCGGAGCTGAAGTCCACAAACAGGATCCTGGCGTAGGTTCCCGGGGAGTCCAGGTGCTGCAGGATGGAGTGGAGGGCCAGGTTGACTGCATCGTCTACAGACCTGTTGGCTCGGTAGGCAAACTGCAGCGGGTCCAGGAGAGGGGTGGTGATGGACTTGAGGTGGGACAGGACCAGGCGCTCAAAGGACTTCATGACTACAGAGGTGAGCGCTACAGGTCTGTAGTCATTAAGTCCAGTGATCCGTGGCTTCTTGGGGACAGGGATGATGGTGGAGGATTTGAGGCAGGACGGCACGTGGCATAACTTAAGGGAGGTGTTAAAAATGTCTGTGAATACAGGAGCCAGCTGTTTCGCACAGAGTCTCAGGGTGGAGGGAGACACGCCGTCTGGGCCGGGGGCCTTGCGCGGGTTCAGTCTGGAGAACTGTTTGAGCACATCCTGCTCACTGATGATAAGGGGAGGGGGGGAGGTGGGGGGGGGGGTGCCTTAAATGAAGTAGGGAATGTGGAGGCTGTGGAGCTGGAGGGAGGGGGGGAGTTGGACACAGATGACGAGGTGTCAAAACGGGCATAGTGTTGGGACAGTCTCTGACAAAGGGCTTTGTCATCCTGACCTTTAGGAGCCTGAGGCCGATAGTTGGTGATCTGCCTCAGTCCTCTCCACACGGAAGCCGAATCATTAGCAGTGAACTGCTGCTGGAGTCTCTCTGAGTACACAGATTTAGCCCTCTTCAGCTCTCTGTTAAACCGGTATTTAACCTCCCTGTAGCAGTCCCTGTCTCCACTTTTCAGCGCTGCTTCCTTCTCCTTCCTGATCTGTCTGAGCTTAGCTGTGAACCAGGGTTTGTCATTAGAGTAACTCACCCTGGTGCGTGATGGAAGAATGTTCTCTTCACAAAAGTGGATATATGAGTTCATGAGACAGTCACCTCAACATATGTTCCAGATTTTATGACTCCAGGACCTTCACACTCCTCCCCATAAGCTCACGAATTGAATGGCGAGGAGGGCGTGTCCATGGTAAAACATTTCATGTCACGCTAAACTTGATGTTCAGTTATGATCATGGTTGTGGTCTGATGAATCTCAGAAAATTTCACATCATTCTGGCCAGCCGCGCGTGAGTAATAAATAAAACAGTTTTCAGCAATTCTTTTGTTAACCACTATGTGGCGCTATATCAGTTTTCAGGTATTTTCATGTCATTGCGTTCAGGGCAAGACTATTTTCCATCATGAAAATTTTGGTGCACATCGGACATGTTTTGCCCGAGTTACAGGTGGTTGAAGTTGTAAGGGGAAGAGTCAAAATTCGTCATGGCGCCATGGCAACACTTCCTTGCCAGTTATGTGTTGTGCACCCGTGCCGGACTATATGTGACAGTCACCTCAACATGTGTTCCAGATTTCATGACTCCAGGACCTTCACACTCCTCCCCATAAGCTCACTCAGAAGAGAACACATGGCTGGCCTTTTGTACATCATATATCCAAAGTAAAGCAACCAAAAACTGTACAAGTAGTATTACTTGAAGATGTTAATAACTCAAGTATGAGTAGTAACCAAAAAGTGTCTACTCAAAACAACTTAATTACATAATCTGTCATAAATGTATGTTTTCGACTTCATAAATTTATGACATTTATTGCCTTTTTTCCACATACATAGGATTTTTTTTTCATCAATTTTGGATTTTCTCTGCAATTTGTAGGGTTTATCTCAAAAATCTGTCACATTTTTCATGTAAATATGATTTTTTTCCTTCAAAATATAGTTTTATTTTCTTATAATTCTTTGAATTAGTGTTGTGAAAAAGTATTTGCCCGCTTTCTGATTTAATATTTTTGCATATTTGTCACACTTAAATGTTTTAAATGATCAAACAAATTATTTTGTCACGGTGGGTGGAAAACTGGACCCAAACGCAATGTTTAAAGTTGACAAGATTTAATAAAGAGTTGGCCAGACGGGCGCAGCTCAATGGTGAAAACACAAAAGATAAACTGCTCGGGAGCTAAAAAAAAGTGTCAGTCATGAGGCTGAGTGCTGTGTTCCACCGGACTCATGCTCTCACTTTATTTCTGGTTATTTCTTGTATTTTCTCAGTCTTGTGTGATTATTTTACTGTGTATTGTTTCTGGATGGATTATGCGCTTTTGTGTTGCCTGTTTATGTAATTGTAGTTCTCAGTGTTATTCTGTTAGTTCCTTTAGGTGCCTTTGTTCATCCAGGTCTTACTTTAGTATTGTGTTTACATTCAGTCTCCGTTTGACACGAGCTCCCCACCTTGTTTTCTAGACACTCCCACCTTGTTATCATCTTGTATGTGTTGCTCAGTTTTTCCATGCCTAGTAATTGGGTCAACCTTTCCGCTCATGTGTTCCACACCTGCTGCCATTTGTCTTGATCACTTGCTTGCCCTATTTATAGTCTGGCTTTGCCGTCACTCCTTATCAGAGCCTCTTCTAGCATCTACTCATCCCCACCAGAACCCTCACACTGTGTCTGGTGCGTTGTCCTGTCTTTTCATCTCACCATCTACATGTTCACCTTGCTGTACTTTTATTTTTTGTGAACTTTTGGACTTTGTGTTTTCTTTGAATAAACATCACAAACTGCAATTCAGCGCCTGGGTCTTTCCTCTCTGCCCCGAGGGGCAAATCATGACAGTAGGCTCTGACCAGTTTGAGACCCAACTGCTGTAGTTTGTGTGTGTGTGTATGGGGGTTCTCTCTCACCTGTTTTTCCGGAGCACTCGACATGTCCCCAGCATGCTGGCCTTCGGCAAACAAAGGAAGATCAGCAGCTGGGGCCTCGAGCCTGGAGGAGGAATGGGCCACGGAATTCATCCAGAGCTTTGTGGCTAAAGCTCTAGCCTCCCAAAGCCCTAAGAAGAACTGGGAAAGCATTAATGGAGCGGTGGTGATTGTGGAGGCTTATCCTGGATTGAGGAGGCATCCCCAGTTCGCAGAGCTGTTGTCCACCGTCTCCGCCCTGCAGCTGTCATTTTCCAGGCTGAAGATGAGTTCGCTCTTGTCAGGACCGATGCCATCAAGGAAGCGCTCCCCGTGAGAAGTGTCATCCTCATCCCACTGTTCGCCTGCTCCTGCTCCGAGACGCCGCTTTCCCGGGTCTGCCTCTGCTTGTCCTCGAGTCGCGACAGGACTGGATTTCCCGGAAGAGAGCTTCCTGGGCCAGTCACTTCCCACCGCTGCCCAGCAAGACACCGCCGGAGAAATGCCCCCACCTCTCAGCCAGTAGTTTCCCCTGTGTTGAGTCAGACTATTCCCACAGCAGCCTCTCTTCTGGTTCCTCGTTGCCGGCTGTCCCGTCAGCCTTCTCTCCCTCATTGCTGCTGCGACTCCCGTCTCCCCGGCATCTCCTCCTGCTGCTGAGGGTCAGGTTGTCTCCTTTCCAGCTCCGCCCATCACCACATCTGCAGGGGCAGCTCCTCTACGTTCATCTGAGGGGTCCACAGCAGCTGCAGCCACGGAGAGGGCAGATTCTACACCAGCTGCAGCAGAAAACATCACAGCACCCCGGGAACACAGGCAAGTGCTTTTTCATTTCCTATCATTCTCACTTGAATTACCTTGCCTGATTCCCGGTGGTGAAGCTCAGTAAATGCAGTCCCCTGAGTCCTGACCACCTGCTGCAGCCATAAACTTTTCACCTGCTCTCTCCGTGTCTCCTCCTTTGCCGCCTGAGTGTCCGCCGGTCCCATAATTGAGCTGCCGGATGTTGGAGGAGTCTGCAGCCCTGGAGGACCTGGTTCCAGCCCCACAGCCATGGTCTAGACGGAGGGAGAGTGCTACCAGTGAGATGGACCCTGCGGCAACGATTGAGTGTCCCCTGGCTTCAGCAGTGCAGGATCCAGCGGTGGCAGGGGCCGACCTCCTGTTGCCATGCCGGCCGAGCCACCTGCCTAGGTCATTTCTCTGGGGGTCCCAGGACTGCATTAACCACCACGCCTGCTGCAGGGGCTGCCACAGCAGAGCTGAAGCTGGACCTCCAGAGGGCCGAGTCCGAGACGTCGCCGCTTGGATCAATGGAGTCCTGGACGGCAGTGGAGCTTGAGCTCAGGCAAGTGTTCTCCTTTGTTTTTGTTGCTTCCGTTTTGGAGAGATCTTGCCTGGCTCTTGGTGGAGAGAGCCAAGTGCAGCCATCAGCTGCACCTGAGCTCACCTCGCGGGGTTCCACTGCCACCGGTGACCCTGACCCTGTTTCTCTACCTCTCCTGTCTAAGCCTTTCCCCAGGGTCAACGAGGTTCATCCAACTTCACCTGAGGTCTCCGTGGCTTTGGTCTCACTGCCTGAGGTCTTCGTGGGTCCAGCTTCTCCTGCCGAGGTTGTCGTGGGTGCTCTGTCCCAGCCCAGGACCTCCACGGGTGCTGCTCTCCCTCCAGATGAGGTCTTTGTGAGTTCTCCGTCCCAACCCGGGGTCTCCGAGGGTGCTGCTTCCCCATCAGACGAGGTCATCACGGGTGCTCCGTCCCAGCCCGGGACCTCGGTGGGTGCAGCTCCTCCTCAGTCCGGGTCTCCGTGGGTGCTGTGTCCTAGTCAGGGACCATCGTGGGTGCTGCACCCCAGCCTGAGTCCAACATGGGTGCTGCGCTCCAGTGTAGGACCATCGTGGGCATTACGCTCCAGCCCGGGGGCCACCGTGGCTGCAGCTCTGGTCCAGTCCAGGTCCACCGAGGGTGCAGCTTTTACCCAGTCCAGGTCCACCGTGGGTGCAGCTCTGCTTCAGCCCGGAGCCACCGCGGGTGCTGCTTTGCTCCAGCCCGGAGCCACCGCAGGTGCAGTGTTGCTCCAGCCCGGAGCCGCTGCAGGTGCTGTGATGTCCCAGTCCGGGACCACCATAGTTGCTGCGATGTCCCAGTCCAGGACCACCGAGGGTGCTGCGAGACAGTCTGAAAGTGTTGTGGTTCCCTGTCCTCTGCCAGACGCTGTCGTGGTTCCCTCTCCTCTGCCAGACACCGTCGTGGTTCCCTCTCCTCTGCCAGATGCCATCGTGGTTCCCTCTCCTCTGCCAGATGCCGTCGTGGTTCCCTCTCCTCCACCTGACATCACCGTGGTTCCCCCAACTCCTCTGTTCCCTCCTTCATTGGGCTTCCCCGTGGGGCAGCCACCTCCTGGGCCAACCCTTCTGTTTAGGTGGCTGAAGAACCCTGGCCGACCGCCTGACAGACTGTGCCGTTGGGTTGGGTGTTTCATATTCTCTGGCAGGCCACCTGACGCTTACCACCTCACTGTCTGCCAGGCCTGGGACTTTGGCTGGCCACCTGAACTGTCTGTTTGGTCCATGGGGCCTACAGTAGGTGCCTGGTTTTTGCTTGGGTGTGGGCCCTGAGCGGGTTTTTAGTTTTTGTTCCCTCCTAGCCTGGCTCCCCCACCGCCCTCCCAGGTTGGTTTATTGTTGTGCTCCTATTGGAGGTGGGGGTGGGGGTGGGTTTTTTTTCCCCTTTTGATATTACCTTGGGGTGTCTGGAGTCCCACCCCTTTGGGGGGGCTCTGTCATGAGGCTGAGCATGGTGTTCCACCGGGCTCATGCACTCACTTTATTTCTGGTTATTTCTTGTATTTTCTCAGTCTTGTGTGATTACTTTACCTTGTATTGTTTCTGGATGGATTATGCGCTTTTGTGTTGCCTGTTTATGTAATTGTAGTTCTCAGTGTTATTCTGTTAGTTCCTTTAGGTGCCTTTGTTCATCCAGGTCTTACTTTAGTATTGTGTTTACATTTAGTCTCCATTTGATACAAGCTCCCCATCTTGTTCTCCAGACACTCCCACCTTGTTATCATCTTGTATGTGTTGCTCAGTTTTTGCATGCCTAGTAATTAGGTCAACCTGCCCGCTAATGTGTTCCACACCTGCTGCCTTTTGTCTTGATCACTTGCTTGCCCTGCTTATAGTCTGGCTTTGCCGACACTCCTTATCAGAGCCTCTTCTAGCATCTACTCATCCCCACCAGAACCTTCACCCTGTTCTGGTGCGTTGTCCTGTCTTTTCACCTTGCTGTCTTCATGTTCACCTTGCTGTAAATTTATTTTTTGTGCACTTTTGGACTTTGTGTTTTCCTTGAATAAACATCACAAACTGCATTTCAGCACCTGGGTCTTTCTTCTCTGCCCCGAGGGGCAAATCATGACAAAAAGACTCACAAAACTAGGCAGGATACAGAAGTGTGTTGTTCACACTGATATGATGAGGACACTCATGAGGAAACACAGATTGGGGCTTGACATAAATAGACAGGAATAATCAAACATAATACAGAACAGGTGAGCACAATCAGTGACAAACGGAGACAGCAGGGATCAATCACAGACACAGGACGGGTGGGGCTACACAGACGATCATAGACAGAGGATGCACAAAACATGAACAGAGGAACCAGGGGAGACAAGACCATGAGAATAATGATAATAGTGTGGTGGACACCTGACTCAGCGGGTGGACATCCTCTCACACCCATCAGGGCAGGAGGAAGGGCAGGACAATAGACATACGGACAAAGAGCCCCAGGGGGCAATCAGACTGGACTGTTAAGTTACGCACCCCCCGAGGACAGAATGAATAACTGGGAGCCACTGAGACCAGAAGCAGCGGTCAAAGCGGCACCAATGTATGTCATGTTAATGATGTGTATTACTGACAATCAGAATGCTAATGTGTCATACATTCTCTTTGTCTGTACAACATGTATAAAAGGCCTCTCCAGACTAGGCTCTTCACGGCCCCAGGTCACAGGCTATACATATGATAGAGGGTTCAGTAAAGAATCTGTGTCGACCTACGCTCATGCCTCACCTCCACATCCTTCCCTTTCACCCTCTACGTTGGTGACCTGACGTGAATGAACTGCCTCTCCCTTACGCTGCACACCACATAGGTGACTTGACGTGAGATGGACTGTCTCTCCCTTCCTCCACGCTGTGGACTCCTTTTTCTCCACATTGGTGACCTGATGTTAGACTGACTGTCTACTCCCTTTCACTGCACTGTGGACTCCAGAGTACCAGGGATAGCCCACACCCTTCTCATCCACACTGGAGCGCGCGCGCCTGTTCCTCTCTCTATGATGGCAACCTCAAGGGCCGGGGAGAGAGCGCGGCGCGGGGACCGAGACGCATGAGGATCAGCGAGACGAGCACCGCACAGAAACAGCCTGAACGGGGAAGATCGGCACCTCCTGCATTGATTTCCATCAAGCTCCCGACCCTGACTCCCCTCCAGACAGTGGAGTTTCAGTGCACAAAAGCCCCACGCGCACACCCCAGGATTATGAGGACAGCGCAACTTCCAGCTATGTGGTCACTGCGCCAGAGCGTGTGCCACACACCAGGGACAAACTGGCTCCACAGACTTACACATCGTCCTCTGCCGTTGCACATCCCGGGGTCCATGGCCGATCGCCATCCTTGGAACCTTTAGGGCTGCCCTCACACCTAAAGCAGACGTGCAGCCTTGCACGCAGGACATGTGTTTGTTTCTCAGCCGCTGCGCACAACAGGGGATTTAGCCAATTGCTTTCCCCGATGTCTTTAGGGCTGCTTCCACACCTAAAGCAAGATTACCACATTCCCTGACACAGCTTCAGTTTTTTTCACAGCTGCTACGCACCCTCGGGGAATTGGGCCGATCGCTTTCCCCAGATCCTCACTGGACCGGACCCGCATGAGGAGTCAGAGACTCAATTTTTTTCACAGCCGCTGTGGCTCACCGTAAGGTTTACCGGGAAAATCCCTCACCCATGGCTGATCGGCACACAATTTTTGCATGGCTCAGACACTTTGGATGTCCCAGGCCAGCACTCCATTGCTTCCCACCCACCTCCCCCTCGTCCTCCACATTGCTACGCCCGCACCTCCGTTCCAAAAGCCTGCCGATTGCCAGCTTTGTTGCATTACGCATAACACGCACTGGACCCGTGCGCCACGAACCACGGATGTCACGTGCTGGAACTTGGAGCGGAGCAGACAGTGTTTTTCACCCCTCCCCCTTTCCTCCCATGGACTTACATGCCCTCCGACACTCCGGACCAGTAGGACAGTTTGACCGGAGTGGCACACCCCCGCTGCAGCCGCCAGGGGCACTGACTTGTGTCCAAAGGACCGGGGGTGTCACAGCCCCTTCTGGGTGTTCGGGGGGGAGGGGCTGTGTGGTGGACACCTCACATCCATCAGGGCAGGAGGAAGGGCAGGGCAATAGACATACGGACAAAGAGCACCGGGGGGCAATCAGACTGAACTGCTAAGTTATGCACCCCCCCAAGGACGGAATGAATAACTGGGAGCCGCTGAGACCAGAAGCAGAGGTCAAAGCGGCACCAGTGTATGTCATGTTAATGATGTGTATTACTGACAATCAAAATGCTAATGTGCCATACATTCTCTTTGTCTGTACATCATGAATAAAAGGTCTTTCCAGACTAGGCTCTTCACGGCCCCAGCGTCCACGCTGCGGTCACAGGCTGTGAACATATGATAGAGGGTTCAATAAAGAATCTTTGTCAACCAATGCTCGTGCCTCGCCTCCACATCCTTCCCTTTCACTCTCTACAATAGTAATAATTATAATAATGAGGACGACCCACAGAGAAATAATTATACAAAGCAGAATAATGATAATGGCAAACCAGGATAAAGATAATAACCCGAGTGAAATATAGAAAATTCCAAAATGAAAACTTAAAGCGAGGGTGAGTGCTGAGGTCCATGCCCTGAAGACAAGATAACACCATAAATTAGGATGAGGGCATGAGAGCCGACCCACGACCTGACAATATTAGACAAAGATTTTAAATTTCCCAGAGGGAGTCATCCCAAAGGGATTAATAAAGTTAAGTTTAAGTCTAAGTCTAAGATAGTGTAACACCCACTTGTGTGTAACACCTCTTTGTAGCACTTTAGGTGTGTACTGTGTGTAACACTACTTTAGGTGTACAATCTTGTACCCTTGTGGTAGTATTGGGTTATGACAGTGCAGTTACCTTTAACTCTACTACATGGATGGAAGGGACAATTGGGCCAGATCAGGTAGACCCTAGGTTCGTGGGAGCCTGGAGGGCGTAACAACAGATGACTCAAACACAGCAGTATAGGAACTTGCAACTATGTACAGTGGGGCAAAAAAGTATTTAGTCAGCCACCAATTGTGCAAGTTCTCCCACTTAAAAGATGAGAGAGGTCTCCAATTTTCATCATAGGTATACCTCAACTATGAGAGACAAAATGAGAAAAAAAAATATCCAGAAAATCACATTGAAGGATTTTTTAATGAATTAATTGGTAAATTCCTCAGTAAAATAAGTATTTGGTCACCTACAAACAAGCAAGATTTCTGGCTCTCACAGACCTGTAACTTCTTCTTTAAGAGGCTCCTGTGTCCTCCACTCGTTACCTGTATTAATGGCACCTGTTTGAACTCATTATCAGTATAAAAGACACCTGTCCATAACCTCAAACAGTCAGACTCCAAACTCCACTATGGCCAAGACCGAAGAGCTGTCAAAGGACACCAGAAACAAAATTGTAGACCTGCACCAGGCTGGGAAGACTGAACCTGCAATAGGTAAGCAGCTTGGTGTGAAGAAATCAACTGTGGGAGCAATTATTAGAAAATGGAAGACATACAAGACCACTGATAATCTCCCTCAATTTGGGGTTCCACACAAGATCTCACCCCGTGGGGTCAAAATTATCATGAGAACAGTGAGCAAAAATCCCAGAACCACATGGGGGGACCTAGTGAATGACCTGCAGAAAGCTGGGACCAAAGTAACAAAGGCTACATCAGAAACACACTACACCGCCAGGGACTCATATCCTGCAGTGCCAGACGTGTCCCCCTGCTTAAGCCAGTACATGTCCAGGCCCGTCTGAAGTTTGCTAGAGAGCATTTGGATGATCCAGAAGAGGATTGGGAGAATGTCATATGGTCAGATGAAACCAAAATAGAACTTTTTGGTAAAAACTCAACTTGTTGTGTTTGGAGGAGAAAGAACACCATACCTACTGTGAAGCATGGGGGTGGAAACATCATATTTTGGGGCTGTTTTTCTGCAAAGGGACCAGGACGACTGATCCGTGTAAAGGGAAGAATGAATGGGGCCATGTATTGTGAGATTTTGAGTGAAAACCTCCTTCCACCAGCAAGGGCATTGAAGATGAAACGTGGCTGGGTCTTTCAGCATGACAATGATCCCAAATACACCGCCCGGGCAACGAAGGAGTGGCTTCGTAAGAAGCATTTCAAGGTCCTGGAGTGGCCCAGCCAGTCTCCAGATTTCAACCCCATAGAAAATCTTTGGAGGGAGTTGAAAGTCTGTGTTGCCCAGTGACAGCCCCAAAACATCACTGCTCTAGAGGAGATCTGCATGGAGGAATGGGCCAAAATACCAGCAACAGTGTGTGAAAACCTTGTGAAAACTTACAGAAAACGTTTGACCTCTGTCATTGCCAACAAAGGGTATATAACAAAGTATTGAGATGAACTTTTGTTATTGACCAAATACTTATTTTACTGAGGAATTTACCAATTAATTCATTAAAAATCCTTCAATGTGATTTTCTGGATATTTTTTTTTCCTTATTTTGTCTCTCATAGTTGAGGTATACTTATGATGAAAATTGGAGACTTCTCTCATCTTTTAAGTGGGAGAACTTGCACATTGGTGGCTGACTAAATACTTTTTTACCCCACTGTATATTTTTTTTTTTTTTACAAATGTGTATTATTTACAAATGTGTACATTTAATAAAAAAACACACACTTGTCACAATAATAGGAAAAAAAATAAAAATAAAATACCCCAAAATATATTTACAAAATGTTCAGTCCTGTTGTATCAGTTCCAGGTGACCAGTTGGGTCACCTCTAGCAGTTACTATGGTTCGGGCTTCGGCTCGCCATCCAGATCTGGAGAATCCACGCTCTGGACAAACCAGTCCAAAGAAAAAACATGACCTACAGAATAGGCCAGACAACAGGCTTAAGCTATGCTCTATAGCTCATCACAGAATATTTCCAATTGTACAACAATAATATTTTTAAAACACGTTTAAACCATAGATGTAACATTCATTCTTAAGTGGCAATCAATGGCAAGTGAAACAAAACCTTTTGCTAACCATTACAGCTCTGTAAAATAACCTCCTCCTGTGTAAAACCTAGCCGGAGTTAGCATTGGAGGTTAGCATGTTAAGCTAGCACAACAATTTATCATAATTTTGCACTTTAAAATACATATAAACCACAGGTTCAACATTCACCATTAAATAGCAATCAATGGCAATGGAATTGGGACCTTTGCTAACCATTACAGCTTTGTAAAATAGCTTTTTCTGATGAAAAAACTAGCCGAAATTAGCATCGGCGGTTAGCATTTCAAGCTAGCGATTAGCATTTCCCATACACACTAAATGGATAGCACTCACCATGCTAATCAACACGTGCATCATGGGTTTCCCCGCTAAACGGCGTTAACAGCCTTTGGATCCAAATCTTAAAATTTAACAAACGGGGCATTAGAATTTGATAATACAGCAACGTCTCATTGCAGGTGTTTGTTCAGGCTTACCAATCTCAAATTTTATCCGAGACAAAGACTGCTATTAACACGTTAGCGTTGCCATATCATCAAGGACCGTCTCTCTCTTGGTCGGAGTCTTTCAGCGTCTGGCATGACTGAGCCAAAAAATGCAAGTCATACCCAGACCCGGAAAGAGAGCGCTTAACCCATTGGCTGGCGCTGCCAAACAACACCGCAGCCATTGGTTGCTCACAATACCAAATAAAAACATTTGGAACTTTATCAAAACTCCCCAGAAAATGTTCCCTGCTGTTTTATGAATATATATTTATTTATATTCATCTTTAAATTATTTACTCCCATTGTGAAATGGGTGTTTTTCTCTTCAAAAGCGGCATCAATATTAATATTTTTATTCGCGTTTTTAACACTGGGTTACACTATCCCCCCTTAGAATCATGCAAGTCCCTTTGCATGGGATTAGCTAAATGGTATTGACGGGAGAACTAGTGTTCATGGGAATATTCCTAAGATCTGACTCTGTTAAGGCTCTGGTAAAAGCCAGGTTTGAATAATCTTAGGATCTGTCTCTGTTAAGGCTCTGGTAAAAGCCAGGTTTAGTCCTTGAAACAGGGACTGGGCAACAGTTATGAGAGGGTTTCCCAACTGACTATACTGTAGTCTTTCTGGCTGGGAGGTTGTCCTCTCGGAGCGTCTCACAGTCTTTGGGATCTCTTTTTCAGGTTCTTTTTCTTCCACAGGTTCATCACAGGTACTTTTATCAGATAAGTTGGTTTCACTTTCAGTTCCATTCTCATTGTTCGATGGTTCCACATTTGTTTCAGTTTCCTCCAGGTTTCCATCATTCGGTAAGTTGTCACATCCAGGTGAATTGTCATTTCCAGGTAAGTTGTCACATCCAGGTGAATTGTCATTTTCTATTTGGTTGTCATTCTCAGGTAAGTGAGTTTCAGCGGGAATGTCTCCTTTAAAGAATGTCTTTGGATGGGGAATTTCATAAACTCGAGTGAGCTTTATGGGCGTTTGGATTGGTTCTTCTCTGTACCAATAGACATCTTCATTTTCCGGTTCTGAATTCTCACATTCCTCACTTTGTTCAGGTGATTGTCTTGTCTTAGGTTGGCGGACACGTTTTGGTTGGACAGGTTCTTCTTCAACAGGGGCAAGAAAACCACAGGGAAGCAAGAGGTTGCGGTGAACGGTGCGAACAGGACCATCTTTTGTCTCAGGTTTTATAGTGTAAACAGGCAAGTCACCTGCTTGGCTCACCACAATGTGGATTTCAGCTTCCCACCTGTCTGCTAGTTTGTGCTTTCCTCTGAGGCGGACTGCACATACCAAAACTCTGTCGCCTGGTTCTAGTTTTGAGGGTTTCACTCGCATATCAAATCTTGTTTTGTTTCTTTCAGCCATCTTGTTAGCATTTTCTGTTGCTAGTTTGTAGCTTTCTTGTAGAGTTGTCTTCAGTTTTTCAATGTACTGGGAATGTGACTTGAAACTTTTGTTGTGAAACGGGAGCACAAATGCAAGATCGATTGGCAATCTTGGCTGACGACCGAACATTAACTCATACGGGGCAAAACCAGTAGTGTCATTTTTTGTACAATTGTACGCATGTACAAGTGGTTTTACATAGTTGTGCCAATGAGATTTGTTCTTTTCCTCCACAGTACCCAGCATGCCCAATAACGTTCTATTGAAACGTTCTACAGGGTTACCTCTGGGATGATAGGGTGTCGTCCGGATTTTGCGAATGCCCATGATTTTGCAAAGTTCTTTTATAATATGGGACTCAAAATCGGGACCCTGATCACTATGTAACCGTTCGGGTATCCCGTAGTGGACTATAAAGCTGTCCCAAAGTGCCTTTGCAACGGTCTGAGCTTTCTGATTGCTGGTAGGGATGGCTATAGTGTATTTCATGAAATGATCATTTAACACAAGCACATCCTTAGTGTTACTTTGATCGGGCTCAATGGACAGGAAATCCATACAGACAAGTTCGAGCGGTCGGGTGGACTTGATATTGACAAGCAGAGCAGCTCGCTCTGGAGCGGTTTTACGTCTTACGCAGCGATTACATGTCTTGATCTTCTTTTCAATATCTGCCGCCATGTGAGGCCAATAGAACCTTGTTCTGGCAAGATCCAAAGTACGCTCTGTGCCTAAATGGCCCATGTCACAGTGGAGGCTTTGAAAGACTGAATCGCGGAGCTGTTCAGGTAAGACGAGCTGGTAAGTAACATTTCGTCCGTCTTGGCGAGTGCGGTAGAGGATGTTATTGCACATTTCAAGTCGACTGAGCTCTCGGAGTAACAAGTTGATGTCAGGAAGTTCAATTCGTACAGTTGGTGGAACTTTTAGCCCAGTTTCAATTTGTGCAATCACTTCTCTTAAACAGGGGTCAGTTCTTTGTTCGTTTTTGATCTGTTCAGGAGTCATGTGGAGTACAACTGGAAGACCACCACAGTCATCTTCATCGGCATAGCCATCTGGAATGGCGGCTACAGAGAGGGCTAACGAGTGAACCAAAGGGAAGGTATTGTCTGGAGAGCTACAGACAAGGTGTTTTTCACATATAGCAGACACTACCTCGGAACTTAAACTGCTTTCAGGAAGAGACAAGTGAGTTTGAGTGAACTGCTGTATGCGGTCAAGCTCCTTTTGGGACACTGCGACATCAAGTAACTCGCCATGTGGCTGTCTAGAGAGGCCGTCTGCATCTGAGTTAAGCTTGCCTACTCTGTATTGGAGCTTAAAGTTAAACGTCGACAGAGCAGATAGCCACCTATAACTCATGGCATCCATCTTAGCAGTAGTCAAAATGTATGTCAGGGGGTTACTATCTGTCACGACAGTAAAATGATTGCCATATAAATAGTCTGCGAACTTCTCCGTTACTGCCCACTTTAGAGCCAAAAATTCTCAATTTATGGGCGGGGTAATGGGACTCACTTCTAGACAACCCCCGGCTTGCATAAGCTATGACCCTAGTCTGGCCCTCCTGCTCTTGATAGAGGGCGGCGCCAAGCCCTGTAGTGCTGGCGTCAGTATGGAGTGTATATGGCAACTGAGGGTCAGCGAAACCCAGGACAGGCGCAGTACTGAGCTTTTCAATGATGGTTTTGAATGCAAGATCACAGGAAGAAGTCCATCGCTCGCCAAACGGTGTCTTTGGGTTGTGGTACTGGGCAGGCTTAGCTTTGGGCTTTGTGCTCTTTCACAAAGGAGGGTAGCCTGCTGTTAAGTCAGTGAGGGGCTTAACGATGCTGGAATAGTTCTTAATGAACCGCCTATAGTACCCTGAAAAGCCTAAGAACGAGCGGAGCTGTTTGAGATCACGGGGCACAGGCCAGGTACTTAGGGCTTTCACTTTTTCAGG
This sequence comes from Pholidichthys leucotaenia, assembly GCA_020510985.1. NCBI lineage: Eukaryota > Metazoa > Chordata > Actinopteri > Cichliformes > Pholidichthyidae > Pholidichthys > Pholidichthys leucotaenia. The sequence goes on along the minus strand of CM035841.1, from coordinate 166,198,113 downwards.
GTCGGTCTCAACTCCTTTACTGGACACAATGTGACCGAGGTATCTGACAGAAGTTTGAAAAAATCTGCATTTCTCAGGGGAGAGTTTAAGCCCGTACTCTTTTAGGCGATTGAGAACTTTCATTAAGCGAACCTCATGTTCTTCGGGCGTCTTGGAGAATACAATGATGTCATCGAGGAACACAATCACCTCATGCAGATTCATGTCGCCCATGCATTTCTCCATGAGGCGCTGGAACGTGCTTGGGGTGTTTGTAATGCCCTGAGGCATTCTATTAAATTCCCAAAAGCCCATGGGACATATGAACGCCGTTTTTGGTTTGTCCAGCTCCTCTACCTCAATTTGGTAGTAGCCCGACTTTAAATCGAGGACGGAGAACCACTGCAAACCGGTCAAGGTGGAAAACGTTTCCTCCAAGTTGGGGAGGGCGTAAGCATCTTTTACAGTCTGCATGTTAATCTTCTTGTAATCAATACAAAGGCGGACATCGCCATTTTTCTTTCGCACCACTACAATAGGCGAAGAAAATGGGGAAGTGGACTCTCTTATCATGCCTGCTTGTTGGAGTTCTTTGAGATGCTTACGGACCGCTTCCAGGTCATTTGCATGTATGGGACGTACTCTGTGTTTGAACGGTGTTTCATCTGATAGTTTGATTGTGTGTTTCACTTGATCCGTTTTGCCAAAGTCAACATCATTTTGTGCAAATACTTCGGGCATTTGACTGAGTTTTTCTGTTAGGTGCTCTTTCCATTCAGCGCTAATGGGGGAAGAGTCAAAGTTGAACTTCAAAGTGGACTTTTGTTCAGTTTTGGACTTTGTAACTTTCACGGAGTGTTCTTGCGATAGGACTCGTTGATATGCACAAATTTCTCCAATGACACACTTCTGAGGGATTGTCACGTCATGTTCTGATTCATTGGTGAGTATAACTGGAACAAGGTAAGGTGCTCTTTCAGGTAAGTCTATGAGACATGATTTTACCAGGATACCACCAGGTAAGGCTGACATTAACGGGAGTTCTAACAAGACAGATTTTTCACTGTTGCCGGCTGACACAGCTACAGCGCCATCTAGAACAACTGTTTGGCCTGCAGGAACTAACTGTGGCTCTTTGTTGCGCATGGTCACTAAACCAAGGCTAGTGTCTTGGGACTGTCTGTGCCGTAGCTCAAGGACTTTTAATACTGCCTTATATCCAAGTGACATGGTTGGCTGCAGTTCAGAACATGCATCAGAGTACAGCTCGTACAGTACATCTAATGTGTTTGTCCATATTAACACTAAGGACTGATCAGCTGCACGTATGTCAGGAACCACTAAGGCAAGTGTTGGCACTTCGGCTTCAATACCGAGAAAGTCTTTTGGGAAAGTGACATGCATTTCAATGTAGCCTAAGTAAGGTACACTCTGACCGTTAGCTCCCTCCACTTCCAACAGCTCAAAAAGTGGCTTAATCTCATGGTTGGATAAGTACTGTCTGTAATAGGACTCAGGGACAGTAGTCACCTGGGAAACTGTATCTAACAAACAGCTCACAGTACAGCCATTCACTTTCACTTGTGCTGTACTTTTTGTACCAATTAGACCATTAGGAAAGTTAAAGAGGTCTGTTTTGTAGTGTGACTTCCGTTTAGCATGTGTCTTGAATGGAGCTTTTGGTTTGGGACAGGTCATCTCTGAACTAGCCTCTGTTTGTCCTGCAACAGGGGTAGACTTCAGTTTTAAAGAAGATGTGGGGTTCTGACTGTCCCAAATCTGTCTTTTTACTCTTAATTCTTTGCGTTTTGCAGCCACAAGTGCAGGGTTTGGCTCTGACTCACAAGTGGCTACAATATGCCCATCTTCGCCACAGCAGAAGCAATACCATGGTTTGGGCCTAGTATTGGGACAGCTGGACGAAGGTAAGTTTTCAGGTTTGGCATGGTCAGGTTTTTTATTTTCAGACTTCTTAGTTGGGTCTTTCTTCGGTGGTGCTTGTTTCTTTTGTTTCACGACAGCAGTTAATTGGCTTTTTAGATCAGCGACTGGCTTTTTCAGTTCTTTCAGAATGTCAGACTCTACTTCACTATTTGTACTTGTTTCGGTGACGGTTTGTTCGTAGGAGGCTGCTTTTGGTTTTGTGGCGCCCAAGTGTTTTTTCATGTGTGTGTTTTTAACTTCTTGTCTGTTTTCAACAGTGCGAAGGTGAAGCAATAACTCTGCATATGCAGGTGGATGTTTATCTTTTAGTTCCAGCTGTAGCTCCTTTAGCAGATTATCATCCCAACAGCCTCTGTTAACCCCTTGCACTCCGGGCAATTTTCCTAAAAATGCCAAAAAATAATGTGCCCAAAGTAAATCGAAAGCTGTTCTTCAACCCTTTGCAGCATCTTCATGGGGTTGGTCTCATTTAAAAGAAAACACTTTGAATTTTTTGGCAAAAAAAACATAATCTCTCTACGTGCTCCGGCCACTGAGTTACAGTCATCTAAACATACTAAACTTGAAGAAAATAAATTTGGCCACAGTGTTTTTTTGGATACAAATGCTTGCAAATAACACACAGCTGTCCGATCCGGCTGGAAAATGCAACAGAAATGAAGAACCAAGTGTTATCAAGCTGAGATCCAAATTTGGTAACAATACCACAAAAAATGAATATTTTACACAGCTTTGTTCTCAGGTAGTTCCCAGGCGTTTTGGAACTGTGCCAAATGGCACAGTTTGGAAAAACGTCTGAAACTTTTGAATAATTCAATGTAGAATCTTCATTTTGGGCTCTAATGAAAGGTCACATTCAGGGCTGTGTCTGTGTGTGTGTGTGGGGGGGGGGTTGTCCCCCCCCTCGCTACAGAGGACGGCCATCGCTACATGACGGAATAGACTCATATGCTTCCCCCCGTGGACGGGGGGGGGGGGAGTTCGGACCAGGAACGCCCCCCCCGCTCCTCTTCTGCAGCGGGGGGGGGGGGGGGGGGGCGTTCACGGTCCGAACACAGCAAATGAACCGTTTATCGCGGCGCACGCACTTCGTACTTCGTGCGCCGTACAGTTGTAATTTACTGATCGGTCAAAAGTCATTTTTTGATTACAATTTTCAGGGATAAATAATAAATTTAGCTTATAACACCTTACCTCTTCACAGCAGCAGAGTCCTGGCGAACTTCTCTTCCCCATTGTCAGACGAACGCGACGCTGGTCCGCTCGTGGATCCCGGTCAAAACATAATTCCATTATTGCCGTTTTGGCGAATGATTTACGACTTTTGTCGTCGGCCTCCGTCGGTCTATGATGACGGAAGAGAATCCTAAACGTCTATTCTGCTGGAATGAGTGCAGGTCCCACTTGTGGGTGTTCTCCATGCTGCTGGGTCTGTAGCAGGTTCGTCCAGCGTCCTTTTTTTTCATCAGCTGCAACAGTAAATCTCTCTTCACCCAGCCCGAACTTCTGTGCTTCAATTGGCTCCTGCATTCACAGTAGGCGGATCCTCCTTCCTAGGTTTTCATTCATTTGTTCTTCAAGGTTTCAGAAACCCAATTCAAGGCTCTTATTAGTCGAATGAGAGGTCAATCAGATGAACTAATCTGTTTGCGGCTGTGCCTGCAGCTTTTTTTTTTCAGTGGCACTTGGAGGCCAACACCAACTAAATCACCACCATCAGTATCTCTATCATGCGTCATGCGTCCGAGAGTGCACGAGTGCGCTCTCGTGCGCCCTCGTGCGCCCTAGGACGCAGAGACTTGCCCACCCGCGGAACAACGGAGCGCAAGTGGTTAAACTGCTTGAGAAGCTGTTTGTCCACTTCCTGTGGCTCTAGACCGCCTCTACGCACTGTGAGATTGAGCGCCACCTGCAAACACTGCAGATATGCAGAGGGTTTTTTTTCCATAATCTTGGAAAGTGTTCATGAATTGCACAAGCAGTTCCTCACCATCTTCAACAGTCCCAAAAGCTGAATCCAAAAGCTTAAGATAGTCGGCAGAGGTGGCTTCAGGCCCAAGAGGGCGAATAACATCAGACACAGGAGCAAGAAGACTTTCAAAGATCTTGCGAAATTTTTCCAAGTCAGACAAAGAAGTATCTTCCATCATCAAGTCAACATGTGAACGTCATGTTTCATAATCAGCTTCAGTATATGGCCTTGGCGTTTTGCCAGAGAAAGCTCTGATTCTCAAGGAGGAATGGGTGTTTGAGGGCTTCTCTGCATTTTTAATGACATGCTCAACTACGATTTTCTGAACCTCGGGTGGGTTAAAATCAGCTGGACTCAACATTTGAGGTGTTAAGTTTGGTCTAAGAGGGCTTTGGAAGAGTGCTTGAGTGGTTTTAGGGGTGTAAGGCACTTCAACTTGGAGTGGAGGAGAGGCTCCACTTTGTGTAGGTTCTACAGTAGGGGAAGCAGGATCAACGTCAGCAGAGACCGTTTCAGCTGTCTCAGCAGCTTCAATAGACTTCCCTATTGTGGACATAACCTCCTGCAACACCTCTTCAAAACCTTTTCCACTTAACTTAGCTAAACCCTTCAGGTTGCTAAGATAAGCCTCAGTAACACTGCCCCCTACAGTTTTAGTGTACACATCAGTTAAGGCTTGAATGCAGTACTTAACGTCAGGATTGTCAGTGGATGGAAAGAAGCACGGCAACGTAGGTGCTAATGTTTCAATAGCTAATCCAGACTCGAACGCCACAGGGTGACTTTTGTCAAATTCAGACGAGTTATCATCAATGCTAAGCACCCTGCGAATAGTGCCATGTTGCTCTAGGAACTTAAAAACGTCTTTGTCTTTTTCTTTGTCAAGTACACCACTGACAATGACTGCATTTGGAACTTTGACACCATATTTTGCAACAAAATCCATTTTGACAGTATATGAACTGTTTGGTCAGGGGTCAAAACAGAGTCCACTACTGTTGTGCAACGCTCCAGGCTCCTGGCTGTGCTCGCCAGATTTTTGTGTAACACCCACTTGTGTGTAACACCTCTTTGTAGCACTTTAGGTGTGTACTGTGTGTAACACTACTTTAGGTGTACAATCTTGTACCCTTGTGGTAGTATTGGGTTATGACAGTGCAGTTACCTTTAACTCTACTACCTGGATGGAAGGGACAATTGGGCCAGATCAGGTAGACCCTAGGTTCGTGGGAGCCTGGAGGGCGTAACAACAGATGACTCAAACACAGCAGTATAGGAACTTGCAACTATGTATATTATTTTTTTTTTTTACAAATGTGTATTATTTACAGATGTGTACATTTAATTAAAAAAACACACACTTGTCACAATAATAGGAAAAAAATTAAAATAAAATACCCCAAAATATATTTACAAAATGTTCAGTCCTGTTGTATCAGTTCCAGGTGACCAGTTTCACTGGTCATCACTGTTTTCTTCCTGCATTACCGACTGCACTATATAGTTCTCCACAGTATCTGCTGCTGGCTAATATATATTTTAACTGTTGACCAGTATCACTTAATCTTATCCTACACTTTATTACATGTATAGTTTATTTCTCTTATCTTATCATGTTTAATGTTGCAGCATTGTACCGAGACAAATTCCTAGTTTGTGTACTACATGAACAATGGCAATAAACCTGATTCTGATTCTGATTCTGATTCAGTTGGGTCACCTCTAGCAGTTACTAGGGTTCGGGCTTCGGCTCGCCATCCAGATCTGGAGAATCCACGCTCTGGACAAACCAGTCCAAAGAAAAAACCTGACCTACAGAATAGGCCACACAACAGGCTTAAGCTATGCTCTATAGCTCATCACAGAATATTTCCAATTGTACTACAATAATATTTTTTAAACACCTTTAAACCATAGATGTAACATTCATTCTTAAGTGACAATCAATGGCAAGTGAAACGAAACCTTTTGCTAACCATTACAGCTCTGTAAAATAACCTCCTCCTGTGTAAAACCTAGCCGGAGTTAGCATCGGAGGTTAGCATGTTAAGCTAGCACAACAATTTATCACAATTTTGCACTTTAAAATACATATAAACCACAGGTTCAACATTCACCGTTAAATAGCAATCAATTACAGCTTTGTAAAATAGCTTTATCTGATGAAAAAACTAGCCGAAATTAGCATCGGCGGTTAGCATTTCAAGCTAGCGATTAGCATGTCCCATACACACTAAATGGATAGCACTCACCATGCTAATCGACATGTGCGTCATGGGGTTCCCGCGCTCAACAGCGTTAACAGCCTTTGGATCCAAATCTTAAAATTTAACAAACGGGGCATTAGAATTTGATAATACAGCAATGTCTCATTGCAGGTGTTTGTTCAGGCTTACCAGTCTCAAGTTTTATCGGAGACAAAGACTGCTATTAGCATGTTAGCGTCGCCATATCATCAAGGACTGTCTCTCTCGCTTGGTCGGAGTCTTTCGGCATCTGGCGTGACTGAGCCAAAAAATGCAAGTCATACCCAGACCCGGAGAGAGAGCACTTAACCCATTGGCTAGCGCTGCCAAACAACGGCGCAGCCATTGGTTGCTCAAAATACCAAATAAAAACATTTGGAACTTTATCAAAACTCCCCAGAAAATGTTCCCTGCTGTTTTATGAATATATATTTATTTAAATATTCATCTTTAAATTATTTAATCCCATTGTGAAATGGGTGTTTTTCTCTTCAAAAGCGGCATCAATATTCAAATTTTTATTCGCGTTTTTAACACTGGGTTACAATAGCCCAAGTAAATACAAAATTCAGTTTTGAAATAGTGATTTTATTTATTAAAGGAAAAAAGAAGGTAAGACCTTGAGGAAAATATTGTGTGGACCGATGAGACAAAGGTAGAACTTTTTGAAAGGTGTGCATCTGGTTACATCTAGCGTAAAACTAACACAACATTTCATAAAAAGAACATCATACCAACAGTCAAAGGTTGTATGAATTTCCTCCTCAGCATCCTCATTGAGTTTCTCCAAAAAATAGCTGATCACAGGGTGCTTTGTTAGTTGGTGGCTAAAACTGTGTCCCATGACTGGCTAATGGGACTCAGGCTGTAAAACGTGCCAGATGTCTTTAATATTCCTGCCAGGAACAGGAAAGTTGCATAGTGTTGTTGCAAGTGATGCAGGCCCATTTTGAATGACATTCACCTGATCAAAGGTTGATGTTCTATTAAAATAATTTTGGAAACATTATTTTAAGGTGAAAATCTTAAATAGTGTTGTTTTAATCTAAATGGAGTATGGTTTGGTGGTGTTGGTGTCTTGCTTTTATTTCTTTTGCAGAGAAGAATAAAAACAATCTCTGTGGAGAAATTCTTTGTACTAGTGGAGTTAAACAGAGGGCACTATCCTGGGTGCTTTGCAATGTGCTTTAAGTCTATTTTTTTTTTTTTTTAGAAAACGCAGTTAGGTTGAGGTTGACTCATACATCCATGAATTTTAGATGAGTATTATACTGCCAGTGTGTGTTACAGCACTGTGAAAAAGTATTTGCCCCTTCCTGATTTCTTATATTTTCGCATATTTGTCATGCTTAAATGTTTCAGATCATCAAACAAATTTTAATATCAAAGATAGCCTGAATAAATACAAAACGCAGTTTTCAAATGATGATTTCGTTTATTAAAGGGAAAAAACTATCCAAACCTACTTGGCCCTATGTGAAAAAGTAATTTTCCCCCGTTACATCATGAATTAACTGTGATTAACCGTATTTTTTGGAAAGCTGAGTTCAGTTTCAGTAGCTACACCCAAGCCTGATTACTGCCAGACTTGTTGAATCAAGAAATCACTTAAATAGAACCTGTCTGACAACCTGAAGTAGGCTAAAAGATCTCAAAAAGCAACACATCCCACTGTGATCTTAAGAAATTCAAGAACAGGTGAGAAACAAAAACCCAGAACAACATCTAAAGAACTGCAGGCCTCACTTGCCTCAGTTTGGATACTGGTCCACGATGGAACAATAAGAAAGAGACTGGGCAAAAATGGCATCCATGGGAGAGTTCCAAGACAAAATCTGCTGCTGGACAAAAAGAATACAAAGACTCGTCTCACATTTGCCAGAAGACATCTAGATGACCCTCAAGACTTTTGAGAAAATATTCTGGGGACTGATGAGAAAAAAGTTGAACTTTTTGGAAGATGTGTCCCATTTTATCTGGCATAAAACTAACACAGAATTTCATAAAAAGAACATTGTATCAACAGTCAAACATGGTGGTGGTAGTGTCATAGTCTGGGGCTGCTTTGCTGCTTCAGGACATGGACAACTTGCCCTAATTGACAGAACCATGAATTCTGCTCTCTACCAGAAAATCCTGAAGGAGAATGTCCGGCCATCAGTTCATGAAGCCCTCCAATGTGACTGAATTTAAACAATTCTGCACAGAAAAGTGGGTCAAAATTTCCTCAACAGCAATGTAAAAGACTCATTGCCAGTTGTTGGCACCAAGGGTAGCACAACTAGTTATTAGCTTTAGGTGCAGTTAGGGGGCAATTACTTTTTCACATAGGGCCAGGTAGGTTTGGATAGCTTTTTTCCCTTAATAAATGAAACCATCATTTGAAAACTGCATTTTGTATTTACTTGGGTTATCTTTGTCTGTCATTAAAATTTTTTGATGATCTGAAACATTTAGGTGTGACAAATATGCAAAAATATAAGAAATCAGGAAGGGAGCATACTTTTTACAGCACTGTATGTAACAGTTTTTAACTTCTAATCTGTCCAGAGCCATCACAAGTCTTCACGATAGCAATGACATTGCAGCTATAATTTCAAAAGATTTAAGTTTGTCCAGGATGTTCAGTGCTTGTCGCCCAGTACATCCTGGAATAGCAAAGAATGCACAAACTGTTGGGTGCTCCTTCATTTGTTTTTACTCTCTGTTCTTTGCCTAGTCCCCCTTAATCTTTATTCATCCGTCTCTATCAACACGCTTCTCTGGTCTGTTCCCTTCCTTTACTGCTCAGTCTCTAATTTGCATTACCGTCTCTCTTTCTCCATCTGTCTGTCTATGCTGAGGCTGGCCATTATTAAAAGCTGCTCTGTCGGATATGTCGCTCATGGTTCTTACTGATGGGCGTTCATTACTCATTATCGTTGAGTGCATGTATTACTGCTGACTGGATATAAACTCACTGACACAAAGACGCTTGCATGTACAGTCTACACTATTGCACTCACAGTCTAATGTTCTACACTCATGCCCAAATCGACAGGGTCTAGCAGAAACATGGAGGACAGTACGTTTCACTCAGCAGGCAACGTAACGGGAGGGCACAGAGGCTTCTGGCTAACATGGTGTTAACCAGAAGGAATTTCATGGATGAAAGGCAAGGTTGCAACGTGATTTTTCATTTGTACATTTGTTAATTTTAATGGCCCTTTGCACACACGCTTCACTCAGCCATCACTGTTAACACAAGGCTGCATCTGATTTAGAGGTCTCAAGATGCCGGCGCTGTTTGCACTAGAGATACCTCCCTTTTCCTTCATATGAGAAAACCGTGCACAGTGTAGAAAGTTATCTGACAGATGCCTTTTATGAGTCTAACACTCGCTCCCTTGTTTGGAGATACATTAGTTTTATCAGACCTCACACACACATGCATATAAAAGCATATGGAAGTACTTCTCTTTGTTTGCATATGTGCTTGTCTGTGTTGTCTTAGTGTGTGGTTACATGCTAGGCAATGTTGGATGTTCTCTCTTTCGATAGCAGGCTAAAGAGAGTTAATGGTTAAATGGAAGGAAAATAAACTAAATGCTCACTAAATAAAGCTCCTCTCTCAGAGGATCATCTCACACTTTGGTTGTAGTTTAGCTCATGGTTTACTATAAAAAATAACAATAAGATTTAGAACATAATAAATTGTATATTTTCTATAATACTTTAAACATTTATAAATGAATCTGGTATTGTGGAGACAACACTGACATAAATCCAAATAGATAACGAACAGTCTGGTCCACCACAACATAAACCCTGTTCTTAATTTTGAGTAGCTTGTCCATCATTCAGCAGCCTGATAGCAGTGGATCCTATGGGTCCTTCTGTTCACCCAGTAGTGTCCTTGTTCTTTACACTTGCAGCTGCCCCGATGGACCCTCCAACTGCATGCACATCCGGTGGCTGTGTGAGCAGTGGTCACATTTTAAAACGGAGTAGCTGCAGGCAGTGATGCTTTGATTCATAAACTGGTAAAGGTAAGCTATAATATCAGACTGGATGTCACATTGATATGCTTTTAATAATGTGAAGTATCACTTGGCTGTTTATGTAATTTAGCAAAGATAAAGTGTCTCAGCAACTGTAGCTCACTGGTAGGAAAGATGTAGCAAAAAAAAAAAAGTTTTTATGCACTGTGTTGCCAATAATGTTGACAGTTAAGCAAACTAACGTTATATATTAAAACAATAACATAATGTCTATTTGCTTTTAAAGGCACGCAAACTTGAATCAGATTAGTTTTTTTTTTAATGTTTTCCATCCATCCATCTACCCATCCATCGTTTACCACTTCTACCATTTTCTGTCGGGAAAATTGGCTAGCATTACAGTAAGACTACAAATAGTATTTCACTGGGCTATGACAGCTTGTGACTAGTTGGAGAACGGCATTCGCCACAGAGTTTCCAAAATCACTCCAAACGTTCACTGGGGCTTCCTCTCATGAGTTAGAAAGTGTGAGAAAAGTTAGACAACTTTGCAAGTGGTTGGGGACCTACAGTGCATCTGGAAAGTATTCACAGCGCTTCACATTTTCCACATTTTGTTATGTTACAACCTTATTCCAAAAGGGATTAAATTCTTTTTCTTTCCTCAAAATTGTACACACAATACCCCATAATGATAACGTGAAAAAAGTTTTTCTGAGATCTTTGCAAATTTATTAAAAATTAAAAGACTAGGAAATCACATGTACATAAGTATTCACAGCCTTTGCCATGAAGCTCAAAATTGAGCTCAGGTGCATTCTGTTTTCACTGATCATCCTTGAGATGTTTCTGCAGCTTAACTGGAGTCCTTCACTTCACTTCAATCCTCTTCACTCCCGATGGAGCATAAGGCATTGATAAACTTCCTCCAGGCATCTCTGTCTTGGACAAGCCAGCTGATCTCATTCCAGGTCTTACCCACCAGTTATTCTCCAAGTGCCCAGTGGCCTGCCCCTCTTCCTTTTCCCAAGTGGTGCCCATCTCAGAGCAGTATTTGGATGTCTGGTGGTGTTCATCCTAAGGACATGGCCAAGCCATCTCCATTTGCGCTGTTTTACTTCCAGGATGATGCTGTTGATGCCTGTCGATTTATTCACTTCTTTGTTGGTAACCCATTGTTTCCAATGAATCCTGAGGATCCGGCGGTGACATCTTCCCTCAAAACCTCTCAGTTGACTTTCAGTCTTTTTATATGTTCTCCAAGTTTCTGAGGCGTAGAGAAGGACTGATCTTATATTGGATTCGTAGATCTTCAACTTGGTCTTTGTTGTCAGATAGGAAGATTTCCAGATATTCTGCAGTCTATTAAAGGCTTGCGCTGCAAGACCTATTCTTGTAGTCATTTCTTTCTCAATGTTGCTGTCCACAGAGATATAACTACCAAGGCACTTGAAGTGACTTCTTCAAGCTCTGTCCCTTGTATGGTGATCTTCTTGTTGCACTTTTTTCTTGCTTTCATGATCTTGGTCTTGTTAAGGTGTATCTTGAGCCCTACACTTCATGCTGTCTGGTCTACTTTGTCTGTCTTGTTCTGAATGTCTTTCTGGGTATGAGAAAGAAGGGCGATGTCATCTGTAAAGTTGCTGTCTTCAAGTCGAGCTGTAAGTCCCCAAACAAGCCCTCTTGGTTGGTCTTTAGTGGCTGTCCTCATCACCCAATCAATGACAGTGAGGAAGAGGACTGGTAAAATCACACATCCTTATCTGATCCCAGTCTTTACATGAAACCACTCACTTTGCTGCCCATCATGTCTCACACAGCACTGGTTGTTGGCATACATGTCTTTCAGGATGTTGATGACTTTTGATGGAAATCCACATGCTACTAGAATCTTCCACAGTGATGGATGGTAGATGCTGTTAAATGCCTTCTCGAAATGTATTCTCGAAATGTAGTTGATGTAGAGTGAGGAGTTCCATTCAAGTGACTGTTCGACTATTGTGCACAGTACAAAGATCTGGTCTATGCATCCTCTGCCACTTGGAAATCCAGCCTTTTCTTCTTTCAGAATTCTCTCAATTGCCAATTTCATTCTTTGAAGAAGGACTCTGCAAAAGATGTTTCCTGGGACAGATAATAGGTTGATTCCTCTCCAGTTGCCGCAAATGGAGAGCTCACCTTTCTTTGGCAGTTTGACAATGATGCCTTACTTCCATGCTTCAGGAATTTTCGCCTGTTCCCAAACATTGTTGAAAAGCTCCTCAAGTAATTCTGCACTTGTTGTAGGGTCTGCCTTCAGCATGTCTGCAGTGACTGGAGTCCATCTGTGGTAAATTAAGTTCATTGGACATGATTTGGAAAGGCACACACCTGTCTATATAAGGTCCCTGTCATGCGGTGACACTCGCGGATCACCATAAGACGCCAAGAGTCCACCAGTGAGTTTTGCGATGATGGTTTATTAACACACAAGACAAGACAGGACAAGACTGTGAGCCGCTCTCGGCAAAAACACACACAAATCAATACATGGGCTCGCAGGGCTGCTCCCAGCCACTACGAGCTAAACTGTGACATGAAAAGCACGAGCCTGACATGAAGGTCTATCGATGCTTTGACGAGATCTTGACAAGGTGTTGACCATACTCCTGCAACATTACTGTCGCTAGTGCACACTTTATGAAGGCGAACACTAACGAGCAGTAATGACACACAGCTGACCAGCCTTGACAGGCGGAAGCCCCACCGAGCACCTTCACAATAAGAGCCCAGTGAGGGCAGAATACAGCCCACAGCTGTCAAGGACGGCAGCGAGTTGAACTTAGCCCGAGCGCAAACAGAACCCAGCGCTCGGGTCGTAACAGTACCCTCCCTCCGAGGGCGGGCTCATAACGCCCCAAGGACCACCCTGCCCACCCCCCCACCCCCCAGGGTGGGTGGCTGGGGATAGGAGTGGAGGGAGAGAGACCAAACCCAGAAACAAAACAACGACAAGAACAACTACATACAGGACAATGACAAGACTAACTACTCAGAATAAAATCAAAAAACGCACATGGAGGACAAAAAAAAAAACAGAACTACTGGGTCAGAAATATTAAACACAAGACTATGACAAAAAAACAAATATTCAAAAATCAGACAAAATACACGGAGAAAAAAAAAAAACAAGGCAACAGTAGAACAAAACACATACTAGGACAACTGCAAGACATAACCAAAACACAAAATACACAGAACAGCAAGGACAAGAAAAAAAAAAGAGAACAATCACTGACGGATTAACCCAGAAAAACACTACCCCCCCCCAGACAGTTTATGCTGACCAGCGGAGACCAAGCGCCACAGGAACAGTTCAGGTGGTCTCCCCACGTCCAACAGCCGGCGGGTGGTCACAAGAGGCGGAACATGACCAGGCGGCTCACCAGAGTCCAACGCCCAGCACGTCTGCTCCTCTGGTGGTCGAACCAGGTCGCCCGAAGACACACACAACACGTCGGGTGGCCGACCCGAGGCGCCGAACCGGCGAAACAGTTCCTCAGGCGGCCGATCCGTGTCCCTCAGCCACCAGTCCCGGGGAAAAGCAGCCCGCGGCGGCCTCCCTGACGAGGACAAAACTCGGGAGAGCCGGGGTGAGCGAACAGGAGCCCCCATGGCCCCCGGCTATGATGCACAGGGGCGGTGACTCAGAGGGGACAGATGACCAGGATGAGCCTGTAATCCGTTCGGTGGTGAAAGGTCTGCAACTCCTCCCCTGTCCGCGGACCATGCTGGCGCTGCACCTCCGCTGGACCCCGATTGGGTCCCAGCTGCACCCACGTCGGGCCCCGATTGGGCCGGAACCGCACCCGCGGTGGACCCCGATCGAGCCTCCGGTGCACCCACGTTGGACCCCGATTGGGCCAGATCTGCACCCGCGGTGGACCCCGGCTGGGCCTCTGACGCACCCACGTCGGACCCCGATTGGGCCAGAACCGCACCTGCGGCGGACCCCGATTGGGACTCGGGTACACCCACATTGGACCCCGATTGGGCCAGAACTGCACCCGCGGTGGACCCCGATTGGGCCTCTGATGCACCCACGTCGGACCCTGATTGGGCCACAGCAGCCTCCACGACGGCCCCCGACTGGGTCGGTGCAGCTCCGCTGACGATCTCCACCCCCGAACCTGGGACCTCCAACCCAGTGACTCCGGCCCGTTCCACGCCGGTGACACTGCAACAAGGCTCAGAAACAAGAAAACCGGGATCAGAATCACCGGTAGCAACAGAACCCAGCGAGACGAGCTCGGGCGCAGCAGACGGCTGCTCCTCACTCGCCTCCCCGAGAGGCAGGCAAAAATGCTCCAACACAGGGGACAGAGACAAAAGAGGGAGCACTTGCCTGCACTCGGGTTCTGTTGTCACCCAGGACTCCGACGATCCAGGTACAGGGCGGCGACTCTCGTCAGCAGGCTCGAACTCAGCTGCGTCGGGCTCCGCAGCTGGCAGGATGTCACTTGCAGCCAGAGGTTCCTCCCACGCTGCTGTCCACACCAATGACCCGTATGGCGTGGGGGCAGGGGACCCTCGACCCACTGGCTCGGACCGCTCCGGCGAGGAGACCCGGGGGCGCTTCATCGTCGGCGCAGGCTCCGGGCCGCAGTCCACTCTTCTCCTCCGTCCACGACGTGGCTGCAGGGCCGGATCCAGGCTTTCCAGCACTGCAGGCCCCCTCTTCATCCGACGACGTTGGCCTGGCATTGCGGACCGCTCGACAGGGAGGAACACAGAGGCAGCAGGTTTAGTTACTTTCTCTACAGCAGGTCAAGGAAGCTCGGAGGGCTGCGAACCCCGAACTCCGCCCCCAGGAGTCAGACAAGGCAGATTATAATCAAGATGTAATAAATTATCATGCACTTGCCTTTCTCCCAGGGCAGAGATGGTTCCTGCTGTAGGGGACGTTGTTCCTCCTTCTCCCCGCTGGATGGTGGTAGAGGGCCTCCCTGGATGGACGAGGTGGGGCCGCTCTCGGCGGTTCGCTGACGGACTTTGCCGGCAGCAGGTCCAGCCGGGGATTCTGCTGAGGGTGACCTGGGCCGTTGTGTCGACGTCGTCGTCATCGGCCCCCAGACGGCGCGCACTCCTGGACCAGCTCTGGGACGAGAACGGGACTCCAACGCGGGGAGCGAGGATGCCTCCTCCTCTGCTTCCTGCTCTCTTCCTCCTCCCGCCCACGAAGTATCTCGCGCTGCGTAGCGAGTTCTTCCCTGCTCATAATCACCTCCGGGTGATCGTCATGGTGGAGGGGAAGATTGTCCAGGAGATCCTCAGCGCAGTCTAGGTGCCAGCGCATATAGCGGGAGTTGACGTCGAAAGTAGCGGCGAGGAGCGCCCCGTCGACATACTCCAGCGCACTCGCTAGCTCCTTGCTCAGGCGCCGACCGCGGCCCCTGGATGACGGCATTCTCCCAGACGTTGACACCCAAACAGGGAAGAACAATTGTCCAATTGCTGCAAAAACTCACGGTGAAAGGCGTCTCGGTGTGGCGTCTCCGTTCAGACGTCCTGGCAGGAGTATACTGTCATGCAGTGATCCTCGCGGATCACCATAAGACGCCAAGAGTCCACCAGTAAGTTTTGCGATGATGGTTTATTAACACACAAGACGAGACAGGACAAGACTGTGAGCCGCTCTCGGCAAAAACACACACAAATCAATACATGGGCTCGCAGGGCTGCCCCCAGCCACTACGAGCTAAACTGTGACATGAAAAGCACGAACCTGACATGAAGGTCTATCGATGCTTTGACGAGATCTTGACAAGGTGTTGACCATACTCCTGCAACATTACTGTCGCTAGTGCACACTTTATGAAGGCGAACACTAACGAGCAGTAATGACACACAGCTGACCAGCCTTGACAGGCGGAAGCCCCACCGAGCACCTTCACAATAAGAGCCCGGTGAGGGCAGAATATAGCCCACAGCTGTCAAGGACGGCAGCGAGTTGAACTTAGCCCGAGCGCAAACAGAACCCAGCGCTCGGGTCGTAACAGTCCCACAGTTGATAGTGCATGTCAGAGCACAAACCAAACATGAAGTCAAAGGAACTGTCTGTAGACCTCTGAGACAGGATTGTCTCGAGGCACAAATCTGGGGAAGGGTACAGAAAAATTTCTGCTGCTTTGAAGGTCCCAGTGAGCACAGTGGCCTCCATCATTCGTAAAAGGAAGAAGTTTGGAACCACCAGGACTTTTCCTAGAACTAGCCAGCTGTGTAAACTGCGTGATCGGTGAAGAAGCGCCTTAGTCAGGGAGATGACCAAGAACCCGATGGTCTCTGTCAGAGCTCCAGCATTTCTCTGTGGAGAGAGGAGAACCTTCCAGAAGCACATTCATCTCTGCAGCAATCCACCAATCAGGCCTGTATGGTAGAGTGGCCAGATGGAAGCTACTCCTTAGTAAAAGTCACATGGCAGCCCGCCGGAGTTTGCCAAAAGGCACCTGAAGGACTCTGACCATGAGAAACAAAATTCTCTGGTCTGATGAGACAAAGACTGAACTCTCTGGTGTAAATGCGAGGTGTCATGTTTGGAGGAAACTAGGCACCACTCATAACCAGGCCAATATGATCCCTACAGTGAAGCACGGTGGAGGCAGCATCATGCTGTGGGGATGTTTTTCAGTGGCAGGAACTGGGAGACTAGTCAGGATAGAGGGAAAGATGAATGAAACAATGTACAGAGACATCCTGGATGAAAACCTGCTCCAGAGCGCTCTTGAGCTCAAACTGGGGAGACGATTCATCTTTCAGCAAGAGAACGACCCTAAGCACACAGCCAAGATATCAACGGAGTGGCTTCAAGACAGCTCTGTGAATATCCTTGAGCGGCCCAGCCAGAGCCCAGACTTGAATTCGATTGAACATCTCTGGAGAGATCTGAAAATGGCTGTGCACTGACGCTTCCCATCCAACCTGATGGAGCCTGAGCGTTGCCGCAAAGAGGAATGGGCGAAACTGCTCAAAGATTGGTGCGCCAAGCTTATGGCATCATATTCAAAAAGACTTGAGGCTGTAATTGCTGCCAAAGGTGCATCAATAAAGTATTGAGCAAAGGCTGTGAATACTTAAGTACATGTGATTTTTTTTTTTTAGTTTTTTATTTTTAAAAAATTTGCAAAAATCAAATTTTTTTTTCACATTGTCATTATGGGGTATTGTGTGTAGAATTTTGAGGAAAAAAATTAATTTCATCCATTTTGGAATAAGGCTGTAATATAACAAAATGTGGAAAAATTGAAGCGCTGTGAATACTTTCCAGATGCACTGTATGAAACTAAATTGTGACTGAAATTGGAGACAAAAAGGAAAAGACATTCTGCGTGTGAGACAGGCACAAAAAGCCCTGTCATTTTCGAGCATACACTTCCACAGTTGTCACCGATAGTGTCACCATTCCACCCAAGGGAAAGAAAGGCAAGACTATGGATTGGGGGGGGGGCTGCTATCCCTGCTTCATGGGCCCCTACAGAGGAAGCAAAGCAGGTCCCAGGGCCTGCTGTGTCTGATGCGAAGGACTCAAAGGCAGCCTCCTTATCCAGTAGTCTCCACACTTCTTTTCTGTGGTCAATCTCACTTGACGTCTGGCGATAAAATAGGGAGATATAGTCCTGATTTCACAACTGTCATAGATAACTGTCATGCAAGTTTTGCACAGGATTTGTACAGCCATCATGGGACAGTCGTAAGTGCAAAAAAATGCAAAATTTTGTTGTGCGCATGTTGCACTAATGTCATGTAACATGCGCACTGAATGTATGCGATCTCTCAGAGAATTTTGGGCCAAAATTCACTTATTCATGACCTAAATTCACATATTCAATTGAACACAGGCTAAAAAGGATTTGCAAATCATTGTGTTCTGTTTTTATTTACATTTTATGCAATGTCCACACTTCACTGGAATTGGGGTTTGTAAATCAAGAAAGAGTGCATTTGTTATCTCTGTCTGTCCATTACTCTCCTTTCCTGAACGCAAAATTGTTGTTTTAACTCAGAGCAGTGGTTGGGATGCTTTCATTTTGAATCATTCTGTTAAAAGAATGAAAGTGAATTAGGTTAAAATAAGTGTAAAAAAAACTGCCATTAGACAGAACACACCTGCTGACTCTTCTCTAGGGCTGCAATGACAGCTCTTTTCCCTGTAGGGCAGACTGGTCCCGCTGCCGTCCGGTAGTTAAATTAAAAAGAGAACTATCCACTGACTCATAAGCCCACACACCATTTTTGTTCCTCTGTGCAGTGAAAAACTCTTGTCTGCTGTGTCTTCAAATAGTTTGCATTTAACTGCCCTCAATTAACAGAAAACAATGGCTGAGTGTGTGTTTTTCATTAACTGGGGCAGAACATGAGTGTGCACGAACAGACAGGAGATATGATGATGTAATATGATGATAGACATGATAGATTAGTGGACAGAATGTTTGGGCACAGAAGACAGTAAAAGTTTAAAATCTTCAGACTGGCAGTATCTCACCACATCACCTTCCATGCACCCCAGCCTCACACTCCCTGCTCATTCATTTATTCCCCTAAAAAAATGCATTAATGCCTAACCTATAGGCTATACCTCGCCTGTAAAACCATGATTAAAATGAAAATGTGAACAGAATAAAAAAACTATTACGTGTATCATCAAATTATAATTAAAATGATGGGTGATTAAATTATAATTGTTACAAATTTGTCAATTAAAATAACAGAACATCCCAGCACATGCCGTTTCCTCATGTGCTCCTGTCAATAGGACTGTGCGGTTTCAAAACACCACTGAAACAGCATTAACAATGTGCTTCTGATGACAGACCTTCTTTTTCCTGATCATAAGTGCATTGTCATAAAAAACACATAAAAACACCAAAACACTAATGCGAATAAGACTGCCCACTGCCAGACTTATCTGAATACTTGAGTTAAAATGAAGATGTAAGTGGATACAACTAAATAGCGCTGCAATTTTTTAAAAGTGTAAAACAGTTTTCTTGGAGAAATGGTGTGCTATATGACAGAAATGCAGGGGTGCCAGTATTTCTGACCATGTCTTTTCCCCACTACGGTCCCCATTAGTGCTCAGAAAAATAATAAAGAAAGGCATGCTTTAGATTGGGTCAACCTTGTGATTGACAGGTCTTGGAACATGCTGCGCCTCTTAATCAGATCCACCCCTCTATGTCCCCTGTCAAGTCAGCAATATTGAAAGCAAAAAAACCCCCAAAAACACTCAGCTTGAGGCTTTACCTTAAGGCCTCAATAATCAGCGTGAGAACATTTCAGTATCTCCATGCCTCTTTTAGTATATAGTTTATCTATATTCTACCAGAAAGTAGAAACAATTAGTCAAAATATACCACATAGCACTATAGAACTGCAAAGTCAGTTGTTATTTTTTGCAACTTTGCCAATACAAATGATTGCACTGATGTTTTACAACATTATTTAGTCCATAAAAACATATTTAATTTTCCTAATAGATCCTTTTGGGCAAGGCACTGAAGGGATTTTTATACTCTAGTTTTAAACCCAGCTTTTAATTGACAAAACTGTGACCTAGGTGTAGAGCATCTGCCCCATAACTGGAAGGTCAGGGTTCAAGTCCCGGCCGGGTCATGCCAAAGACCAAATAAAAATGGAACTTCCTGCCATCCAGCTTGGTGCTCAGCAAAAATGGAATGGAGGAGGAAAATGTTGGCGACAGTGACTCAGGAGGTAGAGCAGGTCGTCTAATAACTGGAGGGCTGGCGGTTTGAATCCCACTCTCACCAGTTTTCCTGCCATTGTGTCCCCGGGCAAGACACTTTACTCCCCTTGCCTCCAGTGTCCATGACACTGGGTATGAGTGTGTATAAATGTTCGGTAGAGTCGGTGGTAGGAGAGGCCGTTGGCATGGATTGGCAGCCACGTTTCCGTCAGTCTGCCCCAAGGCAGCTGTGGCTACAGTAGTAGCTTACCACTACCATTGTCTGTGGCGTGAATGAATAATGTATCCATTGTAAAGCGTCTTTGAGTGTCTATGAAAAAGCACTATATAAATCTGATGCATTATTATTATTATTTTTGTTATTATTATTAAAACTGGTAAAATAAAGGTTTAAATATAAAAAAACCCACAATCCTGATCTTTCTCTAATTACACAGGGACTATATTGACAAACAATGGTGGGTTTGTGCTTATGGGGCTGCACCAGTAAAATAATAAAGAGTTTGTGGGTTTGAAGTCTTGCAAACTAATTACAGTGTGATGAATTTGTCTTGGAACAACAAGCAGCATCTGAATGCTGCCTTGCCTCCTTGACTGATTACACTGAACAACCTCCCCCATCATCCATCATACATCTTTATGGCTTCTTTGGGGAATAGCTTGTGAATGTGCACGGGCCTAAGCGTATGCGTATATCCTCTAGTCTATCTGTGCATGCATGTGCACAGCGCAGCGGGTCGCTGAGTACATGCATGCATGCGTGTGTGTGTCAGGAGAGGTGTGGCCCAGCAATTAAGCAGCTGTGCTAACGATCATCTCACTGCAGAATCACACAATGTTTTACAGCGCCATACAGGCCTTTACTGCCTTTGTTGTCACGGTGATATAGTATTCTCACCCATAAAGTGCTGATACTGGGTGATTGTTTCGGCCTCTCCAGGCTTGCACTTTGCCGTTCATACATATATATATATATATATATATATATATATATATATATATATATATATATATATATATATACACACACACACACACACAGAGAAACACACAATGCAAATTTGTCCTCACTGTCATTTGCTCACACACAATCTCAGATCACCCCTCTTTTATGGCTTGTGTATTTTTATGGCTAGTGTCTGCTGGTCTGCCCCGGGACCAATCTCAAGCCGTACATCTCCCTTATCGTAAAATGAGTGTGGTGTGAGGTGTGGTGTGGTGTGGAGTAAGTCTGTGTTAGCCATGCTGGAAATCCTCCATCTCCTCTGCAGATACCGGCCATTAATACTAACCACTGCAGCTCGTTCATTTAGACGCTGGCACAAAGAAAGTTCGGCTGTGTCAAACAAGTTTTCCAAGCCATTCATTGTGGTGGCTGGAGATCAAAAGAAATATGTTTAGCTCATTTTGTTTTGCTGAACATAATTACAGTCGCAGCAGTGTTAGAAGGTTTGGGAACAGCCATAGTATTAATAACAAATGGCAGGAAGAGACAATAAGGTGTACACTTTACATAGCAGACCTATATTAGTGTCCAGCTCAACAATTTTGTAGGACCTGTCTAATGTATGTCTGAATGAGTCATTTTTAAATCATGCTTATACACAGCCATTATTTAGCTCGTCGTCGGCCTCCGTCGGTCTATGATGACCATGGAAGAGAATCCTAAACGTCTACTCTACTGGAACAGCACCGCCTGTGGCTGAACAGACCGATACGCGAATGGCAGTCCCTGTCACACAGGTCGCACTTGTGGGTGGTCTCCGTACTGCTGGGTCTGTGGCGGTTCTTCCTGCGGGTCCTTTTTTCATCTGCTGCAGCAGTCAGTCTCACTTCACCCGCCTTGAGCTGTCTGGTCAGGGTGCCTCTCCATTTGGAGCGGTCCGTTGCAAGGTCCTCCCAGCGCTCTGTGTTGATTTCCAGGGCCTTCATGTCTCTCTTGCAGACGTCTCTAAAGCGCAGCTGTGGGCGGCCAACGTCTCTCCTGCCAGTCGCCAGTTCTCCGTAGAGGACGTCTTTGGGGATTCTGCCATCCTCCATACGGTGAACGTGGCCTAGCCAGCGGAGCCTGCGCTGCCTGAGTAGAATGAACATGGAGGGAAGGCCGGCGCGGGACAGAACTTCTGTGTTGGGCACTTTGTCCTGCCAGGATATGTCCAGGATGTGGCGAATGCAGCGCAAGTGGAAGGAGTTCAGTCTCTTTTCCTGCCGGGCGTATGTTGTCCACGTCTCACTCCCATAGAGCAGTGTGCTGATGACACAGGCGTTGTACATTGCCATCTTCGTCTTGACAGAGAGTTTGGGATTCTCCCACACTCGTGTGGTGAGGCGAGCGAGTGTGAAGGCTTATTTTCCAATCCTCTTGTCGATCTCTGTATCAAGGGAGAGGTTGTTGCTGATCGTGGACCCCAAGTACGTGAACTGATTCACGACCTCCAGTTCGTAGTTGTCGATGGTGATGGTTGGTGGTGCTTCCGTGCCTTGCGCCAAGACGTTAGTCTTCTTCAGGCTGATGGTAAGCCCGAAGTCCTTGCATGCCTGGGAGAAGCGGTCCATCAGGGTCTGAAGCTCCTGCTGTGTGTGGGTTGCGACTGCAGCGTCGTCTGACAACAGCATGTCTCTGATTAGAGCCTCGCGTACTTTGGTTCTGGCTTTCAGGCGGGCGAGGTTGAAAAGCCTGCCGTCAGATCTTGTGTGCAGGTAGATTCCCTCTGTTGCTGTGCTGAAGGCATGCCTCAGGAGCATAGCAAAGAAAATCCCAAAGAGGGTTGGCGCAAGTACACAGCCCTGTTTCACTCCGCTGCGTATGTTGAATGGCTCTGAGACGTTGCCGTCGTGCTGCACTATCCCCTGCATGTTGGTGTGAAACGATTCAATGAGGCTTTGCAACTTTGGTGGGCATCCTATCTTTGGCAGGATCTTGAAAAGACCCTCTCTGCTGACCAGATCGAACGCTTCGGTGAGGTCGATGAAGGCGACATACAGGGGCATGTTCTGTTCTCTGCATTTCTCCTGGAGTTGACGGATGGAGAATATCATGTCTACCGTCGATCGCTCAGCGCGGAAGCCACACTGAGACTCGGCGTAGACACGTTCGGCAAGCTTCTGTAGACGAACGAGAACAACTCGTGCGTAGACTTTGCCAACAACGCTGAGGAGGGAGATGCCCCTGTAGTTGTTGCAGTCGCTTCTCTCTCCTTTGTTTTTGTAGAGGGTGATGATCTTGGCGTCCCTCATGTCCTGTGGTACGGCACCTTCCTTCCAGCACTGGCAGAGGACGTCGTGCAATGGCAGCAGTAGGGCAGTCTTGCAGTGCTTGATCAGGTCGGGGGTATGCCATCGTTGCCGGGTGCCTTGCCAGCGGCCAAGCTATCAATGGCCTTGCTGAGTTCGTCGATGGTTGGCTCGGCGTCAAGTTCGTCCATGGATGGCAAAGCAACTGGTTTTAAGGCGCCAGAGATCCGCCCTCGCCCCTTCTCCTATTAGTAAAAGCAGTTCCGCCGGGCTTAGAGACTAAACCACACAGGCAGGCTAGGAGTTGGACTTAGTTGTCAGAGGCTTTTCGAGACGCACGCCATAAGGAGCATTTTATGAGCACTGGGAGCTTAACCCCAGTGCCGCTCCTGGCTATGACAACCTTGGAACCATTTAGCTACCCTTTGCAAAAACAAATTTTAAATTTGGTCTTTCTACACTCTGGTCTCGGTCTGATCTTGACTACAACACTAGAGATTGGTAAGGATCGGGGCAGTTGCCTAAAAAAAGCAGTGATTTTTGTGAAACGTAGATGGACAGATAGACGAGCAGAGCCCCATCACATTAGCACCTTTAGGCTTTGCATAAGCTCAAAAAAAAAAGCAATCCCTTCTGGTGGATTGCGGGCTGGTGGAGAGGTTAAACAACACAGCAGGTGGAAATGTAGAGTAAACTGAGGCAATGACAAATCAGAGAGAGGGAGGAAATTGTTAGACAGAGGTGTGACTAGGCTTGACAAATTTTGAGACTGCAAGCTTTCATGTTTGGTGAAAGCTTGGACAGGATCAAGACAGTGACTGTAAAATACCTTTAAGATAGAAGGGATAGAATGAAAAGAAGACATCTAACCTCAAGATGCTTGCCAAGAGAAAAATGTATTTTCTAACATGCCAGTGGTGTGAGTGAGAATCTCTGAAGAGCTTTTATTGAACAAAAAAGTGAGAACACTGACCTGATAAAATACGTGCCCTGTCTTGAATCCAAGTGAACGCCTTTGGAGCATTTTAGAGTGGATGCCACAGACACAACTCCCTCCAGCAAAGAGCAGTTGAGAAAAAAAAAACCATCTAAGAGTGAACATCTCTCTGCAGACTCAAGAAAGATGACTGTGTTACACTCTGTGACCAGTGGGTTGACTCTGTCGTTCATAATAAAGCCATACAAGATACATAAAATAGAAATCATGAAGGATTACTCATTACTCATGAAGGACAGAATTACCGTAACTCATAAATATGTTCATCCACTGATCTATAGCAAATTTTTCAGTAATTCATTGATCAAAAGCTTCAACCGCCTGCTTCTCATCAAATACCACATGCCTTTTCAGCCATGTTTGACTTGCAGACTTTCATTTGTTTAACTGTAAGGGTATTTAAGTGTGTTAACCTTGAAGTCATGTTTGTCGCAGGTGGTGTTTAAAATAAGAAAAAAAAAATTTCTAGAGCTACTTCAACTTAGGTTTTGAATTTTCTTTTTCTTCACTTTAAAGTAAGAGTCATCTGAAGTTTCCAGTATTGAATTTAATTAAAAACGGCCAAACATAAATGGCTTTCAATAGAAACTTGTCAGTCTATAATTGTACTGAGAAAAGAAGGATACTCTCTCCAAGAAATAGCCAAGAAGTTAAAAGGGTTTCCAAACTTTCTCTTGCCATAGAATTTGCAACAACTCCCCCAACAAATGCTGTCATTGTAGGTTCCTGCCTTTCTGATACAAAAGATTCATGTGTGTGTGTCTGTGCACATTTTAGTGCACAGTCACAGTAAGCCCCACATGTGCGGGTGCCTTTGTAGTGCAGTGAGTTTGCCATTCTGACTACCTTACATGCAGTTGTCTCTGAGCTTTTGTTTTCCAGATGTCGTCTTAATCTCCACAGTTCCCCTCAACTACCACCTCTTAATTATATTTTGCACTGTGGAAACTGCAGTCTATAAGTGCTGTGCTATCTTCTTTTATCCTTTCCCTCCACTGTGGGCATAAACAACTTTCATTTCCCATGTCTTGCACCAGGGGTTTTCAACTGCAATTGGCAAGGGCCAGAATTTTTCTCGGCAGACACTGTGAGGGCCAGATGCTCTCGTAAAGTAAAATAAAATTAATATTGTTTCTTAATTAATGTATTATTATTTGATATGTTAATCTTCCTTGCAAATTTATGCTATTTTGTTAGCCATTGTCAGTGCTGACAGACTCATATTATCTCTACAGTTAGCTGTTGAAAAAGTCAGGACAGGATTGTGCTCAGCCGAGAAAACCACACATGAACAATTTGACCAAGGAGATTTTATTTCTCTGAGAAATTCAGTCAATCAATTAACGCTTTATTTATATAGCACTTTTCATACAACAAGATGCAACACAAAGTGCTTCACACATTGAAATAAAACACAATTAACCCCTTCCCAAACACACACACACAAAGAAACTTCCGTCAGTGTAAGATTTATGGCTTATGACTGGGCACCGAGGATCCAGTGTGGAAGCCCCATCACTAGGGAGCCATCACCAGTGGGGAAAGTGCCAAGTCTACGGTTACAGGAACACCACCTCTGAGACCGCCTAAGTCCAATCCGAGGGGTCGACACTGCAGGTGTGGTGCCGCAGTGTACGATCCCCTCAGCCGAGTAGACCAGAGCAATCACAGGCCACTGCCCTGCAGCCAGAGAACAGGCACAATTGCCCGTGGGAGGGCTCCCCATGAGGAAGCGCCGGAGCTTGGACAGGGTGATTAAAAAAAAGAAACTTAAACATTGCACTCAACTGGACGCAGACGCTCCGGCTTTGAAGTGGCAGCTTACTGCAGTGTGTTTGTTTTACCATTTCTATGGTAGCGTGTAACTTCTGTCAGCAGCATAATGGTGTGATGTTGTCATGCAGCAGACCCCAAATATTGCAATATTCATTTTTACACCGGTTTCAGAATTTATACTGGTATTATTGTGAATGATACGATATGGCACACCGCTACTTACAGGCTCCAAGGAACACTGCAAATTATATTGCTGGCAATGCCTGTTATTTTGAAACTGATTGACTAGGTGTTTGGAGCCACATAGAGTTTGCAAACTTGAGCTGTCCAGCCAAGGAAGTAGTGAGACACCAAAGTGTGGCCGGACATATCCAAGCAATGGTGCTTTTGAGAACTCTTTGGGAAAGCTGAGCGGATCTAAAGTTCAGCGAACAAGTGTGCAGGGAAGCATCTAACAAATTGTTTTGCGGGACTTAAAGGAACTAGAAAAGCACTCAGAGCACATACCTCCACCAAGGCTCCGTCCATCCCCCATGGATCACTTCCAAAATGTAATGGGTTTGTGTGTAGGCCTAGAGCCACTTCTGGTGAAAATTGAATCAAAGTCCATTAGTTTTGGAGTATTGTTGCTAGCAGCACAGATCATCACCAAAATGTAATGGGTTCCTCTCTAGCCCAAGAACCACCTGTGGTGAAAATTTCATCCAAAGCCAGTAGTTTTTGTGTAATCCTGCTGCACAAATACAAACAAAGCCCTTGGTGGAGGTATGCACTCTCAGATCATCACCAAAATCTAATCAACTGTTCCCCGTGCCATTGCACACCTTTCCTGAAAATTTCATCAAAATCCGTTCATAACTTTTTGAGTCATGTTGCTAACAGACAGACAAACAAACCAACACCGGCAAAAACATAACCTCCTTTGTGGAGGTAAAAAAATTACAAATATACCTGATTAATGCTACTGCTGAAGTGATGGGAGAAGAGATAAAAATGGAGATTCATAAAGCACCCTTTGTCACTGTTGGTAGACGAGACAACAGACGTGAGTAATGCAGCACTGCTCGCACTGGTCCTGCTTTGCTGAGTAAAATTTATTTACATTTTTTATCGTTTTATTAGGTAAATATTGATGCTTCTGCTTGAGATGATCTACGTGGCACAGCTGCAGCTGTAGTGAAAGGAGACTTGTAGTGTTGTATTAA
Organism: Pholidichthys leucotaenia; assembly: GCA_020510985.1. Classification (NCBI taxonomy): domain Eukaryota; kingdom Metazoa; phylum Chordata; class Actinopteri; order Cichliformes; family Pholidichthyidae; genus Pholidichthys; species Pholidichthys leucotaenia. The sequence continues at coordinate 166,171,041 of CM035841.1, read as the reverse complement.
CTGTGCTTCTTGCTTCAGTAATCGCATTCTCATCATTCTTAATACATGAAATACAGTTGCAATCAAAATTATTTGACCCCCACTGCAAATTAGGTTTACTGGCAAAATATACAAACTGTTTGCAGTGTGTTTGCAACTGTGATGGCCAGTCTAGTACCTGCCAGGACTAGACTTGAAACCAAGCCTTTGTGGACTTTGAGGTATGCTTAGGATTATTGTCCTGTTGGAAAGTCCAGTGGTGCCCAAGCTCCAGCTTCTTCATAGACGGCACGACATTTTCCCCCAGGACTTCCTGATACTTGATTGGATCCATCTTGCCCTACACGCAGCAGGTTTCCAGTGTATAGTATTAATGATTTCTATAACTGTGGCGTCATTGTGATGGTGTTAAGAGGTGGCTTAAGTCAGGTAGGACACCACTGAAAGCCTACATGTCAACTACACGGCCAGCCACTGAACAATTAGGTATAAATAAAAGTTACACTTTTAAGTTTGAAATTTTATTGAACGCGCTGGTTGAAGTGACAGACGTTTCACATAAACCTGTTTTCACACATAACTGTGCACGTGCATATGAGCACCCAGGCCCCCCAACGGCAACAAATGCCACCCCTGACAAACCATTACTGCAGCATAAGCACCACTATAAACGAACCCTCATGGTAACATCAAGAAAAAGTTTGCTGACAAGTAGCTTGTTAATGTTGTTTGTTGGCTACTTGTAGATGCTCCTTCTTGTTTATATCTGCTGCACATATAAAATGTCCCCTTCCCTTACTGCCTCTTCTCTGTAGCAGCTGAGGACCCTGATGCGTATTTGTGCATGCAATGGGGCGCCCTGGAAGTGTGAGGCAGTGTAATGGCATTTCGGTGTAGGCTACCCACGTGTATGGGTGTGCTGGCATCCTGCATGCTCATTCTGTTGCCTGGATTTGTGTGTGCCTGCCTTACTGCCTGCCTTTGGGCATGTGATTTTTTTTTTTTTTTTTTTTTTCTGAGAGTGTGTGCATGTGTGCCGCAACGGGGTCTTAATTAATCTCTGTCATTAATAATTTAATCATGGATTTTTGTTTAATAAACAGTTTGGCAGTGATGTATTGCGGCTGGGTCAGGTAATTTGATTGGCGGTGGAAATGAGCTGGGTATGCATATGCCTCTCTCTCTCTCTCTCCGCCTCTCTCCCTTTCTGAGATATTACTGCTGGCATTCAGGACCAGCGAGTGTGCGCGCACAACAGGGGGAGGGCAATTACGCTAAGATGCCATAATGATCGGTGATGGATGTAGCGAGAGCACATTTTGGCTAATGGAATAACACTGTAGGGGGAAAAAAAGGCAAAGAAAATTTTCTGAATTACTTTATATTACAAAGTACATTTCCATCAATGTCTCCTCAACTATTATTAAGGCGCCCAAAATGGGGTTATATGCTTTTTTCTTCCTGTGGGCTCCTTGTTCTGCCCCAGTACATCTAATGAAACTTGGTTTGGGAAGCAGGATGGATTTTTTCAGTGTTTAAACTTATCAGCACTAGATGGCACTCTTGAATAGCCTGCTTCAAACTGCACAACACCTCTATGACTTCTGATGGTTCTTTGCTTCTGTTTTTTTAGAACTTAATTTTTTAATCCCCAACCGCATCTTGTGTCTGTTCATAATTGCTGCAAATATAAGCATTAATACCATATTTAGTCATGTGCTGCAGAGCATTGTAACATCTAACCTGCCGTATTGTTTGTGAACGAAATTAATAAACATCAAGCAGCTCTACTTTTAAATGTGCAGCACCTGTGATATTCCAGCAAAACTAATGTTAAGTATTTTTTGGGGAAAAAAAGCTAGATGAAAACTCAAAGCAAAACTGATTTATTTTAACAGGATTTTAGATTACGTCTGCTTTTCCTCAGGGTATACAGTTGCATTTCAAAAAAATCAAAATATCATGAAAATTTTTGTTTATTTTTCATAATTTAATCTTAAAAGCGAGATTTCATATATATATATATATATATATATATATATATATATATATATATATATATATATATATTACAGTAAACAGGAAATATTCCAAGTGGGTTTTTTTCAGTTTTGATGATTGTGATTTATAGTTTATGAAAATCATTCAAAATTATTAGAATATTTCTTTTGAAATGTTAGTAAATTACTGCCCAAACAATATATACTACACATCCCCCTGGAAGAAAAAAATGTGATAGAAAAAGGTGCACGAGCAGCAGATATGTGTTATGTCCTAATAACGGGAAACCTGAGCCATGTTGAACCGAGCAACCAACTGAACTTTAGTGAGATTCACATTCGGTTAACACACTGGCCATAGCCCGCCTGACGTCACCATGTCGACTGCCCGGCGTCGGCTACAGCAAGCCCCAAAGTTCAAATCCCTATACAACATCCCCCCTTACAAAACGTGAAAGCACTATAAAGAACGCACACATATACTGTATATAAGATGGGAACGCCCCCCCCCCTTTAAAATTTAGCAAAAGAAACCCTTAGAACGCATACAATAAAGACAGTCTTTTTTTTAAACACACAGAACAACAAAACTAGTCAGCCAAATGGGCACCTGGAGATAACCCTGGCGGAGATCTAGCTTCATGAACACCCTTGAGCCGCTGAACGTTGCAGTGAGTTCCTTCATCGTGGGAAGCAGGTATTTGTGCGGTACAATCGCATTATTAACCATCCTAAAGTCAATACACGGCCGGATGCCGCTTGTCTTCTTCTTGGCCACCACGATGTTCGATATCCACAGCAAGGCATTCACTTTCTTGATGATGCCGGCTTTAAGCAGTTTGTTCAGTTCCGCCGTGACGTCGTCCCACAGGGTAAGGGGAAGCCGCCGTAGTGGTTGGATCTTGGGCATCACACTTGGGCCGATGAGCGGGCAGTGGTAGAACACTTTAATACATCCTAGGCCCACGAACAACACCAGCCAGCAGACATGCCATTCGGGGGAGACTGTCAGCACTGCTGAGCCCGCTGGGTCCGTGATGGAGAATCCTATTTGCCAAAATGTTATGTCCTAATAACGGGAAACCTGCGCCATGTTGAACCGAGCAACCAACTGAACTTTATTGAGATTCGCACTCAGTTAACACACTGGCCATAGCCCGCCTGACGTCACCACGTCGACTGTCCGGCGTCGGCTACAGCAAGCCCCAAAGTTCAAATCCCTATACAACAATATGATCATAGGGATAAGAGGATAGTCAAGAAAAGTTAATTCAAGAACTTGTAGAAGTTTCACAAAGAGTCTAGCGTCAGTGCATCAGGGCCATCACACACAAACATCTTCAGGAAAGGGGCTACAACTGTTGTGTTCCTATTACTAAGCAAGCCACTCCTGAACCAAGGAGAACATCAAAGGCGTCTTAACTGTGCTAAAGAGAAAAAGAACTGGACTGGTACTCAGTGGTCCAAAGTCCTCTTTTCTGATGACAGCAAATTTTGCATTTGACTTGGAAATCAAGGTCTGAGAGTTTGGAGGAAGAGTGGTGAAGTACGGGATCCAAGGTGTTTAAAGTCCAGTGTAAAGAATCCACAGTCTCTGATGATTTGGGGTGCCACATTATCTGCTATACCAGGGGTCTGCAGCCTTTGCCAACCAAAGAGCCATTTTGTCCATCTCTCACTAAAATACAAGTGGCTGAGGGTCGCAACAGCAATTTGACCTTTAAAATAAAGATTATGCTGCTTATAAAGTTTTTTCTATACATACCTCTGAATATTATGTGGCATTAATGAATTCAAACTACAACAGTGGGAAAAAAATAGTTAACTTATATACAGCTTCATTTATGAAATAAAAACATTAGAAATATATTACAAATTGTTCTGTGCTGAAAAATAAATTTCTGAATGTCTGACCATAATTTTAAAGATAAGATAAGATAAAATAAGTCTTTATTAGTCCCACAATGGGGAAATTCCAGGATTGCAACAGCACAGGGATAGCAACACTCAGAGCAACAATCAGAATACAAGAGAAAAAAACAAGAGCAGCAAGTATACATATGTACATATAAATATAAATATATATATATATATAGACACACAGTGCGGAGCATTGTAGCTAGATGGAATAAATATGTAAATATATAAACCCACACAGTGTGGAGCATTGTTGCTAGATGGAATAAATATGTAAATATATAAACCCACACAGTGTGGAGCATTGTTGCTAGATAGAGTAAATATATATATATAAACACACAGTGTGGAGCATTGTAGCTAGATGGAATAAATGTGTAAATATATAAACACACACAGTGTGGAGCATTGTAGCTAGATGGAATGAAACAGCACAACTTTTTGCGTCGTTTTTTTAATTATCAACACATTCATGATTGTTTAAATCTGAAAAATATCATCCATCTCCTACTTTCAACAGTGATCACACAGCTTTAGTTCCTGATATTTTAATAAATTAGAGACCAAAGTTTTATTTAGAAGAAGGTACATTTTATCCTTTTTATGTTTCCTCATAATGCTCTTTATTCAAATGTATTAATATAACATACTGTAAATCTGTATCCTTCACCTGTTCTCTTTGCCTTTTTGACAACTAGTGAATTGGTTGTCTGATATTCTTCTTTATTTTGGAATAAAGCAAAAAGAATTGTAAACAACTTTCTAAATAATAAAAATTTAAAAATTATTTGGTGCAAATTAAGCCAATTAGAAATAATTATAGCAGAGTGGAAAAACGTTTAAAAAATAGTTTCTTCCGCTGAGCTAAATATTGGTAGTGTAGCCACACATGTGACTTACTTAATGCCTTACATAATGCCTCACATCTTAGATAAGAACAAAGGGCAGAGTTTCCTTGGAGATAACAGGAAGCTGTGAAGGTGTAATCTTTGGTATGCAAGAGACGGCCTGGAGGATCCTTTGTGGGCCAAAGACTGTAGGGGTGATGCTAAGGGATTAAAGAGGAAATGCATTGTTACTTTTGATTTTAATGCAATGTGACTTGTGAGCTGTGGGGAGACCTGGGTATATAAGGGACGAGTTTTTTCTGAGATGTCCTCTTTCTACTTTGCTCATGATGGAGACGTGTAATAAACTGCTTTGAGACAAACCTGACTCGTCAATTACACGCTCCACAGTAGCATTTTTTTAATAGACAATCTGCACTTGTGAGGAGGGGCTGTCAGATACACTGACAGTGGAGACTGTTTAAAAATAAATGACATTTGGTCAAATTTGACCACCGCATCATGGTCAGCCTATAAACTTTTCAAAACCCCACAGGTAACAAACTAGCAGTTATCCTGCAGAGAAAAAGCTGACAACGTCCTTAAAATAAAAGGCTCACCTCTACATCACTGTCACAGAATCTTCTCTCCTCTTTTTTCACTCATTTGAACCCCTTTTCCGATTTTTTTCTTAGATTGTGAGGAAAAGCTGTTGGCTGTATGTTACTGATTTCAGACAAGTATATCTGGTTGACGGCGTTTTATAATAAAAGCACATAATAAAAACAACCATTCTGAAAACTGAATCGCTGTAGAGGATTTTTATTTTTACATCACTCAGGAAGTATTATGCTGTGATGGTGAAAATAAATTTACACTAATTCAGACTTGGGTCGTGTCTGTGAATCCAGCATTTATAGCGCAGATGAGAATTCAAGGATTGTTTCTTATTTTAAAGGATAATTAAGGTGTTGATTTTAGATAATCACATTTAAGACTTTTTATGGACCTGTAGACACTAATGAGGCGGCTGTTTTTCATTGTCTGTTCTCATGGAGAAATTCTCTCCACAACAACCTACATGAGCAGAAATGAATCTGTCCACACAGAATTAGACTCTATTTTCCTCTGTGATTTTACTTTCTCTGGATCTGTTCATTTCTTACCAAGAGTGGCAGGAAGCTGTTGCTGTCTGTGCGCTCTCTCCACATGCACTTAGGAGAGGCTGAGTGACTGTGCAGCCGCAGTCAGATGTGACACAGTCGCGCATGGTTGACAACATAATAATTAATTTTAAAAATATATATTTTATGTTCATAAAAGTATGCATTCCCATTGAGAAATGTATCCATTTGCAATAAACAATAATTTAAAAATAAAATAATTAAAATGCGCTTCATTAATTTCCATGTGTTTTGAGATATAACTGTGGGGAGCCGCAGCATGGGGGCTGAAGGGCCGCGGGTTGCCGACCTCTGTGCTATACATTTTGTCAGGCCAGAATGAGCTACTCTGTCATTGACGGTCTGGTTTAGATGACCTTTAGTGGTTACTAAAGTAACTACATGCAGTGAGATTCCAGAGAGTGAATGTCTATTTTCAACAGATTACACCTCTCACTCTCTCCTAGCTCACTCCTGCTGGTAAAAAAAAAAAAAAAAAAAGTTCTATATGGTAATTTTCTGTCGAGGATTGTCCTAGTGTCGGTGCCATGAGGGGGATCATTTGTGGGCCATGGCCCCCCAAATGAGTTACTGTACCCCCTCAAAACCCAGACTAAGCCTTTGGCGTCAAATTTTGTTTTATTAATTTATGTGAAAAGTTAGATTTCTGAGTGTAGGAGAATGCAGCCCCTCCCTTCCTGACAGCTCTTCAAGGTAACCCATGCCTTTAATTTTTTTTTTAACCTTTATTTTACCAGGAGGACGAAAAACCTCATTGAGATCAAAGAGCTCTTTTACAAGAGGATCCTGGTGAAGACCGCAGCAGGAATACAGAGTTTAAAAGAAATATTTGCCACCACACTCATATACATATTATATACAAATATTATTAATTATTATTATTAATTATTAATATTATTATTAATAGATTATATACAAATTAAGTAATAATAACATAAAATTACAGACCAAGATCTACATTTGCATCAGTCAGGCAAAGCATCTGCATATCATGTTTCCAGCCTCCAGTTCATCCACAGGGCTGTGTGCTCAGCCCATTCCTCTACTCCCTCTTCACCCATGACTGCAGGCCTATGTATGGATCCAATTCCATCATAAAGTTTGCAGATGACACCACGGTGATTGGACTCATCAAGGACAACGATGAGTCAGATTACAGGGCAGAGGTTGAGCACTTGGCTATTTGGTGCGCTGACAATAACCTGCTCCTTAACACCAGCAAAACCAAGGAGCTCATAGTGGACTACAGGAAGGAGAGGGGAGAGACACATGACCCCATCCATATCAATGGCATAGCTGTTGAACGTGTCCCCAGCTTCAAATTCCTGGGGACCCACATCTCGGAGGACCTGTCCTGGTCAGTTAACACCACCAGCCTGATCAAGAAGGCTCATCAGTGCCTCTTCTTCTTGAGGACACTGTAGAAGAACCATCTGTCAACTGACATCCTGGGCAACTTCTACCGCTGTGTGATAGAGAGTACCCTGACCAACTGTGTCACAGTCTGGTATAGGAGCTGCTCTGTCGCTGACCGTAAGGCCCTGCAGCGGGTGGTGAAAACCGCCCAACGCATCACAGGGACTCCACTTCCAGTTATGGAGGACGTCTACAGGAAAAGATGTCTGCGCCGGGCACGCAGCATTCTTAGGGACTCCAACCATCCTGCTCATGGACTGTTCCAGCTTCTTCCCTCCAGAAGGCGTTTCAGAAGACTTCGGACTAGAACCAGCAGGTTTAGGAACAGTTTCTTTCCAACAGCTGTCACGTTATTGAACTTAGTTCCCCGCTGACTCTCTTACCATCATCTCTTACCATCCTCACCTGTACATAACTGCCCATCTAACTTATTGTACATTATTTGCACATAATAGTACTCTTAACTTGCTGCACTGCTGCATATATTTGCATATATTTGCTTAAATTGCACATACTGTTAATTACCGTATATACTGCACTGCTGTCCTTTGCACTTCTGATTGGATGCTAAACTGTGTTTCGTTACCTTGTGTTCATACATGCGTAATGACAATAAAGTTGAATCTAATCTAATCTAATCTAATCTAATTTTGATTTAAAGTGACTCAGTGGCACTAGCTCCCTAAAATTGAGCTCAGCTTGTAACTGGTTCCATGAGGATGGAGCAGCAACCCTAAAATCTCTATTCCCTAATTCATTTCGCACTTTAGGTACAGAAAGTAAATAAGAATCCTGTGACCGAAGAGTATACTTGCCTGAAAATTTCTGAATTACTGTATATAAGCCTGGAAATATGTAGGAAGCAGACCAATGATAGACTTATAAAGATAAGATAAGCCTTTATTAGTCCCACAACGGGGAAATTCCAGGATTGCAACAGCACAGGGATAGCAACACTCAGAGCAATAATTTAGAAGATAAGAAAATAAGAGCAGTGAATACACATATGTACACATACACTACCGTTCAAAAGTTTGGGGTCACTTAGAAATTTCCTTATTTTTGAAAGAAAAGCACTGTTTTTTTCAATGAAGATAACTTTAAACTAATCAGAAATACACTCTAATATCTAATAGACATTGCTAATGTGGTAAATGACGATTCTAGCTGCAAATGTCTGTTTTTTGGTGCAATATCTACATAGGTGTATAGAGGCCCATTTCCAGCAACTATCACTCCAGTGTTCTAATGGTACAATGTGTTTGCTCATTGCGTCAGAAGGCTAATGGATGATTAGAAAACCCTTGTGCAATCATGTTAGCACAGCTGAAAACAGTTTAGCTGGTTAGAGAAGCTATAAAACTGACCTTCCTTTGAGCAGGTTGAGTATCTGGAAAAAATTATTGTTTCAAATACAAATCATTATTTCTAACCTTGTCAATGTCTTGACTATATTTTGTATTCATTTTACAACTTATGGTGGTAAATAAGTGTGACTTTTCATGGAAAACACAAAATAACTGTCTGGGTGACCCCAAACTTTTGAACGGTAGTGTAAATATATACGTAAATATATATACACACAGTACGGAGCATTGTAGCTAGATGGAATAAACAGCATAACCGTCTATTTAGTTACCCTACATGGTATGAATATGTACCCATACATATTGTCACCCTCCATAGCGACTGATATTGTCCTAGTTGTATACTGGAGGGGACCATTTGTGTAAGTCTGTTGCATCTTTTGCATTCAATACTATTAGGTCGTCACGTTTTTTGCTATCTCTGCGAGCAGCCCTGCTTAGGTTATACAATCTGACAGCCGTAGGTAGGAAGGACCTGCGAAACCTCTTGGTCGCGCACCTAGGATGATGAAGTCTGCTGCTAAATGAGCTCCTCAGTGCGTTCAGTATGTCCTGCATGGGGTGGGACTCGGACTCCAGCAGAGATGACAGTTTAGCCACCATCCTTCTCTCTCCTATCTCCTCCACTGGGTCAAGGTGTTGCCCCAGGACAGAGCTAGCTTTCTTGATTAGTTTGTTCAGTCTCTTCCTATAAGCTGCTGTAATGCCGTTGCCCCAGCAGACCACTCCAAAAGTGATGGCTGATGCCACCACCGTGTTGTAGAATGTCTTCAAGAGCACCCCTTGTACACCAAAAGACCTGAGCCTCCTCAGTAGGAACAGCCTGCGCTGTCCCTTCTTGTAGAGTGTGTCGGTATTGTGTGACCAGTCTAATTTACTGTTCAGATGAACACCCAGGTACTTGTAGGATGTCACCATCTCAATGTCTGTTCCCTGGATGTTTACCGGATGTTTACTGGTGCTGTGAGGGGTTGTCCTTGCCTGTGGCAATCCACCACCAGCTCCTTAGTTTTCCTCACGTTGATCTGGAGGCAGTTCCGATGGCACCAGTCCACGAAGTCCTGGATAAGTCCTCTGTACTCAGCTTCATCTCCGTTGGAGATGAGGCCGACGATTGCAGAGTCGTCAGAAAACTTCTATAGATGGCAGTGTGTTGTGTTGTGTGAGAAGTCCGCAGTATAAAGGGTGAACAGGAAGGGAGCCAAAACCGTTCCCTGGGGGGCCCCCGTGCTACTGATGATCGTGTCGGACACACAATTCCGGATTCTCACAAACTGTGGCCGAAAATAAGAATTCTAAATGAGAATGTTCCAATGCTTGAGTCTACGCATTGACAAGTCAGACCATCCAACACAAGAACACAACAGACAGTGGTGAGTACGAGCTCTGAGGTTTGTGATTAATCTCAGAGCGCTGTGATATAGTGTCCAGAATGTGCATGTTAGATTTAGAAATAAGGGAGTTGGTGTGGTGATCCGAGCACTGAACTCATCCGCGCTCGGGTTACTCAGTATTTTCCCTTTTTTTCTCCCAGATTATTTATTGCTTATTATTGTTCTCCCAGGGCTTTTATTGTGACAGTGTCGCGGCCGAACTTCCAGCTGTCAAAGCCGAGCTGGTGCTGTCACAGCTGATCTTGATTTCGGTAATTACGTTCTCTCCTTCCTGTCTGGTTCTGTCTCTTTTGTTATCAGTATTTAAGGAAGCAGCTGAGGCTCACTCCTCGCTGCAACCTACATCTGTGTACCAGGACTGGAGTCCCTATCCCCGGCTCCAGTCTTCCCTTCGTGTTTGAGCCGTCTTCGCTCCAGCACTTGTAAATGTGTATTCTATAGCGTCAGGTTCCGTCCTCGCTACACTCTTACATTTGATGTCAGTGTTCATTATTTTGTGTCCTAGTTTAATGTATGTGTTTTGCCCCACGTGACTCTTTACTTTGTTCCTTTGTCCTTTCTTTAATAAACAAGCAAACTCTCTGTTGGCATCTGGTGCCTCATTAATGCCCTGAAAGGGGCATACATGACAGAAGGTCGCAGCCAAGAGAGGTGCCAGCCACAGTGAGTTTGTTTTTTGGCTTGAGTTTTTCCCGTTTCTGGGTGCCAGTGTATTTGAGAGATGGTGTCATCCGAGTGTGGGTTTTGCATCAAGTGGCTGAGGGAAGCTGATGACCTCCTGTCCAATGCCCGTCTGTCCATCCCCTCCAACACCACCTACTGGTACCTGTACCTCACGCAACAGGCGTTAAAGCGCTACCACCTGACCTTGTTTCCTGAGGGCAAGGAGAGAGTGTCGGCGGTAGTAGCGCTGCGTCAGAAGAACTGGGAACTGATGGAGAATGCGGCCAAGAAGCCTCCATTTCCTCCCCGGGACACGGTCGTCCCGACGAGGGGGAAGTCTCCTGAGTGGGCCGGTCTGCGAGGGTCCCGTCTGGATCCTGTCCTGGGTCGTCAGAAGAACTCCGCTTCTCAGCCAGCTGCTTCTCCCACGCCATAGCGAAAGGTGAAGACAGCAGCCCCAGCCTCCGGGTCATCTCGTTCCGCTGTTCCGTCAGCTCCACATCCCCAGACTGCCTTGGCTGCTCCTCCCTCCTCCTCGGCGCACCTTTCAGCGGTGGTGAGCCCAGCAAGTCCTCTTCTGGCTCCACCCATCACCGTTCCTTCGCAAGGCCCCCGTCTGGATCCTATTCCGGGCCACCATTTTAACTGTATGGACTGGGAGGTGTTCACACTGTCCTGCGGAGATGATTTGGACTCTTTAGTGGATGATTTGGACTCTTTATATGTAACAATATATTGCACATAATTTAGTTACCTATTTATTAATTTTATTTTATATTTACTTATTTTTGTAGGTTCTTTATTTGGGTTCTAAATCTTTTATTTGGTTTTAGATTTTTGAGTTTTTAACCTCTTTGACTAGTCTTTAACTTTTTAATATGACCCTTCTCTCTTATCTCCTTTTTTTTTTCTCTTATCTCTTTGTCCTATGTCCTGATTGATGGAGCCTTGAGTACTTTTATCATGTTTATAGTCAGCTTCATGTGTGCCTGTGTTTGTGTTTGTGTTCATGTTGAATGTAATTGTGGTTTGTAAATATGGATGTCACCCGACTGCAAAACAAATCTACCTACACTACCGTTCAAAAGTTTGGGGTCACTTAGAAATTTCCTTATTTTTGAAAGAAAAGCACTGTTTTTTTCAATGAAGATAACTTTAAACTAATCAGAAATACACTCTAATATCTAATAGACATTGCTAATGTGATAAATGACGATTCTAGCTGCAAATGTCTGTTTTTTGGTGCAATATCTACATAGGTGTATAGAGGCCCATTTCCAGCAACTATCACTCCAGTGTTCTAATGGTACAATGTGTTTGCTCATTGCGTCAGAAGGCTAATGGATGATTAGAAAACCCTTGTGCAATCATGTTAGCACAGCTGAAAACAGTTTAGCTGGTTAGAGAAGCTATAAAACTGACCTTCCTTTGAGCAGGTTGAGTATCTGGAAAAAATTATTATTTCAAATACAAATCATTATTTCTAACCTTGTCAATGTCTTGACTATATTTTGTATTCATTTTACAACTTATGGTGGTAAATAAGTGTGACTTTTCATGGAAAACACAAAATAACTGTCTGGGTGACCCCAAACTTTTGAACGGTAGTGTACGTGTACAAATAAAGTAACCTGAACCTGAACCTGAACCATAGGAACTTCGCCTCCCAGCCAGCTGTTTTCCCTGCGCCATGACAGAAGGTCAAGACAGCAGCCTCAGCCTCTGGGTCATTTCTCCCTGCTGTTCCGTCAGCTCCCGTCCCCGGACTGCCTCGGCTGCTCCTCCCTCTTCCTCGGTGCTCCCTCCAGCTGCTGTGAGCCCAGCAAATCCTGCCCTGGCTCCGCCTGTCATCGATCCCATTAAGGTGGCTCCTCCTCGTCTTCCCAAGGGGCCCTCCGTCACCATCCCTAGGGGAAAGGGAAGAACCAAGCCCACTGCAGCAGTCACCATTGTGGCCCGGGAAAGCAGGCAAGTGCCTTTTCATTCAAACTCTCTGTGTGATGAATTATCTTGTCTGATTCCTGGGGGTGGAGCTCAGTTTTCACAGTCCCCTGAGCTCCCACCACCTGCTGCAGCCATTAGAACTGAACCTGCTACCTCTGTGCTTCCTCCCCTTCTCTCCAAGCATCCCCGAGTGCCAGGAGTAGACCATCGGACGGAGGAGGAGCCTGCGGCACTGGAGAGCCTGCTTCCAGTCCCACAGCCGCGTCATGGGCAGAGGAGGAGGGCTGACTGCCATTTGGAGCCTGCGCCGACGGTAAAGCAACCCCGGTTCGCCGTGGAGCAGCAGTCAGCTCCAGCAGGGTATGGATCCCCTGCCACCTCGCCAAGTGGGCCATCGGTGTGGATTTCAGCGCTAGGGGGTCATCGGACTGTGGAGACCATCATGCCGGATGTGGAGACCACCGCAGTTGAGTGGGAACCGGAAGTGGACCTCCAGATCGTCGAGCCTGGATCGTCGGAGTCCTGGACAGCGGTAGAGCTTGAGATCAGGAAAGTGCTCTATTTGGTCTTCCTATTTTCTGTCTTGGAGCATTCTTGCCTGTGTCTTGGGGAGAAGGGCCAGGTGCAGCCGACCACTGCATCCAAGCTCATCTCGCCGGGCTCTGCCGCTGCCGGTGATCCTGACCCCTGTTCTCCCTCTGCATCCGAGCCTTCTCCCAGGGTCACCTGAGATGAGCCAGCTCTGTCTTGATCATCGAGGCTCCGGGTTCGCTTTGGGAGGTCATCCCAGGGGCTGCATCGGCCCAATAGGGGTCCACCAAGGGTGCTGCGCTGGCCCGGGCCAGCCCAGCCTCCATGGCGTACAGCTGCTGTTGCTCGTTCCCAGAGTCGTCCATTTTCTCGGTACTCACAGTCTCGGTCTCCCACTGCACAACTTTCAACAGCGGGGTTGGTTCATGTTGCAACTCAACTCTACTGTCTACGTACACCGCTGCGTCCAAACCGGCAGAGCCAGGGTCCCACACCAGACTGGGCTCCACAGCTGGCCCACTGTCTTCATCGACCAGGAACATTTCCACGACCTGTCCCAGCCCCACCTCTTGGCAGCTGTTTCCTGGAGAGCATGGAGTGGGCGCTCCGGTATCGGTGCTTTGCTGTGTCGTCAACGTATCCAGCTACGGCTGCTGTCCCTCGGGGCCCTCGGTGACACTCCTGTTGGCACTATCCTCCGACTTGGGCAGCTCGTCTCCATTCTCAGTACCCTCCTCCAGGATGCACCGCTGCATTATTACCATACTTGGGTGCGGCTGCTCTCCCTCTGGGCTCTCAGCACCGCTCCTGTTGGTTCCTCCGTCAGCTTGTGGCTGGTCCCCCTCTGGGTTCTCAGCACCGCTCTTGTCGGCCATACTCCCCGACACGGATCCCACTTCGCTGCTGTCAGCACCCTCGATACAGGTGTCCCGCTGCGTCGTCTCTGCGTTGTTGCTCTTCCCAGGGTTCTTCAGCCCGCATGGTCTTGCCCTCCTGTTGTGTAGCCCCCACAACCAGCTGCTGCCGCCACTCATATCATATGCAAATCTCCGCTCCCGGCGGGAAATTGCACACGGTCGGCCCAACACTAGCTTTAGCCAGTACCTTGCGTCTGACTGCATCCTCCCAGTGTTCCACCACCTCCAGTACTCTCTCCATCGATGGTGGTTCCTCCACTGTTGCCAGCCACAGCTTTAGCCACCTATCATTGGTGCTCTTGCCCAACTTATCTATCATCAAGCAGTCCTCATACTCTCCAAGCTCACACTTCCTAGCCAGTTTTTGAAGACTTCGAGGCTCACGACTCTGCAATCATGAGCCTCATCTCTGAAGGGGATGACTCAGAATACAGAGGGCTAACCCAGGATATTGTAGACTGGTACCTGTGGACCTACCTCCAGATCAATGCAGGGAAGACCAAGGGGCTGGTGGCCGATCCAATCTTTTTGTGTGGAGTTTGCATGTTCTCCCAGTGCTGTATGGGTTTACTCCAAGTGCTCCAGCTTCCTCCCACAATCCAGAGACATGCATGATAAGTTAATTGGTTACTCTAAATTGTCCATAGGTATCTGTCTCCAATAAACCCTAAGAACAGAGGGTAAGTACTAGTGAAGTGCTTTGAATGTTCTTTGAAACTAGAAAAGCACTATATAGGTACAGATCCTTATTCTTTATCCCCTACTTTTACTGTGCATCTCAGTTAATTAAAATATCATTGAAAAGTTCATTTATTTCAGTAATGTACACTACCGTTCAAAAGTTTGGGGTCACCCAGACAATTATTTTGTGTTTTCCATGAAAAGTCACACTTATTTACCACCATGAATTGTAAAATGAATAGAAAATATAGTCAAGACATTGACAAGGTTAGAAATAATGATTTGTATTTGAAATAATAATTTTTTCCAGATACTCAACCTGCTCAAAGGAAGGTCAGTTTTATAGCTTCTCTAACCAGCTAAACTGTTTTCAGCTGTGCTAACATGATTGCACAAGGGTTTTCTAATCATCCATTAGCCTTCTGACGCAATGAGCAAACACATTGTACCATTAGAACACTGGAGTGATAGTTGCTGGAAATGGGCCTCTATACACCTATGTAGATATTGCACCAAAACCCAGACATTTGCAGCCAGAATAGTCATTTACCACATTAGCATAGTTTAAAGTTATCTTCATTGAAAAAACAGTGCTTTTCTTTCAAAAATAAGGAAATTTCTAAGTGACCCCAAACTTTTGAACGGTAGTGTATGTAAGCAAGTAATTTATTTCATGCCTCCCTCTGCTGACAAGCTTTATGGAGATACTGATTTCATTGACTTGGCACCTGGCCACTCTGCCAAAAGTACCAACACCTGGTTTAATGACCATGGTATCACAGTGTTTGATTGGCCAGAAATCTCTCCTGACCTAAACAGCGTCTCCTGACCTAAACAACATCTTGTCAAGAGGAAGATGAGAGTCACCAGACCCAAAAACACAGATGAGCTGAAGGCTGCTATCAAAGCAACCTGGGCTTCCATAACACTGCAGCAGTACCACAGGCTGATCGCGTCCATGCCACGCTACACTGATGCAGTAATTGATGCAAAAGGAGCCCTGACCAAGTATTGAGTGTGTATATATGGACATATATAGTTGGCCAACATTTTTATTAAAAATCCATTTTTTCTTATTGGTGTTATGTACACTGATGTTCTAATTTTCTGAGAAACTAAATTTTGGTGTTTTCATTAGCTGGAAGCCATAATCATCAAAAATAAAAGAAACAAACACTTGAAATATACTGTATCACTCTGTGTAATGAATCTGTATAATCTATGATTTTCATATTTTGAATTGAATTACTGAAATAAATTAACTTTTTGATGATAATCTAATTTATTGAGAAGCACCTGTAATATATACAGTTTTATTTTTTATTTTTTTCAAATTAAATTTAATTAAAATTAAATTTTTTAAATCAATTTTGCTTCACCACACTTAAATAAAAAGAAGAAAAGTAATAATGATACCATATCAGTGGAAAGTCCCAGCTTTCAGTAGAGTTTTGCCAGCATTAAAAGACCTGTGTGGGAGTTACAACCCTTTAGAGCCAAAACTGCAAAGGCTCACACATCGCTCAGAGCTGATTCAACAAGTTGAAAGTTGCCATTTAGATTGAACTCTTTATCACTGCATAGCAAGCAAAGATAGTTGGATGAAAGGGTGCATGCTTCCTTTTCAACAATCAAGAAAGGAATCCAAGATCATAACCTCTGAAAAAAACATCCAAACATGCAAAACCATGTTGTCTAAAGAAAGGACAAATGCCATTCTCAAAACATACTGTGTAAAAAAAGAAGGTGGAAACTTTCCTATAGGCTCTATGAACTCACAAAACAAAAGACTGTCAATCAAAGTAATAGAAAAACAAACAAACAAAAAAATCATTGGTCAGTTATACATTGTTCCAAGCAGCTATGCTGCTGGAAACCTATTGTTGTTGTTGTTGTTGTTCTTCT
Source organism: Pholidichthys leucotaenia (assembly GCA_020510985.1). Classification (NCBI taxonomy): domain Eukaryota; kingdom Metazoa; phylum Chordata; class Actinopteri; order Cichliformes; family Pholidichthyidae; genus Pholidichthys; species Pholidichthys leucotaenia. The sequence continues at coordinate 166,154,316 of CM035841.1, read as the reverse complement.
TCTTCTTCTTCTTCTTCCTATTATTATTATTATTATTAAACTCTGCCATTGCCAGTCCCAAGCCCGAATGAGAAAGTGAGTAGGATTGGGGCAGGGTTAGCAGCTCTGTCCCGTTAAAAACCCACCGCTATGAATGCCAATCATATTAAGGCTGGGCCCTCATGGGCTCAGCATCAACCTCATCCTCGGTGGCACACTGGCAGGTGTAATGACGGGGCTTCCCCAAACCTGCAAGGGAGGGGTTCTCCTGATCTCCCACCAGTGCAGTCGTCACCCAACAACATCATCAGAAATCCCATTTGCATTGCCACCTGGAACATCCTGACCCTAACTGAACCCAGCCACCCTCAGCTTCTTGCCTCCGAGTTCACCCATCTTAATGTCTCCATTGCCAGTCTTCAGGAAGTCAGGTGGACACAGGACAGTGAGACAACAGTGGGCGAATACAAGATCATGTGGAGCGGCAATGACACCCACCGCATCCAAGGCGTGGCCATTGCCATCCACCAATGGTATGTGACTTCCCTCATCACCTGGAAGCAACTGGGTCCCCATCTGTTGTATGCTTGCTTACATACAACAAGCCATCTTCGTGGCCTACTCCCCCACAAACGTCACCAACGACCAAACCAAGAATGCATTCTACACACAGCTGCACGACGAGCTACGCTGCAATTCACGGCACGACATCACCATTGTCCTAGGGGACATGAACGCTACTGTGGGCCTCAACAGGAGAGGCTTGGAACACATCATCGAACCGTTCCTGTCCGACATCACCAATGGAAATGGTGACCGCATGCTGGAGGTGTGCACCACACACAATCGGAAGATCCTGGGCACCTGGTTCCAGCATCGTCAAATCCACTGCACCACCTGGTATTGTAACACCGGCGCTACATCAAAGACCATTGACCACATCTTGGCCAGTGGTGCTGGAGAGTTGCCACTGACTGCCATGTTTACCGCAATACTGAGCTGGGGCGGACCAACCACTGATTCCTCGCCGCCACTGTCAGCCTGCACCTCCGCCACAATGCCCCCCCGGCCCTGCCCATTGCCGCCCCCCAGACAACGAGAAGTTTTACACCCCTCAGTTTGCCCACCGCTACTTCATCGAGGTCACAAATCGTTTTGCTGTTCTTGACCACCCAGAGAGCCTTGAGGATGCCTGGGAGCAGATTACTACCACTGTCATGATATTGACTACATCAGTTTATCTTAAAACACATTTATCAAGTTCATTTTCATTCTTACCATATTAAGTAAGTAAGTAAGCTTTATTTATGTAGCACTTTTCACAGACATATAAAGTCACAAAGTGGTTTACAGTGCAACAACAATCAAAACAATTAAAATACAACTAAAAGACAAATTAAAACAATAAAATACAATTGAAATACAATAATACAGTTAAGATACAGTTAAGATACAGTTAAAATACGAATTAAAGTAGAACTAAGATACAAAAAATACACTCTATGCAGTCAGGTGGTAACAGCCTTCAGTCAATTTTGGATTAAAATGCCTGTTTAAACAGGAATGTTTTCAGGTGGGTTTTAAAACTCACAACACTGTCCATGGCTCGAAGGTGCAGAGGGTGGTCATTCCACAAGCGTGGTGCTACTGCTTTAAAAGACCTGTCACCTCTGGTAGCAAAGTGGGTGCGGGGAACCATGAGCAAGTGCTGTCCTGAGGATCTCAGGCTGCGGGTCGAGCTGTAGGGCTGAATCAGAGCAGCCATATATGCGGGGGCCTGACCGTGAATTGCTCGGAAAGTGAGCACCAAGATCTTAAAGTGGACACGATACAGAACAGGAAGCCAATGGAGTGATCTAAGGACAGGTGTAATGTGGTCTCTCCTGTTTGCATGTGTCAGGAGCCTCGCAGCAGAGTTTTGAACAAACTACAGACGGGCCAGTTCGTTTTTGTTCAAACAAGTAAAAAGGCTGTTACAGTAGTCCAAACGTGAGGAAACAAATGCGTGAATGATCATCTCCAGCTCTTTGTGTGAAACCATGGTCCTGAGCTTGGAGATATTTCGCAGTTGGAAGTGACAGTTTTTTATCAGTTGTTTGGTGTAATGTTCCAGTGACATGGCCTTATCAAAGATGACACCCATGTTTCTCAGCTTTGTTTTAACTGTACTGCCCAAGTCACCAAGGTATTGTTTTATGCCTGATATGTCGCTGTCTGGGGCAATGATCAAAGTCTCCATTTTGCCAAAGTTTAGCTGGAGGCTGTTGTCATTAATCCACTGCTTTATGTGGGACAGGCAGTTTGTTAAGGAGCTGAGTATGTGGAGCTCAGACTTGTTGAACGAGCAGTATAGCTGGATGTCGTCTGGAAAGAGATGATAGGAGATGTTATTATATTATTATACTGCTGTATGATGCGGCCAAGGGGGAGAATGTACAGTAGGAACTTTAGTGGCCCCAGGACAGAACCTTGGGGCACACCATACTGCAAATTGGCTGAGTTGGACCGGATGTTATTAGAAGATACACTGAAGCTTCTACCAGTCAAGTAGGAGGAGAACCACTTCAGAACAGGACCTGTCATTCCCACCAGGTCCCTCAGTCTGTTTGTCATAATGGTGTGGTCCACCGTGTCAAAGGCCAAGGGAAGATCCAGCAGGACCAGGACCATAGATTTCCCGGCATCAGCTGACATCATGATATTAATAGCCACTCTTACTAAAGCAGTTTCAGTCGAGTGGCGTTGTCTGAACCCAGACTGAAACATGTCATAGATTAAATTTGTCTCCAGAAAGGCAGTGAGCTGTTTGGACACCACTTTCTCAAGAAGTTTGGCTACGGAAAGGAAGCTTTGATATGGGCCTATGTTTTTGAGATCGGTGGGGTCCAAGTTAGTTGTCTTCAGTTTTGGCTCAATTATAGCATGTTTGAAAGAGCTGGGGAACTGACCAGTTGAGAGTGACAAGTTAAAAATTTTGGTGACCCATGGTCCAATTGTATCAAACACATTGACAACAAGCTTCGGGGGGAGGATGTCTACTGAATTTGAGGAGGGTCTCGTTTTAGCTAAAAGTGCTGAGACATCCTTCATTGACACCATGTTGAAGGAGGACCATGTTTGAGGGGGAGGGTCATTTCTGGTCATAGAGCCAGAAGATAGTGGGATATTGTTTTTTATGTCCCTAATCTTGTCTACAAAGAAATTCAGGAAGCTGTTGCTATCAGCTTTACAGAGCACTGGGGCAGTGGGGGCAGCGGGGGACACAAGAGAATGTATTGTGTCAAAGAGCACTTTGGGTTTTTTCTTATTAGTGGCTATAAGATGTTGAAAGTAGCTGGATCTTGCCTCCTTAATCATATTATTTAAGGAGTTTAGCAAATCCTTGAGGTGTAGCCTATGAACCTCGAGCTGAGTAGATTTCCAAAGGCGCTCAGTTTGATGACATGTTCTCCTAAAGTTTAAAATATTTTTGTTGATCCGGGGCAGGGCCACTTCCGAGAGGCATTGCATTTCAGGGGTGCTACCTTGTCTGAAATAGAACTGCAGTGTGTGGCAAAACCCTGCAAAAAGCCATCAACATCGGAACATTCATTAAAAAGACAAGGGTCAAACAGAGTACAAAATTCCTGAGCAGAGGATTCTGTAATAATTCTCCTCTTGGCCCTTATGGATGCAGGCTTTGGCTCAAGAGGTACACATAAGTCAAAAAACACAGCACAGTGGTCACTTAGGTGGACATCCTCAATACACACATTAGAGGGATGCAAACCCAATGAAAAAACCAGGCCCAGTGTATGTCCCTTTCTGTGGGTGGGGCCAGAGACATGCTGTGTTAAATTAAAACTGTCAGTCACAGATAAAAACTCAGCTGCTGGGCTAGAAGAGGCATCTTTTTTTTTTTTTTTTTTAAATTTTCCATCCATCCATCCCATCCATCTTCTACCGCTTTTTCCGGAGGTCCGGGTCGCGGAGGCAGCAGTTTCAAGCAGAGAAGCCCAGGACTTCCCTCCCCAGCCACCTGCTCCAGCTCTTCAGAGGGGATACCAAGGCGTTCCCAGACCAGCTGGGATACATAGTCTCTCCACCGAGTCCTGGGTCTGCCCCGGGTCTCCTCCCAGTGGGACGTACCCTGAACACCTCAAGTAGGAGGCGTCAAGGAAGCATCCTAATCAGATGCCCATACCACCTCAACTGACTCCTTTCAATGTGGAGGAGCAGCGGTTCTATCTGAGCCTCTCCCGGATGACTGAGCTCCCTCACCCTATCTCTGAGGGTGAGTCCAGCAATCCCTACGGAGAAATGCTTCATTCAGCCGCATGTATCCGCGATCTCGTTCTTTCGGTCATTACCCAAAGCTTGTGACCATGGTGAGAGAAGGAACGTAGATTGACTGGTAAATCGACAGCTTTGCCTTAGAACTAAGCTCCCTCTTCACCACAACAGACCCGGTACAACGTCTGCATCCACCTGCAGATGCTGCTCCAATCCGTCTGTTGATCTCTCGCTCCATTTTCCCTCACTCGTGAACAAGACCCCAAGATACTTTAAACTCCTCCACTTGGGGCAGGAGCCTGTCCCCAACCCGGAGAGCGACAATCACCTTTTTTCCGGCTGAGGACCATGGACTCGGACTTGGAGGTGCTGATTCTCATCCCAGCCGCTTCACACTCAGCGGCAAACCGTCCCAGCAAGAGCTGTAGGTCATTGCTGGATGAAGCCAACAGGACAACATCATCTGCAAACAACAGAGATGAGATCCTGTGGTCACCAAGCATGACACCCCTCCATTCCCTGGCTGCGCCTAGAAATCCTGTCCTTAAAAATTATGAACAGGATCGGTGACCAATGGGCAGCCCTGGCGGAGTCCAACTCTCACTGGGAATGACTCCGACCGAGTGTTGGCAATACGAACTAAACTCTCACAACGGTCGTACAGAGACCGAATAGCTCGTAACAACAAGCCCGATACCCCATACTCCCGAAGCACCCCCCACAAAAATCCATGAGGGACGCGGTCAAATGCCTTCTCCAAGTCCACAAAACACATGTAAACTGGTTGGGCAAACTCCCACGAACCCTCAAGAATTCTCGAGAGGGTAAAGAGCTGGTCCGATGTCCCACGGCCAGGACGAAAACCACATTGCTCCTCCTGAATCCGAGGTTCGACCAACGGCCGGACTCTCCTCTCCAGTACCTTGGCATAGACCTTCCCAGGGAGGCTGAGGAATTTTGTATACTTTATTGATCCCCAGAGGGGAAATTGAGGGCATCCACCTGGATGGATGAAGCAGCCATGGTACGGCGCTATCCCTTAACCATTCACACACTCATTCACACCTAGGGCCACTTTAGAGTCTCCATTTAACCTAACCTGCATGTTTTTGGCCTGTGGGAGGAAACCGGAGAAATCCCGGAGTAAACCCACGCAGATACGGGGAGAACATGCAAACTCCACACAGATCACTGTTGGTCGGGGGCTGGGATCGAACCAGGGATCCCATGGCCAAGGGTGAGTTGCTGTGCTGGCGCAGTGCTCTCGCAGTGCTAACCACTGCGCCACCGCACCGCCCTTTTTCTCTTAATAATTTTTTAAAAAATTTAAAAAAAAAAACTCATTAACGTGCAAGTTAAAATCGCCAAGAATTAAAACCTTCTCCAGTTTTATTATTGATGCTAAAAATTCACTAAAGTCATTTAAGAAGGGCCCAACAGGGCCGGGGGGACGATAGATTAAAAAACAGTAAAACACACTGGAGGAACCCACTTTAAGTGTTAGTAACTCAAATGAAGGATAACTGTCAGACTTCATCATTCTGCATACATACTTATCCTGGTACACGGCAGCAAGGCCCCCACCACGGCGATGGGGGCGGGGCTAACCCACAGCAGAGCATCCAGGAGGGCACAGTTCATTTAGATGGATGAACTCCTCATTCTTCTGTCATGTCTCTGTGACAAACAGTACATTCAAGTCTCTGTTTGTGAGTAGTTCACTCAAGGAGAAGGATTTATTAGTGATGGAGCATGCATTTATTAATCCAAAACGACTCGGCGATGGTGACGTCACACTGTTCGCGTCCGCCGCGTGCAACGGGATTGGCCTCAGCCACCTCTCCCGGTCATGTGACGTCCACCTGGGCCGGCAGGTCAGATTCTGGTCCATCCATGTAGGCACGGAAGTCCAGGAGGGTCTCGGGTTCCAGGCGGTCTGTCCACGTCTCCTCCAGCGTTGGGTTAGGTCCGGTCCACACGGTGAGGGAAATGGCGATGGACGACTGTCTCCCCACTCGTCTTGGTGAAGGGGGACCGGCGTCAGCCACCTATGTCGGTCCTGGCGAGGATCGCCTGCAGACCACATAACCCACTTTGTTTTGGCTTGGACGCCAGCTTTGGCGGCCACTTCCCTCTTTTCCGATTACCTGGAGGACGCAGTAGCAGCAGGTGTTCCCAGGAGGTAAGTGCGCAAACAAACGGTGGAGGGAAGGTTTGTCTGTAGCTGTCCCAGTCATTGCAACTGCTTTCCATTGATGTTTTGATATAGAGCAAAGAGCCGCGATCATATGTCAAAACAGCACAGACCCAAACACTAGATGTGAAGGCAGATATAACTGCATAAGTTGCTAAAATTAAGACAAAAGATCGGAGAAATAGTAGATGAGCAGCAGCGGCCCCCGTATACAGCCCCCGTACACAACCCCTGTGCACAGCCCCGTACACAAGCGCCATCTTGAAGGTCACAGCAGCAGTGGAGATGCTACCTGAAGCTCACAGCAGCAGTGGAGATGTTAGCTGAAGCTCACAGCAGCAGTGGAGATGTTAACTGAAGCTCACAGCAGCAGTGGAGATGTTAACTGAAGGTCACAGCAGCAGTGGAGATGCTACCTGAATCTCACAGCAGCAGTGGAGATGTTAGCTGAAGCTCACAGCAGCAGTGGAGATGCTACCTGAAGCTCACAGCAGCAGAGAAGATGTTAGCTGATGCTCACAGCAGCAGTGGAGATGTTAGCTGAAGCTCACACCAGCAGTGGAGATGTTAACTGAAGGTCACAGCAGCAGTGGAGATGCTACCTGAAGCTCACAGCAGCAGTGGAGATGTTAGCTGAAGCTCACAGCAGCAGTGGAGGTGTTAGCTGAAGCTCAAAGCAGCAGAGATATTCATTTGTTTATACTGAAATGAGCTGCCTTCATGTTCTTCCTCCTCATATTATTTAATTCTGGGTGTTCAAATCAGTCTGATGGAGCGTAGCTGACAGTCTATATGGTGTCTTATGAATAGCAAATATTTTTTCTACATTTCCTGCTGAGTGGCATTCCCCATTTCCTCACCAAGTTTGTGTGCACCGCCGAGCTCTCCTCCATACCACAAGTGTATGCAGCAGCTACTCCTCCTCAGATCTCCACAGCATCTGCGTCTTCTCTCCAGACCTCATCGGCTGCATCTCTCCAGACCTCATCAGCTGTCCCACCAGTTTCTCCTGAGGTCACCTCTCCAGCAGCACCTCCTGAGGTCGCCTCTCCAGCAGTGGATGTAGAGGAGCAGCGGTTCTACTCTGAGCCTCTCCCAGATGACTGAGCTCCTCACCCTCACCCTCATCTCTAAGGGTGAGTCCAGCAATCCTACGGAGAAAGCTCATTTCAGCTACTTGTATCTGCAATCTCATTCTTTTGGTCATTACCCAAACCTCATGACCATAGGTGAGGGTAGGAATGTAGATTGACCGGTAAAGCAACAGCTTTGCTTTTAAGCTCAGCTCCCTCTTTACCACAACCCACCAGTACAATGTCCACATCACTGCAGATGCTGCTCCAATCTGTCTGTCAATCTCTCACTCCATTCTCCTCTCACTCGTGAATGAGACCCCAAGATACTTAATCTCCTCCTGCCTTGCTCGTGGCAGGGAGACCCATTTGCAGTTTCCATCTGCCTCTGGGTTCTCGCCACCTGTTTCTGCTGCTGTTGATTTTGGTGCCCCCATAAAACCCTAACTTTTCCCCCTTGTCCAAGGTGATCTCATCTGGGTCTCCACTCCAGGAGGTGGTCTTGTCTGGATCCTCGTCCGAGAGGATCTCGTCTGGGTCCTCACTCCAGGGGGTCCACACTCCACCATCGTCATCTGAGGTGGTCTACGCTCCATCATCCTCACTCAAGGGGCTCCGAGTCTCACCATCTCCTGCCGAGGAGGTCCCCATCTCATTGTCCTCACCCGAGGTCCACCTCGCTGCTTCCTTGCCTGTGTTGTTTCCTGTCAGTTGACCATGGACTCTGGTTGGCCTCCTGGGGTCCTTGTTCCTCAGCCTGGCCAGTCTTAGACTTTGGTTGGACTTTGATTTTGCTCTTTTTCTTGTTCGGTCTGGGATTTTAGTCGGCCTCCTGATGAACTGTTTCACCGTTGGGTGGACCATGGATTCTGGTCTGCCCCCGATGGACTGTATATCCCTCTGGGCTGGTCACAGATTTTGGCAGGGCCTCCTGATTAACTATGTTTCACCATCATGTGGTCCATGGACTCTGGTCAGCCACCCGACAGATTGTTTTTTTTCCCCTGCTCTGCCCTGACCTGTGTTTCGTGGAAGGGGCAAATGTTTCTGGTCCTCCAATCCTGAATGCCCCCCCCCCACACACACACACCTGGTTCAGGGGGGTCCCTTTTTCCTGTGTAGGGGCATCTGGAATCTGCCCCTTAAAGGGGGGCACTGTAGTATTCTGGACATATTCACAGACCATGGACATTTATGGTGATTTGATGGACTGTACATAGCAGGTGAGATGAAGTTTCCCTTTGTCTTTGGTGCTTCCAGACATACAGTAAACTGCATTCTGTGTCAGAGGCTCAGTATGTACAGTTGCACATGCTGCATACGTCAGATCACACAAGTGGCACGTTTTCTGACATAATTGAAAATTTAAAATCAAGCACTATTGCAGACAAGCTCTTTTTATCTATATACTGTGCATTCCTGGCCATGATCGTGCATTTCCAGTGACAGGAAACTCACATTTTAGCCCAGTGTATGTATGACCTATAGTGTATGAATGTTTTGAAATCAGAATGCTTTGACATCAAGTAACCACTAGTGGCTTGTAAATAATGACAAAAATTGACATGGCAGTGGGATACAGGTGTAATATGTGTAAAGTAGATTCTCATCTTTCTTACCTGTAATCATTACACTAACCTTAAACACATAAAAATGTGTGTTTAATGCTTAAAGAAAGTTAATGCTTCAACCAAAAGTGATTTGCAAATAGAGGCAAAACAGGGATGTATGGACATGTACATAGGCCTCCAGGATGGAGTGTTGTTTTAAGTGCCCCAACAATTTCCATACAAGTGTGGTCTTAGTAAAACCACAGGTTTGGTCAGCGTTGGCGTGATGGCACAGCCACTTGGTGATGTCATCACGCCAAGCATATATAACTGCAGGGGACAGCCATCTTACAGCCTCTTTTTGGCCCACCATTGCAGCGCTCAGCCTCCCAACGATAGTCTGTATTCATTATAACAGTTTGTATAATAAAGTTTGTGTTCCATGCACACACCACTCTCTGTGAGTCCTTCCCCAGTTTCCACACATAACAAATAGCGACGAGGAGAAAAATCGGTCTTCTGGAGAAAAATACAGCATTTTTCCTGAACAGTCGCACATCTGGAAGTGTATTTATGGCCACCACAGCTGTTTCTGGAGACCCCAGGTGAGCTGCTCATCCCGTGGTGTCGCTGGTTCAACATGTTTAAAAATTATGTTGATGCGGTTGGCCTGAATGACGCTAATGTTGAGAAGCTGAGGAGCATACTGGTTCTCAGTCTAGGTGAAGAAGGACGACGCCTGCGCTGTACTCTGGGTCGAGCAGACTCATTTGGCAAATGCGTGACTCCGATGGAAGAATATTATGGCAGCGTGAGGAATGTTATAGCCCGGAGAATTACCTTCCTCCATCATGAACAACATGCGGGTGAGTCAACTCAATGTTATGCAACGGAACTCTGAGTCTTAGCAAGCACATGTGCTTTCGGGCCCTTAGAAGATGAGCTAATCCGTGACAAGCTAGCACAGCACAGAGCACAACACAGAGAGTGAACACAGCGCAGAGGGGGAACACAGCACAGACAGCGAACATAGCATGGAGAGACAGCAGCAACCAGACTCGCCTCAGTTCCTCGCCCAGCATTAGCCTCAGGGAGCCACTGCAGAGCTGCAGGAGAGGGAGTCCGTGTCGATCGGGAACACTGAGACACAACAACCCAGTGCAGATTCTACCAACGGCAACAGCAACGTATCACCATGACCATATTTCCCAGGAGAAGGGGAGAACAAACTGGACTCACCTCCGATTCTTGCCCAGCATGAGCTTGAAGCAACCGTCGTGGAGCCCCAGAAGAGGGAGTTTGTGGAGAAAGGGCACCTCAGTGACCAAAGACAAACTGGCACACGTCCCACCGATGACGACAACAACACATCACCGCAACCTCAACCAGCACCAGGTGAGGGAGAGAAGAAGCCGGACTGCTTCCTAAGCCATGCCCGGCACCAGCCTCCAGGAGCTGCTACTGAGCTGCAGGATGAAGAGTCTGCGACCAAACAAAGCACAACAGAGCCACCGGATGTCTTCTGAATCCATGACCCGCATCAGCCTCCAGGAGCCGCTGCTGAGACGCAGGATGAAGAGTCCATGACCCAACAGGATGCAGCAGAACCACCACAACCTGGTGGACGCCCCACAGCAGATGTGAGAGCCACACCATCACAACCACAACGCCGAAAGCAGCCAAACAGAGCGCCACTCACAGTCATGAACTTGTTTCGGGTCCACAGAACCAAGCGGCCGGACCCGCAGTCAGCCTTAGTCAGCCTTAGTCAGCCTGAGATGGAAAGCTAGCAGCACGGTGGTGCAGTGGTTAGCACTGTTGCCTTACAGCTAGAAGGTTCCTGGTTCGAATCCCCAGGTTGGCAGGGGTTGGAACCTTTCTATGTGGAGTTTGCATGTTCTCCCTGTGCTGCGTGGGTTTACTCCGGGGGCTCCGGTTTCCTCCCACAATCCAAAGACATGCATGTTAGGTTAATTGGGCTGTTCTAAATTGTCCCTAGATATCTGTTTCCTATAGGGCCCTTAGAATTGAGGGTTAGTACTAGTGAAAAGCGCTTTGAGTGGTCTTTTGTGACTAGACAAGTGGCTATATAAGTGCAGGTTAGTTATTTACTTAGTTAGTTAGCCATCTACGGAAGGTAACAGCAGCTGCTGCAGATCAGCTGGGTCAGTATTGAAGCCAACCCAGCTGGTGTGGCATCCTGGCTGGGACATTGTTGGGGCATTGTTGACGAGTGTGCTGTGGCTTCAGTGGGATGGCACCCAGGACTGCTGCAGCTGGCACCTCAGGGCTCAACTCAGGGCCCTTTCGAACTTGAACAGCGGCTAACCTCAATGAAAGGACTGTTAGCAAGGAGATGCGCGGCTTGCTAACAAATCTAGTGGCACAATAAATCACGCAGGGCTACGTAGTAGTCCTACCCGCTGCCCTAGCTAGTTTTAGGGTGTATACACCTTTACCAAAGTGGGGAGTGGCTAATTGATGGTGTTTATTTCTGCTTTTCCCAAGGGGATGGGGGGATGAGATGTGGTGTTAGTAAAACACACATTTGCGTCAGTGGTGAGCGAGGATGACGCAGCCCGCTTGGTGACATCATCACTCCGAGCATAAAACTGTATGGGACGGCCCATCTTTACGGCCTCTTTTCGGCCCACATGGCAATGCCTGCACAGCCTCCAATGATAAGCCTGTATTCATATATAACAGTTTGTGTTATAAAGTTGGTGTTCCAACCACACACCCCCACCTCTGAGAGTCCTCCCCCAGATTATCCAGGACATACATCCAAGGGTTCAAGTGGTTTTGTTACTGTGAAATGTGGTGGACTGCTGTGCAATGTAATGTAGTGATGTCACTGTCTTTGAAATTCATATTCAGTGGTTGGGATCATACCATGTGTTTTACTTATTAGAGGATTTGTCACAGTGCCCACGAACTTGCAGTCAGCTTGATTGTTTTATCTTCGTGATTGCAGCAGTGGTATGCATGTAGTCCAAAGACCTTTGTCTTTTCAGTAATTTATTCACATGAGTGGCTCTCAGTTGTAGCCAACCAAGAAGAGTAGATTTGCCATTCATTTTTTTCCACCACATCTTCCAACCGCTCTTGTGGACACCCATATTAATTTCCAAGCCAAATGGGATGTGAAGTCCCTCCAGTGTGCTCTTGGTCTGTTAGGGGATCTCTTCCCAGTTGGACATCCTCTGAATACCTCCACAGGGAAGTGTCTCAGAGGCATTGAAACAGAATTTTCATACACTTGACTTACTCATTTTTGCATCAAACTGTGATCTATTGTTATGATGTGTCTGATTGCTCTGTGTTCTTGTCATCATCATTCCTCTCTGTGCACGTGTGGGCGTACACGGGCGTATTGTTTTGAAAAGTTCACACAATTGTCTGTAATTTTGACTCTTTCTTTGGTATTTTTATGCCTATTTTATAAACATTGTTACGCTCCTTTAAATTATCATCATTGTCTTTATCCTATTTTTATCAGTTAACAAATAGTTTAATGTATCTGCTAAATCATACTGGCAAAAAATGCCTTGTGAAGACAGCCTTAAGGCAAAAAGAGGCATTACCTACCTCAAGGATGATATCCGTTGATTTTCTGATGAGCTGCTGAACAAAGAAACTCTTCTCTAATCAGCTTTTGTCATTTTTGGAGATGCATAATCCTTTAGTTAGATTTCAGTTTTTTTGTAAAATGCGTTCCACTGAAACATCTCTCCTGAAAATTACTTATGACATTTTAATGGCTGCTGATTCTGGTTTTTACTCTGTTTTGGTTTTATTGGAATTCTTATCGATAGACTGCACCACTCGGTGGGTGTCAGTGGAACACTCCTGGACTAGTTTTCTTCACATTTAACTGATAGGTGTTTTTCTCTTTGAATCAGTTGTCTGATCCTGCAACCTGGTCATGTGGGCTCAGTCTCGAGTCCTGTTTTATTTTCCTTATACCTGCTTCTAATTGATCAGTTAATTGCTACCTTCAGTGATGTTTCTTATCATTTTTATGCTGATGATATTCAGCTGTATTTTTTTAGACCACAAGAACTCCATAAATTTTCAGTTTTAATGGATTGAATAACAGCTGCAAAAACTGGCTATACGCAAACCATTTACAGTTAAATGATGTTAAAACAGAGACTGTAATATTCGCTCCTGACAGTGCAATCCCTACTATTAAAGAATCCCTCGGGCCACTGAGTTCCTCCATCAAATCTTCTGTTCATAATCTTGAGGTAGTTCTTGACAGTTTTTTTTTTTTAATCCCTAGATGCTCATGTAAATCAGCTGACTCGCTCTGATTTTTCCCATCTGAGAAACATTGCCAAACTGAGAGGCATGGTGTCAATAGCTGAGTTGGAAATGGCTATTAATGTTTTTATTTGTTCTCATTTAGACTGTTGTAATTCCCTTTTTAATGTTCTTAACAAAACGTCCTTCAATTGGCTCCAGATGGTTCAAAATGCTGCTGCAAGGCTTTTAACTAAAGCCAACAAAAGAGCTCACATCACCCCTATTTTATCAAATCTTCAGTGGCTCCTTGTTAGTTTTAGAGTTCAGTTTAAAATTCTGGTTTTAACTTTTAGAGCCTTGCATGGTCTCACACCTGCTTACATTGTAGACCTCATTCAGCCATACTCCTCCTCTCGACCTCTCAGGTCCTATGATCAGTTTTTATTAGAGGTATCTTGGAGTTGTTTTAAGACACGTGATGATAGAGTGTTCAAAGCTGTAGCATTAAAATTGCGGAACTCTCTACCCTCTTCAGTCCATTTGACTGACCCCGAGGTCACTTTTAGGAAGCAAATTAAAACGTTGTTTAACAGGCTTTTAGGTAGAAATTGATTGGGGGGGGGATTACTTTATGGTTTTATTTGTTTTATTTTGCTGTATTTGTTGTAATTTATTCACAACTTGTGTTTTTATTTTATCACTTCAATTTTGATTCAATTTATGAATCTGTCATTTAACCTCATGTTTCTGTGTTTTATTTTATGTAAAGCACTTTGTGACTTTTGTCTGTGATAAGTGCTATACAAATAAAGCTATTATTGTCACGCCGCGCCGCTCATCAGCGGCGCCACCCTGCTCGCCGCACCTGCTCTGTCATCAGCAGCGAGGGATATAAGCCGCCTCGCCCTGAGCTTCGGCCTGAAGCCATCAGATTCACTCATCATTGTTGCTGTGAGAACTGTTACCTCTTCAGCCATCATTGCGGTAAGAAGCCCTTACCTTGTCTCTTTGAAGTCTGCTCCCCTGTGCACAGGTGGATTTCCCGGCGGCGGACTTTTCCTCTCCGTCTCCATCTCCTCGCTACTGCACCGGGCCTTGCAGGTGGCTGTCTACCGGGTCTCGTCCCTTGCTGTGCCAGCCATCTATCCCATCCAAGTAAGCTCCTCTCTCGCTGTCATATCTCCTGTGTTGGTGTGTGCCCGTCACCCTTCTCCTTGTGTTTTTCCCATAGGGTTGTCCGGCTGTACGGTCTCCTGCCTCTGTGCCCAAAGCAGACGCCGCCACCAACACATCTACATCTCGCAGGCACACATCCATTCACCCCTGTTGCTAATAAACTATTTGAACTACTCTGAGCCTGTGTGTGTGCGTCTCCTGAGCCGTGCGTTATGTCAGTACGGCTTCAGCAGAGCGGCTCGGCAGACGGCGGGCTCGCACACCGGCTTTCCACTCTCGAGGCTCGAGTGGATCAGGTTGTCTATCAGCAACAGGTGATTTTTAATCAGTTGTTAAATATTACTAACCGGTTGGGCCACTTGGACCCCCAACAGCCGTTCCCTCCGGCTCGTCAGGGTGGCGTGGCTCCTGCTGCGCCAGTGGCCGTCCAGCAGGCTCCGGGTGCACCGGTTCGGCTCACACCCATTCCAACCCCCGCCCGCTTTAGCGGTAAGCTCGGCGGAGCGCGGGGGTTTATTATGCAGTGTGAGTCCGTGTTCCACCGGGTGCCCGGGGACTTTCCCTCAGATCATAGCCGAATTGGTTATATCGGGAATCTCCTGGAGGGGCGAGCATTAACTTGGACCTACGCTGTAATGGCGAGGCCCAGTTATGCCACCCTCACTTATGACCAGTTCGTGAGACGCTTCCTGGAGGTCTTTGACCATAGTCTTACCGAGACGGTCCAAGTCGATCAGCTTCTCGCCCTCCAGCAGGGAAGCCGGTTGGCAGCGGACTACGCGGTCGACTTCCGGGTAGCGGCGGAGGAAGTAGGCTGGGAGGAACGCTCCCTCTGTGGCCTCTTCCTCCGCAGTCTCAATGATGATCTGAGGGATGAACTAGCTGGACGGGATATCCCTGAGACGCTAGCGGAGCTGACATCCTTGGCGATTAGTTTGGATAACAGGCTGCGCGAGCGCTCCTCGGGACGGAAGTCTTCTTCTTCTCGCCCTCGTGGAGTCTCGCCGTGCCTGTTCCAGGCTGGCCCCCTGGCGGCGCCGCCACCATCGTGCCCCGAGGAGTCGGAGCCGATGGTGACGGGCTGGACAAAGCTTTCCCTTGCGGAGAAACAACGCCGCCGTGAGTTGGATCTCTGCATGTATTGCGGAGATGACCAACACACGGTGAAGCTTTGCCCACGGAAAGCCGTTGGTGGGGTCCGCGAGTCTACTGTAGGGGGCCTCACGGATGCAACCGGTTAGACACTCTCACCCAATTAAAGCTGCCCATCCGTTTCTGCCACAACCTCACGGGCATCTCACCCACGGCACTGGTGGATTCGGGCGCAGAAGGCAGCTTTATTTCACAAAGCCTGGCAACCCAATTGGGCATCCGCTGCCAGGCACTGAAAAACCCAATCTCCCTGGTCAACCTCTCTCGTGCCTCCCTTGGGAGAGTTGCACACCAGACCATCCCCGTTCCGGTAATCATCTCAGGAAACCACCGGGAGGAGATGACCTTTTACGTCCTGCCCAACTCTGTGTCGCCCGTCATCCTGGGGTATCCCTGGCTACGCCTCCACAACCCTGTTCTGGATTGGAAGTCCGCCGGGGTGTCGGCATGGAGCACGTTCTGCATGGGCACCTGTCTTCAGTCCGCTGCCTGCTCCCCGTCCGCTTCTTCCCCTCCTACGGACGCTGCACCTCCGGACCTGTCCCTGGTGCCACCAGAATTTCACGACCTGGGTATGGTATTCAGCAAATCCAAGGCTATGTCTCTCCCTCCTCATCGGCCTTACGACTGCGCCATCAATCTCCGCCAGGGGGCGCCCTTACCTTCTGGACGGCTCTACAGCCTGTCGGCGCCAGAGAAGGAGACGATGAACACATACCTTAAGGAGTCGCTGAGTGCTAGGATAATCCGCCCATCGTCATCACCCGTGGGGGTGGGATTCTTCTTCGTTGGCAAGAAGGACGGATCCCTTCGTCCTTGCATAGACTACCGTGCTCTTAATGACATCACGGAGAAGGATCGTTACACCCTGCCCCTCATGGACACCGCTTTCCACTCCCTCCAGGGGGCGACTTGGTTCACCAAGCTGGATTTACGCAGCGCGTACCACCTCGTCCGGATCCGGGGGAGGGAGATGAGTGGAAAACGGCCTTCCGTACCCGAACGGCCACTTCGATACCTAGTCATGCCGTTCGGGCTTGACCAACGCTCCAGCCGTCTTTCAGCGCCTCATCAACGACGTCCTTCCGGGATTTCATCGGCCTCTTTGTGTTCGTCTACCTGAATGATATACTCATCTTCTCCAAATCCAGGGACGAGCACCAGGTCCACGTGATGGCGGTCCTCCAAAGACTGCTGAGAATCGGCTATACGTGAAGGCCTGAGAAGTGTGAATTTTTCGCCAGAACAACATCTTCCTGGGGTTCATCATCTCTCATGACCAGTGTGCTTCCAGACCCAGAGAAGGTGAAGGCGGTGGTAGAATGCCTACACCTGCATCACGGAAGCAGGTGCAACAGTTCGTTGGATTTGCGAACTTCTACTGCCGCTTCGTCCCTAACTTTGGCACCATCGTCGGCCCGCTGACCCGCCTCACGTCCCCTAAGGTTCCGTTCCGATGGACCGAAGAGGCCGCAGCTGCTTTTCAGGTGCTGAAGGCGGAGTTCTCCTCCTCCAGGGTCCTGAGCCAAGTCAACCCTGCGCTGCAGTGCATCGTGGAAGTGGACGCTTCGGACACAGGAGTGGGGGCGGTGCTATCCCAGCGGTCGCCAGACGACGGTATCAAGCGGCCCTGCGCCTTCTTCTTCCGGCGCTTGTCCCCGGCGGAGAGAAATTACGACGTGGGTGAGAGAGAGCTCCTCGCCATCAAGCTCGCGCTACAGGAGTGGCATCACTGGCTAGAGGGGGCGGACCTGCCGTTTGTGGTCCTGACGGACCACAAGAACTTGGAATACCTCAGATCTGCCAGGCGCCTGAACGCCCGCCAGGCGCGCTGGTCCTTGTTCTTCGCCAGGTTCCAGTTCACCATCACCTTCAGGCCAGGCTCCAAGAACGGCCTGCCCGATGCCCTCTCTAGGCAATTCGTCCCTGAGGAGTCGGAGGACACGGTTCACAGCATCCTACCCAGGTCGTGCATCGTGGGAGCCGTCACATGGGACATCGAGAGCAAGATCCGGAAGGCGCAGGAAGTGGAACCTGACCCTGGCGGCAGACCGGAGGGGAGGCTGTTCGTGCCATCTGCGGTTCGAGGAGAGGTCATCCACTGGCTACACACCTCCAAGCTCACCTGTCACCCTGGCTCCTCCCGGATGATAAACCTCCTCCAGCGGTCCTTTTGGTGGCCGGGCCTGCGGAGGGATGCCGCCCGCTACGCCCGGGCCTGTCCAATTTGTGCCACCAGCAAGTCGGGAAATGCCCCTCCAGTGGGTCTGCTTCAGCCCCTGCCCGTCCCTGGCAGGCCCTGGTCGCACAACGCGTTGGATTTCGTCACCGGACTCCCAGTCTCCAACTCCTACGACACCATCCTGACCATCGTGGACCGCTTCTCCAAGGCTGTGCACTTCGTCCCCCTACGAGGTCTTCCAACTGCCCTGGAGATGGCGGACCTCCTCATCCAACACATGGTCAGGCTGCACGGGATTCCGGTGGACGTGGTCTCGGACCGGGGGCCCCAATTTTCCTCTGAGGTTTGGAGATCGTTTTGTAACGCCATAGGAGCCAAGGTGAGCCTCTCCTCCGGCCATCACCCCCAATCCAACGGGCAGTGTGAGCGGACCAACCAGGAGCTGGAGGCTGCGCTCCGCTGTGTTACAACATCCAAACCCACGTCCTGGAGTAACCATCTTGCCTGGGTTGAATACGCCCATAACACCGCTCGCTCTTCTGCTACAGGGATGTCCCCCTTCAAGGCGTCCCTGGGTTATGACCCCCCGCTGCTCCCGGCGCAGGAGAGTGAGGTAACTGTCCCCTCAGTTAGGGCGCATCTCAGGCAGTTCCGCTCCATCTGGGCATCAGCGCGTAATGCGCTTTTACGCACGGCGGAGCGCAACAGAACCGTGGCAGACCGGCACAGAAGACCTGCCCCGGCGTACAGAGTTGGGCAATGTGTCTACGTGTCGACCCAGGACGTGACATTGAAAGGCGAGAGGAGGAAGCTGGCACAGCGCTTTATGGGACCCTACCCCATCACCAGGATCATCAACCCGGTAGCTGTGCGTGTAGCTATTCCCCCCTCCCTCCACATCCATCCCACCTTCCACGTGTCCAAGGTGAAGCTGGCAGTCTCCAATCCCCTTTGCCCTCCTCCTGCTGTGCAACCCGCGCCCCGGATGATTGATGGCCATCCGGCCTGGTCCGTCGCCTCCATTCTAGACTCCCGGCGCCGGGGTCGTGGGTTGCAGTACTTGGTGGACTGGGAGGGCTATGGGCCCGAACATCGACAGTGGGTTCCCTCGTCGTTTTTGTTGGACCCGTCGCTCATCGTTGATTTCCACCGAGCGCACCCAGAGAAGCCATCGCCAGGAGGCGCTGCTAGAGGGGGGAGTACTGTCACGCCGCGCCGCTCATCAGCGGCGCCACCTGCTCGCGCACCTGCTCGTCATCAGCGGCGAGGGATATAAGCCGCCTCGCCCTGAGCTTCGGCCTGAAGCCGTCAGATTCACTCATCATTGTTGTTGTGAGAACTGTTACCTCTTCAGCCATCATTGCGGTAAGAAGCCCTTACCTTGTCTCTTTGAAGTCTGCTCCCCTGTGCACAGGTGGATTTCCCGGCGGTGGACTTTTCCTCTCCATCTCCATCTCCTCGCTGCTGCACCGGGCCTTGCAGGTGGCTGTCTACCGGGTCTCGTCCCTTGCTGTGCCAGCCATCTATCCCATCCAAGTAAGCTCCTCTCTCGCTGTCATATCTCCTGTGTTGGTGTGTGCCCATTACCCTTCTCCTTGTGTTTTTCCCATAGGGTTGTCCGGCTGTACGGTCTCCTGCCTCTGTGCCCGAAGCAGACGCCACCACCAACACATCTACATCTCGCAGACACACATCCATTCACCCCTGTTGCTAATAAACTATTTGAACTACTCTGAGCCTGTGTGTGTGCGTCTCCTGAGCCGTGCGTTATGTCAATTATATTATTATTATCAAGAAAAAATGTGAATGAGTATAAAACAACAAATTGCTGTTTCAAAAATGAAATACGTAATGTTTTAGTTCCTTATAAAGCTCATTTTTAATATATACATTCTAAAATATATTAAAGACATCATATTAATGATGAGAAAAGCACAATATATTATTTCTGCCTTGCTAATAACTATAACAAAGTAAAATAATCACATTTTTAGTGAAAGCAATGAACAGTAGATATTTTTTTCTCTTTTTGAGTTGAGCTGAACACATCAAATGACATATTGTTCCCATTAAAGGAAAATTGTTTGAGTAACGTTCATAACTGACTTCCCTATTACAAGAAAAGCTGAAAAAATATGAAAAAAAGTTGCAGATTCACATAAGAAATTGTCTCACTTTATTCCTTAGTTTGATTGTTATCCTTAGTTTATGGTTAGGTTTTGTATATTTGTTTGGGTTGTGACAGAGTTCTTCCCCTCTCTCATCAGGCGCTCCTTGCCAGCTGCCTCTGTCTGCTCAACTGTGGCTGCTGGGTAATTCACACCTGCAATTCATTTCTGTGTATATTTAAGCACTGCTGTTTCACCAGGGCAGTGCAGCTGTTTTGTATTGTCAACCATCCTCACCAGAGCGCTGTCTGTCCAGGTGAATTTTCCTCTGTAAGTGACCCAGCGCCTGCCAGTTTGTTTGGAGCGTTTGGGGGTTTTCTGTGTTCTTCCCGGCACTGACCAATGTGCATGTTTGGAGTGTTTTGTGTTTCTATGTTTTTCCCCCAGCACCTGCCAGTTTGCATGTTTGGAAGCATTTGGGTTTAATGTGTTTTTTCCTACCGCTCACCAGTCAGCTTGGGAGTGAACTGTGCTTGTCTTTATTTTTGCTCGCCAGGAGAGACTGGTTTGAGCACACTGTATTTTCCCTTTTGTTCAATAAAACTGCACTAACACATCCTGCGAGTGGGTCTGTCTCTCCTGTTCCGCAGGGGCATTCATGACAGGAAACAGCCGCCAGTGACAGAGGACCCAGCGGGTATGTTGGTGCTTTTTCTCCACTTCTGTGTTTTTTTCACTTACCGGAATTGGAGCTCACTATGGACGCGGTGGAGCAGCGAGCAGTGTGCCACTTGGAGGACATCTGGCTGCAGATGCTGATTTCCCATTCCCCCGAGACGATCCAGGGAGGTCAAGATCGAGCAGCGCGGCTCATGCAGGCATTTCCTCGTTTATGGAGCCACCCGGAGGCGACTGAAATTCTCCTCTCCATCTACTCCCTGCCTTGTGATGAGCCGAGGGAAGAGGTTTCGATGCCTGAGCTGTCTCCAGCAAAGAAGAAGCGCTCGCAAGAAGCCTCCAGCCTCTCCCGCGTCAGCTCTGCCTCCTTCTCCAGAGCCCTGGGCCACTCCATCCGCTGAGGAACTGGAGGAGCGAAGACAGGTGTTGCTGACGGAGACTGAGCTCCTCCTCGAGGTGAAGCCGTGGCTCCTCCCGGATTGGATCCACGAAGCGGAGGAGTTTCTCCCAAGGGAGCCAGAAGTGGAGCCAGTGAGCGAGCGTTCCCTGACCTCAATGCCTCATCTCCATGATGAACTGCCATCTCCTTCCCCCGCTCGTTGCCGCCATACCCAGGAATCTCAGCAGAGGGACTCCACCCCCATTCACCCAGCAACCCCTCCTTCTCGGGGAGGGGAAAATTTTGCTGCAGAACACCTTCAAGCGCCCGGGGAGACAGAGCACGACCTCGGGACGGCAGCTGACATCATCACTCCCCAGGAATTCAGGCAAGTTCTTATTCAGTCACTCTCTCTCCTGAAATTGCTTGATTCCTGGTGAGGAGACTCAGATTTTATAGTTCTCTGAGTCTCCATTACCAGCTGCCATTACCGCTTCTCCCCCTGTTTCTCCTGTCTCCCCAAAATCATTTCTGGTTGCAGGAGGAGGTGACCGGACGGTGAGGGAGCCTGAGGATCTAGAGAGGTCTACTCCGAGGGAACCTGAGCTTGTGCCAACGGTCGAGAGTTCCATGGCCTCTGAGCCACCTCACCTTCATGATGAGTCCATGCTTCCGTCTCCTGCTCATCGCAGCCGATCCCGGAGGAATCGGCAGAAGACCATTACCTCCCAGCTGGCAACCCCTCCTTCACTGAGGGAGGAGATTTCTGCTGCACCCACTTCTGCCGTAGCTGCTACCCCCTCCCTCTCCTCTGTGCACTCTTCTGCTGAAGCAGGCTTGGCCGTTACTCTCCCAGCTCCGCCCGCCTCTGTGCCGGCTAAAGTGGCTCTTCCACAAGTCATAAAGGAGCCCAGGCCCGTTATGGACACGGAGATGGATGACCGTGCACCGGACGCAGCAGACAACATCACACACTGGGGTGACAGGCAAGTTGAAACTCACTTCATTTCAATTTTCAATGATTTACTGTACCTTGCCTGTTCCCTGGTGAAGAGACTCCGGTCATGCAGTCCCCTGAGTTCTCTTCGCCTGCTGAAACTGATGAATTTTCACCTGCCCTCTCCTTGTCTCCTTCTCCTGCCTCTGAGTGCCCATCGGCACTGGGACTCGACCGCCTCAGGATGGAGGAGCCCACGGAGCTGGAGGACATAATCCCAGCTGTGCTGTGGGCCCATGGACCAGAGAGAAGGTGCTGAACCTGAACCCACCTCATGGAGTCCTGTGCCTGCGGTGATCCAGACCCCAGCCGCTACGCTGGATGAGCCTCCTGCGTGGACCACTATGCCGGGGCCTGAGGGGACTGTAACAACCATCATGTCTGCTGTGGGGGCCACCACAGCAGAGTTGACACCTGAGCGGAACCTCCCGAGGGCCAAGCCCAGAGAACCTTTATCGCCTGGATTGTCGGAGTCCTGGATGGCGGTGGAGCTTGACCCCAGGCAAGTGCTTTCTTTTGTTTCTCCCCTTTCAGTCAGAGTGATCTTGCCTGGCTCTTGGTGAGGAGAGCCAGGTGCAGCCACCCACTTTACCTGAGCTTGCCTTGCCGGGCTCCGCCGCTGCCAGTGACTCTGACCACTCTTGTCTCTGTGCTTTCTCTGGGCTCTCTCCCAGGGTCGCTGGAGAGGATCCAACACCACCTGAGGCCTCCGTTTATCCAGGTTTGCCAATGGGGGTCGGTTCGGGCCCTGCTCCTCCTGTTGAGGTCATCGTGGGTGTTCCGTCCCAGCCGGGATTCACTGTGGGTGCAGCCATGACCCAGCTGGGGTCCACCATGGGTGCAGCTAAGCTCCAGCCCGGAGCCACCGCGGGTGCAGCTGAGCTCCAGCCCGGAGCCACCGCAGGTGCAGCGGCGTCCCAAGCCTGGACCACCAAGGGTGCAGCTGTGTCCCAGGCCGGGCCCTCCAAGGGTGCAGCTGTGTCCCAGGCCAGGCCCACCGAAGGTGCTGCCGGCCAGTCTGAGGACACCGAGGCTTTCACTCCTCTGCTGGACGCCGTCGTGATCCCCCTCCTCTGGACCGGCTTCCCACCACTGAGCCTTCCGGTGGGTGAGTCGCCTCCTTGTTCACCCTTCTGGTCCTGGTGACTTAACAACGCTGGCCAGCCGCCCGAAGGACAAATGGGTCGGGTGGCCCATTTTCTCAGGCAGGCCACCTGACTCAAGTCATCGGGCCGTCTATTTGGCCTGGGAATTTTGCCGGCTACCCGAACCCTGAACCTCTGGGACTGTGAGGGCTTAGGGTTTGTCAGAATGCAGGTGTGAGTTATGGGCCGGGCTGTTTTTTTCTCTCCTAGGCAATTTTCCCCCACTTCCCTCCTGGGATAGGTTTTTGCTGTACCCCTTCTTTTTTTGGGGGGGGGGTCTTTTTTGGTATTACCTGGGGGTGTTTGGTATACACCCCTTGGGGAGGGGGTCTGTCATGTATGTGAACTCAGATTTTCTCTGAGTTCAGATCCTCACTTTATTCCTTAGTTTGATTGTTTGTTGTCATTAGTTTATGGTTAGGTTTTGTATATTTGTTTGGGTTGTGACAGAGTTCTTCCCCTCTCTCATCAGGCGCTCCCTGCCAGTTGCCTCTGTCTGCTCAGCTGTGGCAGCTGGGTAATTAGGTCATGGTTCGCTCATGATTCACACCTGCAATTCATTTCTGTGTTTAATTAAGCACTGCTGTTTCACCAGGGCAGTGCGGCTGTTTTGTATTGTCAACCATCCTCACCAGAGCATTTCCTGTCCTGGTGAATTTTCCTCTGTAAGTAACCCAGCACCTGCCACTTTGTTTGGAGTGTTTGGGGGTTTTCTGTGTTCTTCCCAGCGCAGACCAGTGTGCATGTTTAGAGTGTTTTGGGTTTCTATGTTTTCCCCCTGGCACCTGCCAGTTTGCATGTTTGGAAGCGTTTTGGGTTTAATGTGTTTTTCCTACTGCTCACCAGTTGGCTTGGGCGCGAACTGTGCTTGTCTTTATTTTTGATCACCAGGAGAGACTGGTTTGAGCTGTGTGTTCCCTTTTGTTCTGTCTCTCCTGCCCCTCAGGGACATTCATGACAAGAAATATTACATTTTCATGAGAAGTCATATTTTTGAACAACACTGTCACCAAGTGAACAAAAATTCTGCACAAAATTTTCAGATATTCACACTGGACCCCCCCCCCCCCCCCAAAAAAAAAGCAAAAAAACAAAACAAAGAACAACTGGTATTCAGGACAGGCCAACAAAACAGAACTCAATTTGTCTATTTTTTTTATCTACATTATTTAATTCCCTTCCACAGTATTTCTGTCACCCAAGGCCACACAGCTACCAGCTACTGTAAAAAGTGAAAGCTACAGTGCGGGGGATTAGATCTCTGGTAGCTTTGCATGTTAACTTTCTTTTCTCCATTCTGTTATGCTGTGCACCAAGCTAGAAGCTGGAAAGTACCATTTTTATATCATCTTTGTTATGACCCGGCTGGAGCATGAACCCACAACCTCCCGGCTGTGGGGCGGATGGTCTACCACTAGACCACCACTCCAGTTTATTTATCTGAAGGTTTTTTTAAAAAATATTTAAGCAAATTGACATACAATTATTTTGAAATTTATATCTGTGCAAGAAGTATGATTTATTTGAGGTTATATTATACTCATTTGAGTGCATGCATGCATGTCTGTGTGAATGCGTGCGTGCATGCATCCCCGTCTGAAGTTGTACCTGAGCATGTGTGTTTGTGGGCGCGTTTGTCAGAAAGGCCCACTAACTGGTGGAATTGGAATACAGCGGTCGGTATTGCGAGGGTCCACTGTCCCTCTAGAGAGAAAGACGAAACAGATGCTTGCTGTGAAGAAACCTGACAATAAAACAGGACAGGACTCACAGCTGAAAACTACACACACCGACGCACACGGTCTATTCATACACATGAACACCTCTGTGCACAGTAAAGCTCAGAGCAGAAAAAAATGAACACAGAGACACACAGAAACACGTGTACTGACAAGTAGGGGAGAGCACAGAGTTTATTCCCTCTCATATACACTCACAATTAAACAGGCTGTACGCCTAAACCAGGATCCGCATCAGATATAAACACTGATTTATGTTCACATCTTATATGTTCACCGTTGTTCCATAGCTATTAAAAAGATGGCCTCCCTGGAGATGGAAACACACCGATCATAAGAGTAAGGCAGAGTTCCCATGATCCCATGATTGTTTAATTTATTTTAAAAACATTTGTGCTTGCCAAATTGTTGTAAACATGTTCCAGATTTTTAGAGCAAAGGAAATTGCAGTTTTTCTTCCAAGGTGTTAATTAACTTGTTACCTCCACCAAGAAGGTTATGTAATCGGGGCGGTCTGTCTGTCTGTCTGTCTGTTGGCAGGATTATGCAAAAACTTCTGGATGGATTTTGATGAAATTTTGACCAGAGGGAGCCATTGGGCCAAGGATGAACATTAAATTTTGGTGACGATACCTCCACCAAGGACCTTGTTTGCATTTGTGCAGTAGGATTACACAAAAACTACTTGATGGATTTGAATGAAATTTTCACCAGTGGTGGTCCTTGGCCTAGAGAGGAACCCAAAACATTTTGGTGATGATCTGAGAACGCATGCCTCCACCAAGGCTCTTATCTTCTCACAATGTGTTAGCAAGAATCCTCCAAAACAATATTGGATAGACTTTGATGCAATTGTCACCCGAACTAGCTTGTGGCCTACACACAAACCCATTACATTTTGGAGATGATCCATGAGGGATGGAAGGAGCCTTGACAGAGGTATGCACTCTAAGAGTGCTTTCTAGTTTATAATGTTATGCAAATATTCAAGATGAATTATGTGAATATTTTAGTCAATAAAAATATTTTCTACCCAAGGTGATGTAAAAAGTTAAAAAAAAATTCAAAATGAATGATACTGTATGTCCATTTTTGGCTGACTGGTGGCACAGGGAGGTAAATAAAGCATCGTTATTTTGTTTCACTTTATTGTAACTGTACTGTTTATACATCAATTAAATAAATATGCATGTTCACAACTGATAAATAACAGGTATTTTCATGAATTAACATCTTTATCTTGATAGTTCCTTTATTTCCCCTCATGGATCGTCACCTTATCATGGGCGGGGGTTTACGTGCCCTAGTGATCCCAGGAGCGATGTTGTCCGGGGCAATTTGCCTCTGGTAGGGTCCCCCAAGATAACCTGGTCCTGGGTGAAGGGCCAGACTAAGAACGATCCAACAGACTCTCATGATGAATGCTCGAACAAACAAGGATTCAGTGTACCCCACCCGATACGGGGTTATCAGGGGCCCCCCCTGGAGCCAGGCCTGGAGGAGGGGCGTGATGGCTAGCGCCTGGTGGCTGAGTTTCTGCCCATGGGACCTGGCCGGGCTCAGCCCGAAGGAGTTATATGGGTTTGCTCTCCAGTGGGCTCACCACCTGCAGGAGGAACCATGGGGATCCATTTGTTATGTCTTTATAACGGGAGACATGAGCCATGTCGTACCGAGCAACAAACTGAACTTTATTGAGAAACACCCAGAATATACATACCGGCCCTAGCCCGCCTGACGTCACCACGTCGACTGCCTGCCGTCGGCTACGGCAAGCCCCAAGGGCCAAATCCCTATATCATATTTCCCCCCCTTACAAAACGTGAAAGGCACCATATAAAACAGACCCCCTTACCATTTAGATAAGATAAGATAAGATAAGCCTTTATTAGTCCCACAATGGGGAAATTGCGGGACTAATAAAGGTCCCACTGATTGCTGGGGTCTTTCTGCAACTGTGGCGGTCCCCCCTACAGTTGATAGTGCTATGAGATGACTGTTGTTGTGAAATGGCGCTATATAAATAAAGTTGAATTGAATTGAATTGAAATGCCAGGATTGCAACAGCACAGGGATAGCAATACTCAGAGCAACAATCAGAAGGCAAGAAAAAACAAGAGCAGCGAGTATACATATGTACATATAAACATAAATATATAGACACACAGTGCGGAGCATTGTAGCTAGATGGAATAAATATATAAATATATAAACACACAGTGCGGAGCATTGTAGCTAGATGGAATAAATATATGAATATATAAACACACACAGTGTGGAGCATTGTAGCTAGATGGAATAAATATGTAAATATATAAACACACACAGTGCGGAGCATTGTAGCTAGATGGAATAAATATGTAATGATATAAACACACAGTGTGGAGCATTGTCGCTAGATGGAATAAATATATAAATATATAAACACACACAGTGCGGAGCATTGTAGCTAGATGGAATGAAACAGCCTAACCGTCTACTTAGTTATCCTACATGGTATGATTATGTACCCATACATATTGTCACCCTCCATAGCGATCGGTATTTTCCTAGTTGTATACCGGAGGGGACCATTGTGTAAGTCTATTGTGTCTTTTGCATTCAATACTGTTAGGTTGTCACGTCTTTTTGCTATCTCTGCGAGCAGCCCTGCTTAGGTTGTACAGTCTGACAGCCGTAGGTAGGAAGGACCTGCGAAACCTCTCGGTTGTGCACCTAGGATGATGTAGTCTGCTGCTAAATGAGCTCCTTAGTGCATTCAGTGTGTCCTGCATAGGGTGGAACTCGGACTCCAGCAGAGATGACAGTTTAGCCACCATCCTTCTCTCTCCCATCTCCTCCACTGGGTCAAGGCGCTGCCCCAGGACAGAGCTAGCTTTCTTGATCAGTTTGTTCAGTCTCTTCCTATTGGCTGCTGTAATGCCACTGCCCCAGCAGACCACTCCAAAAGTGATGGCTGATGCCACCACCGTGTCTTAGAATGTCTTCAGCAGCGCCCCTTGTATGCCAAAAGACCTGAGTCTCCTCAGTAGGAACAGCCTGCACTGTCCCTTCTTGTAGAGTGTGTCAGTATTGTGTGACCAGTCTAGTTTATTGTTCAGATGAACACCCAGGTACTTGTAGGATGTCACCATCTCGATGTCTGTTCCCTGTATATTTCCTGGTGCTGTGAGGGGTTGTCCTTGCCTGCGGCAGTCCACCACCAGCTCCTTAGTTTTCCTCGTGTTGATCTGGAGGCAGTTCCAATGGCATCAGTCCACAAAGTCCTGGATAAGCCCTCTGTACTCAGCTTCATCTCCATTGGAGATGAGGCCAACGATCACAGAGTCATCAGAGAACTTCTGTAGATGACAGTGTGTTGTGTTGTGTGAGAAGTCTGCAGTATAAAGGGTGAACAGGAAGGGAGCCAAAACCGTTCCCTGGGGGGCCCCCGTGCTACCGATGATCGTGTCGGACACACAGTCCCGGGTTCTCACAAACTGTGGCCGGTTTGTGAGGTAGTCCAGGATCCATGATGATAGGTGCTGGTCCACCCCTGTGCACAGCAGCTTGTTCTTCAGGATTGTCGGTTGGATGGTGTTGAAAGCACTGAAGAAGTCAAAGAACATGATCCTCACCGCATTCCCGGGCTTCTCCAGGTGGAACAGAGAACGGTGAAGGAGGAAGATGACCGCATCCTCCACCCCAATGCCATGCTGGTAGGCGAACTGGAGTGGATCCATCGCTGGTCCCACCAGGGGGTGGAGGTGAGCAAGGAGCAGTCTCTCCAGGGTCTTCATCATGTGGGACATCAGGGCCACTGGTCTGTAGCTGTTCAGATCTTTGGGGTGGGAAGTCTTTGGTACAGGTACCACACAAGATGTTTTCCACAACTGTGGTACCCTCCCCAGCTTCAGGTTCAGGTTGAAGATGTACTCCACAATCCCACACAGCTGGTCTGCACAGGATTTGAGGAGCTTTGCACTGATGCCGTCCGGTCCCGACGCCTTCCTCGCCTTGATCTTCCTCAGCTCCATCCTCACCTGGGTCTTAGTGAGGGTCAGGTTGGGGGGCTGTGTGTTGGGAGTGGGGGGGGTGATGGTGGAGTGGGGAGTGGGCAGCAGGACTTGATGTCTTCAGAGGCAGCAGTGGTTGTTGTGCAGTCTGGGGGGGGGCGGTTGGTCAAACCTATTGAAAAACAGATTCAGATTGTTCGCCCACTCTCTGCCCCCCGTGGCCTGGGGGGAGGTATTCTGGAGCCCAGAGATGGTTTTAAGGTTTCTCCAGACCCCACCAATGTCGCTCTGTTGCAGCTTGTCCTCCATCTTCTTCCTGAAGCTGTCCTTGCCTTCTCTGATCTTCCTCCTCAGCTCCCTCTGTACAGACTTCAGCATCTCCCTGTTCCCCGACCTGAAGATCCTCTTCTTCTCTCTCAGAAGTGTTTTTATCTCCTGGTTGATCCAGGGTTTGTTGTTCGAGCAACACCGTATGGTCTTGGTGGGTACGGTGTTGTCCACACAGAAGCTGATGTAGTCCGTGATGGTGTGAGTGAGGCCATCGATGTCCTCACCATGTGGATTGCAGAGCTGCTCCCAGGCAGTGGTTTCAAAACAGTCCTTTAAAGCGTCCATTGCCTCCTCAGACCATAACTTCACTGTGCGCATGAGCGGAGGTTGTTTGTGCACTAGGGGTTTGTACACCGGCCGGAGATGAACCAAGTTGTGATCCGATCTCCCGAGTGGAGGGAGTGGTGATGAGGTGTACGCCTCCTTAGTGTTTGCGTAGAATAAGTCCAGTGTTTTATTGTCTCTAGTGTGGCATGTGACATACTGGGTGAACGTGGGTAGAATGGGAGACAGTGAAACATGGTTGAAATCACCTGAGATGAGGAGAAGAGCATCTGGGTGTTCTGTCTGCAGCCTGCCAGTTACTGAGTGGATGACGTCACGCGCTGCCCCAGCGTTCGCCGTCAGATTTGCATAAATAACAATGTGGATCACGTGTGAGTATTCCCTCGGGAGATATGTAGGCCGCATGCTAAGAGCTAGCAACTCGATGTCTTTGCTGCAGTGTTGTTGTTTAACAGTGATATGTCCCGGTCTGCACCAGTTGTTATTAACATACATTATCACTCCACCGCCCTTTGCTTTGCCACTGTCTGGTGTTCGGTCTGCCCGTATCACGTGGAAACCCTCCAGTTCAATGTTAGCATCTGCTGCTAGTTCAGTTAGCCACGTCTCAGTAAACAACAGAAGGCAGCACTCCCGGTATATGCTATCGTAGCAGGAGATAGCCACTAGCTCATCTACCTTTCCCAATATCGATCGTACATTCCCCATAACAATGGATGGGAGGGTGGGTCTGTACCTTATATTCCTTGGCCGCCGTCTTACACCAGCACGACACCCACGTCGTTTTCGCCTTATTTCTCCTGGTATGTCGAGTTTTTCCGTTAGCACCGAGTGGTGGTTAAGTGCTAGCAGCTGTTCCCTGCTGTACCATCTCCTGCTGTAAACAGTGGCTCTGTCCGCCGGCTCGGGAGACATTTGGGGCGATCTGTGTGTCCGTGATGTGTAAGGTGTGTGAGGTGTCACTGGATCAGAAAGTTGTCACCGGATCAGAAAGTTAGAGGAAGAAAAAACTCAGAATTGAGCCGCTGTTGCAAAAAGGCAGCCGACTCGTGTGGCGCCGGAAGTGAAAAAAAAAAAAAAAGCATGAAAGAACCCCACAGAACACATACTATATATATATATATATATATATATATATATATATATATATATATATATATATATATATATATATATATATATACAGAATGTTTTCTTTCTTCTTTTTTCACACACATAGAAGAACAGGGCTAGTAAGCTAGATGGGAAAATGGGTAGACTGCCAGGGTACCCTTCCGTGTTGGGACAGATTATTCTTCCGCTCATGCCCAACATGCTTCAGCTAATGCTACTTGTACTACAAAGTCATCGAGGTGTCTGGGCCTCTGACACGTCCTAGCCGAGTGCCTCACCAGAGGAGGACCTGCTCCAGGTTCCGTCAGCCGCACCTAGAGAGTCCCCAACACCCCCATCAGGTAAGTCCCAACCCTCATCAGTCCAATCTGCCGTGGCTCCCGGACCCTGGGATGGCAACGACTTCCTGAGTCGACTGGAATGCCACCATGTCCCGTCCGAGAGCTTGAACATGTCCTGGCCCAACCGCCTCATGATCTGTAGGGGCCCCGTCCAGAAAGGCTGCGGTTTATGCGTGCGGTTGGGATGCTTGATCCACACCTGGTCAGACACATCGAGTCCATGGGCCTTCGCCCTGTGCTTCCTATAGAAATGTCATTTCATTTTCTGCTGCTGGGCAACAACCTGGTTTCGTGGGGGGGTCTGTGTCCCCCAAAGGGGGGGACGGTTGACGGGGGGCTTAGCTGGTCCAGAAGTAGATGGAATTCATGCCCCAGCATGAGTTTCGCCGGGGAGCACCCTGTCGTGGCATGGGCCATTGCCCTGTAATAGAGGAGTGTATTCTGGAGGGCATCAGGAAACGTGAAGCCATCCGTCAAATGGGCTCTGACTGTTTTTCAGAGTCTTGTTGAAACATTCCACGCCCCCATTGGCTTGGGGGTTGTAGAACGCAGTTCTGATGTGCTCCACACCCCTACCACTCAAAAACTCCTCAAACCCCCCAGAGGTGAACTGTGGGCCATTGTCTGTTGTGATGGTATCCGGGACCCCCCATCTGGTGAACAGCAATGAGAGGAAACCTGTGACCACATCCATCATGACCGAGTTAGTGACTAACACCTCCAGCCATTTGGAGAACAGATCATAGACCACCAACAAAAAACAGCTGTTTGGGGGAGCCTTGTGTAGTTCACCGCAAATGTCCAATTGGATGTGCTTCCAAGGGCCCTCTGGGTACAGTAGTGGTTGCACGGGTGGTGGGGGGGTGGCCCGCCAGTCTTTCCACTCTCCAAACATGGAGCACAGTTCTTTACCATAGTCTCAATGTCCTTATCGATACCAGGCCACCAAACCGAATCCCTGCAACGCTGCTTCACCCTGACCACACCCAGGTGTCCCTCGTGGAGCATTGCCAGAACTCATGATCTCAGAGATGCTGGAATTAATGTGCAGTGCCCCCTAGCCACACACACACCATTCCAGCAACTCAGTTCATCTCTGAACCAGTGAAAAGGTGCCAGATTGCCCCGTACTTTTGTGGGCCAACCCTCCCTGATAACCGAGCACAGTTGTGATAATGTGGGGTCGCGTTCTGACTCCACCTGGAGCTCCATGTTCTGGAGGGATCCATACAGTGCATTGATCAGATCCCCTTCCATGGGATCGTCGTCGTGCGGTTGTGTGGTGTTGGCTGTGGCACGGGACAGGAGACCCGCCACCACGTTCTCTTTTCCAGGGGTGAACTGAGTAGTGAAATTGTAGGCCCGCAGCCACTCAGTCCACCTGTGGATCCGTAGGGGGCTTGTGTCCTGAGCCCGTCATTTCCAACAGTGTCGTCAGTGCCTGGTGGTCCATTCGCAGGGTGAAGTGGCATCCATAGAGGTAAATGTGCCACCGTTCGCACGCCCAGAAACAAGTGAGCACCTCTCTCTCATTCACGGCGTATTTCTGTTCAGCCATCGAAAGGGACCTCGACGTGAATGCCACTGGGTGCTCGGTCCGGTTTTGTACTTGAGACATAACTGCCCCCACAACCGAACCAGACGCATCACAAGTCATAAAAGTCAGCCATTTTGGATCAAAGTGGGCCAACACTGGAGGGGAGATGAGTTGGGATTTCAGCCTAGCGACTGCCGCTGAGCAGGCCAGAGTCCATTGCCACGGCGCGTCCTGCTTCAGAAGGGCTCAGAGGGGTTCGATAGTCTCTGAATAATGAGGAATAAAACACCTGTAGAAGTTCACCATGCCCAGGAACAAGGAGATTTGTGCGGGTGTCATGGGATCGGGGAGACGCAGGACCGCCTCCACATTTGAGTACAGGGGGCTCAGGCCCTCGGCCGCCAGCCGTAATCCCACAAACTCAATGGAATCCGCTGCGAAGATGCACCTTTCCCCGTTCAACGTGACTCCGTGCTCCAGCAGCACCTCCATCACTCATCTCAAACAACTGTCGTGTTCTCCCTGCGACACGCCGTGGACCACAATGTCGTCCAGGTACACCACTATACCCCTGAGGCCGGCAAGAATTGTAGACATAATTTTCCAAAAACAACTTGGTGCTGAGCTCAGACCAAAAGGCATGCGGGTGTACCTGTAAATGCCCATGTGGGTCACGAACATCGTCAGGTCCCTGCTGGCTGGGTGGAGGAGCACCTGCACATAACCCAGGTGGAGATCCAGCTCCGTGAACACCCTTGAGCCGCTGAACATTGCAGTGAGTTCCTCCATTGTGGGGAGCAGGTAGTTGTCTGGGATGATCGCTTTATTAACCATCCTGAGGTCTTCTTCTTGGCCACCACGTTGTTCGAAATCCACGGCGAGGCATCCACTTTCTCGATGATGCCAGCTTTAAGCAGTTTATTCAGTTCCACCGTGACGTCGTCCCGAAAGGCGAGGGGGAGCTGCCATAATGGTTGGATCTTGGGTGTAACGCCTGGGTCAATGAGCGGGTGGTGATTGAGTGCTTTAAAGGGCCTATATCATGCAAAATCAACTTTTTTGAGCTTTTAAGCATGCTATAATGTTAATTCCTCACCAAAAACAACCCCAAAGTGGTATTTTGCTCCATTCACGCATCTCTGAGTATTCCTCCTCAACCCTGCTCTCTGAGCTGCTGCTCCACCCTGTCCCTGATAATGACTGGGTCCCCACGTTCATACGTATGAACGGGGGTGAGCCGCCCACTCCAGGAAGTGCCTGTGCTGCCAGCACCGCCCCCAGGCTAACGCACACACCCACTTTCTCCGCGCAGCAAACGGAGCGGTGATCGGCAAAACTCTTTCACTTTAGCATTGACGCTGTGAAGAAGTAGTTCCTCTCGCACCTAATCTGCTCAGTGACAACAACTGTTTGCTTTTTTACGTAAGACAATGTCTTCTAAGTGGTGTAAATGTGTCTTTGGCTGTGAGAGATTTAGGAGTTTGTTCAGCCTTCCTTGTTTTCATGTGCAGAACCCAGCGACACGCTGCAGCAGCCGGCTCAGGGGTTACGTCATGAAATGGGCGGCAGCCACAAGAAGGAGAGGCGGAGCCTCAGAGATCGAGGCATCTTACTTCCGGCCTCGTGAAAATAACTCATATTTCATAAGAAATTCATTCTCCAGTGTACCAAAGGTAATATACTATCACATACATGCATATAGTTTACTCTGAAAGGCTTAAAATAGCATGATATAGGCCTTTTAATACATCCCAGGCCCACAAACAACGCCAGCCAGCGTGCATGCCACTCAGGGGACACCATCAGCACCATTGAGCCCGCTGGGTCCATGATGGAGAATCCTAACTCGCCCAGCAGGTCGGCCCCCTGGCGTGAAACCTAGAAAGTAAACGTGGGAATAGTCCTTGACCCACATGTTACCGAGAAGCTAGATGTGCCCGCCATGACAATTTTAGCGTGCCCGTACCCAAACATTTTTGCTGCCCCCGCTTTAATCGCTTTGCCCAGGAAAAAGTCTTTTTAATGTGGCCATGCTCAGTATGGAATTGCCAGTGCCCAAGTCCACCATAAGCGGCACATCGACCCCGTCAAGCTGCAAGATGTACCACTTTAATGGCCCCTTCTTCGCGCCCGCCACACACACCGACATCATGCTTTGGAGCTCTGAAGCTGTTGGTTTACTAGCGGTGGTGCAGACCCTGGCCCAGTGATTAGAACGGCCACAGTTGTAGCACTTCTTTCCTCTGGCGGGGCATGTGGACGAGCCCGCCCGGTGACGAGGATAGCCACAGCTACCACACAGACTCTGAGCTCCCGCTTCTGCCCGTGCTACAGTCCGCCGCCCTTTGGGGCTCTGTCCCAAGGAATTAGCTCCACTGCTAGCAGCCTGATGTGGAGGGGAAGCTTGGGTGGCTAGATTCTCTTTAGCTAGCACTTGCAGACCTAGCTGCATAGCGGACTCTATCCGGCTGGTTAATTCAGTCACTTGCTTCAGTGTGAAGACATCTGAAGTTAGCATTAGCTTCTCTTTGAGCCACTCGTTGCTCGTGCCGTGTGCTAGCTTGTCATGGACTAGTTCTTCCTCGATAGGCCCGAAGGCACACATGCTCGCTAAGCTACAGCGTTCCATTAGGAAACGTTGGGTGGACTCACCATCTTGTTTTTGGTGGTCAAAGAACCTATGTCTTCATGCTCTAATGTTGTGCTGGTCCATAAAGAAATTGTCCATTATGTCCAAACACTCCTTCAACAAGCCTTTTCTACTCAGCATGCGAAACACATGTTGGCCTTCCTTACCGAGGCAGTGCTCAAGCAGGCTCTTCCGTCTCTTTTCATCGGCGCCGCCCAGGCCAGATGTGGCGATGTATTCCTCAAACGCCTCCAACCAGCAGCACCATAGCATAACTGGCACACCTGGAGACTCTAAAAACGGAGGTGGCAATTTTACGCACACTCCCATGGTTTAATCCGATGTCGCCAAATGTTATGTCTTAATAACGGGAGACATGAGCCATGTCGTACCGAGCAACGAACTGAACTTTATTGAGAAACACCCAGAATATACATACCGGCTGTAGCCTGCCTAACGTCACCACTTCGACTGCCTGGCGTCGGCTACGGCAAGCCCCAAAGGCCAAATCCCTATATCACACTGGTGCTATGTGGATCAGGTGGCGGTCGAAGGCAGAGACCTTGGCAATCTGATCCCAGGCTTCCTAAACTGGCTTTTGGGACGTGGAATGTCACCTCTCTGGTGGGGAAGGAGCCTGAGCTAGTGCATGAGGTTGAAAGATACCAGTTAGATATTAGGGGTGTCACGGTTTATGTATTCAGATTCAGATTTTTCGGTATGGCACCTTCGGTTCGGTGCAGAGGCGTACCGAGGTTCCACACAGACCATGTTGAGTGACGGACATGAAGTGGAACTGCCTTGCACCAGACATGTAAACAAACAGTTCAGCCCTGAACAGAGAAGCCAGAACTTGAAAATGGACCAAGGCAAGTGAATAGGATGAAAACAGCATCAGATATGCTTTTGGCAGTATGTTGAACTTGTTAACTCATTTGAAACGGCACCATGCGAACGTGCAGCACAAAAAAAAAGACTAATGCAGTACAAGTGCAGCTTCCAGCAGCATTTACACAGCCTTTCCAGGGCTTTAGCTCAAGTAGGTTCATTTTGTCTTCTTTTAACTATTTACCTTTTGTTCTTATTAAAGACAAAAATAGAAAGGAGATGTTTTACCTTCTTTACATGTTTCGACTGTCCACTGCAGCCTTCGTCAGAAGTGTCAGCTGATTGCTGCGAGGTGTCATTTTATCAGCTGACTTTCGTAGGTGGGGCCAGTCCAGCGGACCTGTCAGATCCACCGAGCCGGCCCCGCTTTAGATATGTGGACGACATTTTGGAGAAAATAAGGAAAGGACACACACAAGAACTCACTGACCATCTGAATAATACGGACAGCACTGGGAATATAAAATTCACACACGAAGAGGAAGAAAATGGCACCATAGCCTTTCTGGACATGAAAATCCACCATAATGATGACGGCAGTATAAAAATCACAGTCTAGCGTAAACCAACCCACACGGATCAATATCTACTATGTGTTACAACTCGCCGCTCATTAGCGGCGCCAGCTGAGCGCACACCTGCACCTCGTCAGCGGCGGAGCATATAAGCCGCTCCGCCCTGGGCTTTGGCCTGAAGCCGTCTGTTCCCTTCGGCTACTTGCTTCAGAGGAACCCCCTCGCCAAACAGCAAGATCTCTCACGTAAGCAACTCTCTACTTGTGGACCTTTCTACCAGGTGGACCTTTCCCAGCGGTGGACCCCGCCCCCACATCATCACCTCGCGGCTGCTGTCAGGTGCATCGTCAGGTCTCTGTCTCCCAGACTCTCCCTTGTGCGTGCCTGCCACCTGCCCTGCCAAGTAAGCCAACTAACCTCTCATCTCCTGTTGTACTGGTTTGATGCCCGTCACCTTCTCCCTGTGTTCTCTCCCCAGGGTTGTCTGGCTGTACGGTTTCCTGCCTCCGTGCCTGACGCTGACGTCCACCACCAGTACATCCACATTCCACAAACACGCATCCATTCATCCTTATTGTTGAATAAAGCTATTGAATTCACTCTGAGCCTGCGTGTGTGTCTCCTGAGCCGTGCGTTATGTCAGTATGGCTTCAGCAGAGCGGCTCGGCGGACAGCGGGGCAGCAAGTGATTCTAAACCAATTGACCTTGATAACTGCCCGGTTAGACCGTCTGGACACCCCACAGCCGTTCCCCTCGGCTCGTCAGGGAGGTGCAGCTCCTGCTGCTTCAGCGGCCATCCAGTCAGCCCCGGGAACCCCAGCCCGACTCACACCCATTCCTACCCCCGCCCGCTTTAGCGGTAAGCTCGGTGGAGCGCGGGGATTCATCATGCAGTGTGAGTCGGTGTTTCTGCGCGTCCCCGGGGACTTTCCCTCAGACCATAGCCGAATTGGCTATATAGGAAATCTCCTGGAGGGTCGGGCACTCACCTGGGCTTATGCCGTAATGGCAAGGCCCGGTTATGCCTCCCTCACCTATGGCCAGTTCGTTAAAAATTTTCTGGAAGTCTTTGATCACTCCCGAGTGGAGAGTGTCCTGACCGATCGTCTCCTCAGCCTTCAGCAGGGGAGCTGATCGGCCGCGGCTACGCCATAGACTTCCGGGTTACAGCGGAGGAAGTTGGCTGGGGGGAACGCGCCCTCTGCGGCATCTTCCTCCGCAGTTTAAACTCAGGTCTGAGGGATGAATTGGCTGGACGGGATATCCCTGAAACACTGGCGGAGCTAATCTCGCTAACAATTAGCTTGGACAACCGGTTGCGCGAGCGCGCCTCGGAGCGGAAGCAGCCTTGTCGCTCTCGGGGGGCCTCGTCACGCCGGCTTCAAGCTTGCCCCCTGACGTTACCGCCGCCGGAGGTTCCTGAGGAGTCGAAACCAATGGTGACGGGCCGGGCAATTCTCCCTCTAGCGGAGAGACAACGCTGACGTGCGCTGGGTCTCTGCATGTATTGCGGGGATGACCAGCACACGGTGGAGCAGTGCCCGGAGAAGCCAAACGAGGAGGTCCGCGAGTCACTGTAGGGGGCCTCGCGGACGCTAACCGGACAACTCCCCTCACTCATTTGTCGCTGCCCATCCGTTTTTGCCACAACACCACAGGGCATCTCACTCACGCACTGGTGGACTCAGGCGCGGAAGGCAGCTTTATTTCACAAAGTCTGGCAACCCGATTGGGCATCCGTTGCCAGCCCCTTAAAACTCCTCTCACCCTCATTAATCTCTCCCGTGCATCTCTGGGGAAAGTGACCCACCGGACAAACCCCGTCTCTGTCATCGTCTCAGGGAATCACCGGGAGGAGATCTCCTTCTACATCTTGCCCTCCGCTTTGTCTCCAGTGATCCTGGGTTATCCGTGGCTCCGTCTCCATAACCCCGTCCTGGATTGGAAGACCGGGAAGGTAACAGCCTGGAGCACCTTCTGTATGAGCACCTGCCTCCAATCCGTTGCCTGCTCGCCATCCTCTCCTCCCGTGGCCAAGGATGCCGCGCCTCCGGACCTCTCCTTGGTGCCCGTGGAGTTTCACGACCTGGGCGCAGTCTTCAGTAAGCCCAAGGCAATGTCCCTTCCTCCACACAGGCCTTACGACTGCACCATAAACCTCTGCCAGGGGGCGCCGCTCCCTTCGGGACACCTCTACAGCCTGTCAGCGCCGGAGAAGGAGGCCATGAACTCATACCTCAAGGAATCTCTCAGCGCAGGTATTATTCACCCATCATCATCGCCATTAGGTGCAGGGTTCTTCTTCGTGGGCAAGAAGGATGGCTCGCTTCGTCCGTGCATCGACTTCCGAGCCCTAAACGACATCACGGAGAAGGACCGTTACACCCTGCCCCTGATGGACACTGCCTTCCACTCCCTCCAGGGGGCGACCTGGTTTACCAAGCTGGATCTCCGCAGCGCGTACCACCTCGTCCGGATCCGGGAGGGAGACGAATGGAAAACAGCCTTCCGTACCCCGAACGGCCACTTTGAGTACCTGGTCATGCCGTTCGGGTTAACCAACGCTCCAGCTGTCTTTCAGCGCCTGATAAATGATGTTCTCCGGGATTTCATTGGCCTGTTTGTGTTCGTCTACCTGGATGACATTCTCATCTTCTCCAAGTCCAGGGACGAGCACCAGGTGCATGTGAGACGGGTCTTGCAGAGGCTACTGGAGAATCGGTTATACGTGAAGGCGGAGAAGTGCGAATTCTATGCCAAGAAGACGTCATTTCTCGGGTTTGTCATCTCCCATGACCAGGTGCTTCCAGACCCAGCCAAGATTAAAGCGGTGGTAGATTGGCCGACTCCCTCGTCTAGAAAGCAGGTGCAACAATTCGTCGGCTTTGCCAACTTCTACCGCCACTTTGTGCCCAACTTTGGAGCCATCGTCGGCCCTCTGACCCGTCTCACCTCCCCTAAAACCCGGTTCCAGTGGACTGAAGAGGCCGCGGTGGCCTTCCAGGCGCTGAAGGCGGAATTTTCATCCTCCCGGGTCCTCAGCCAGGTCGACCCCTCTTTGCAGTGCATCGTGGAGGTCGACGCCTCGGATACGGGGGTGGGGGCGGTGCTGTCTCAGCGGTCACCGGCTGATGGGGTCAAACGGCCTTGTGCCGCCTTCTCCCGGCGCCTGTCCCCAGCGGAGCACAACTACGACGTGGGGGACAGGGAGCTTCTTGCCATCAAGCTCGCGCTCCAAGAGTGGCGTCACTGGCTGGAGGGGGCCGCCCTGCCCTTCGTGGTGTTAACGGACCACAAAAATCTGGAGTATTTAAGAACTGCCAAGTGCCTGAACGCCCGCCAGGCCCATTGGTCCCTGTTTTTTGCCAGGTTCCGTTTCACCATCACATTCAGGCCGGCTCCAAAAACGGTCTCCCTGACGCCCTCTCCAGGCAATTCGCCCCTGAAGATTCAGGGGACGCTGTTCATACCATCCTGCCCAGGTCGTGCATCATGGGAGCCGTTACTTGGGAGATCGAGGATAAGGTCCGAAAGGCGCAGGAATCAGAACCGGATCCGGGCGGCGGACTGGAGGGGAGGCTCTACGTTCCGTCCTCCGTTTGGGGGGAGGTCATCCATTGGCTCCACACATCCAAGCTAGCCTGCCATCCTGGGACCTCCCGAATGATTGACCTGCTCCAACGCTCCTTTTGGTGGCCGGGGTTACGCAAGGACGCTGCCCGCTACGCCCGGGCCTGCCCCGTCTGTGCCACCAGTAAGTCTGGCAACTCTCCTCCTGCGGGTTTGCTCCAGCCCCTGCCCGTCCCTGGTAGGCCCTGGTCGCACATCGCATTAGACTTCGTCACTGGTCTCCCCGTCTCTAACAACTTCAACACTGTCCTGACCATCGTCGACCGGTTCTCCAAGGCTGCCCATTTCGTGCCATTACGGGGGCTACCCTCTGCCTTGGAGACGGCAGACCTTCTCGTCCAACACGTGGTCAGGCTGCATGGGATACCAGCTGACGTGGTCTCCGACCGGGGTCCCCAGTTCGCCTCTGACGTCTGGCGGAGTTTCTGCAGGACACTAGGAGCCCAGGTAAGCCTCTCCTCCGGCCATCACCCCCAATCTAACGGGCAGTGTGAACGGACCAACCAGGAGCTGGAGGCTGCTCTCCGTTGCGTCACTGCCTCGAAGCCTACGTCATAGAGCAAACATCTCGCCTGGGTAGAATATGCTCACAACACCGCTCGCTCTTCAGCCACAGGGATGTCCCCTTTCAAAGTGTCCCTGGGTTACGACCCCCCTTTGTTCCCCTCGCTGGAGGACGAATCTGCAGTTCCCACGGTCCGGGCTCACCTCAGGCGGTGTCGCTCAATCTGGACAGCCGCGCGCAATGCGCTTTTATGCACGGCGGAGCGCAATAAGGCCACGGCGGATCAGCGAAGAAGACCTGCTCCTGCCTACCAGGTGGGCCAACCGGTCTGGATATCCACTCAGGATGTGAACCTGAAGGGTGAGAGGAGGAAGTTGGCGAAACGCTTCATGGGCCCATTCCCCGTCACCAAGATAATCAACCCGGTGGCAGTGCGCGTTGCTACTCCCCCCTCCCTCCGCATCCATCCCACCTTCCACATCTCTAAGGTGAAACCGGTGGTGTCTGATCCCATCTGCCCTCCTCCTGCTGCGCCGCCCACGCCTCGGATGATTGATGGCCATCCGGCTTGGACTGTCTCGACCATCTTGGACTCCCGACGCCGGGGTCGCAGGCTACAGTATTTGGTGGACTGGGAGGGCTATGGTCCAGAATGGAGGCAATGGGTCCGTTCCTCGTTCGTGTTGGATCGCCCTCTCATCACCGAGTTTCACCGGAAGTACCCCAATAAACCATCGCCAGAAGGCGCTGCTAGAGGGGGGAGTACTGTTACAACTCGCCGCTCATTAGCGGCGCCAGCTGAGCACACACCTGCACCTCATCAGCGGCGGAGCATATAAGCCGCTCCGCCCTGGGCTTCGGCCTGAAGCCGTCTGTTCCCTTCAGCTACTTGCTTCAGAGGAACCCCCTCGCCAAACAGCAAGATCTCTCACGTAAGCAACTCTCTACTTGTGTTCCAGTCTTTCCCCTGTGCACAGGTGGACCTTTCCCGGCGGCGGATCCCACCCCCGCATCACCACCTCGCGGCTGCTGTCAGGTGCATCGTCAGGTCTCTGTCTCCCAGACTCTCCCTTGTGTGTGCCTGCCACCTGCCCTACCAAGTAAGCCAACTAACCTCTCATCTCCTGTTGTACTAGTTTGATGCCCGTCACCTTCTCCCTGTGTTCTCTCCCCAGGGTTGTCTGGCTGTACGGTTTCCTGCCTCCGTGCCTGACGCTGACGTCCACCACCAGTACATCCACATTCCACAAACACGCATCCATTCATCCTTGTTGTTGAATAAAGCTATTGAATTCACTCTGAGCCTGCGTGTGTGTCTCCTGAGCCGTGCGTTATGTCACTATGGACATCAGAACACCCCACAGCACACAAACTATCAGTTGTCAGGACGTTATATGAACGAGCCACCATCCTCACAGGCCAAGAAGATAGACAGGAGGAGGAAAACCACATAAAACATGCACTCATACGCTGCCAATATCCAATATGGGCCATAAACAAAGGGAAACAGCAAGTCAAAAACAAAGAAAACAAACAGGAAACAAGACACAGAACAAAAGCCAAAATCAAAAACAAGGACACCATAACTATACCATACATCCGAGGGATAACAGAACCAATTCAAAGGATCGTGAAAAAATACAAAATAAACACAGCAGTAAAACCACACAAAAAATTAAGACAGTTATTAGTACACCCCAAGGACAGAGTAGAACAAGACAAAAAATGCAGTGTAATATATGAAATATGCAGATCATGCAACAAAACCTACATTGAAGAAACCGGAAGATCATTCACCACAAGGAAAAAAGAACACCAGAAGGAATGTGAGAAGGAAACAAGAACGACTCACAAGATCACAAAAAGAAAAGGCAGAACAAGAAACATTAAAATCAGCAATATCAGATCACTGCAAAAGAAATAATCACATCATGGACTGGGACAACGCAAAAATTACTGGATCGGAGAGCAACAGACACAAACGCTGGATCAAGGAGGCCATAGAAATCAGGAAGCAGGGAAAACTTACCATGAACCGGGATGAGGGGGCCTTTATGCTTTCCCACACATGGGACTACATTCTCCAGAGACCATCGGATGGCGGAAAGCGGGGCCAGCTCAGTGGATCTGACAGGTCTGCTGGGCTGGCCCTGCCTCCGAAAGTCAGCTGCTAAAATGACACCCCACAGCAATCAGCTGACACTTCTGACGAAGGCTGCAGTGAGCAGTCGAAACATGTAAAGAAGGTAAAAACATCTCCTTTCTATTTTTGTCTTTAATAAGAACAAAAGGTAAATAATTTCCAGGGCTTTTCAGATCAAGCCAAAGCAATAACAAATGCCATTGGTGTTTTTATAGCAGCGGACCTAAGGCCATATTCAGTTGTAGAGAACACCGGGTTTAAACACATGCTGAAGGTAACTGGTCCCAGTATGAAGTTCCTTGTTGTACCCACTTCAGCCAGAAAATAATACCATCCTTTTAAGAAAAAGCTTAATCTGTTAATGCTGCACTTTAGGCCTGTGTTTTTCAAGGGTGCCATGGTATGTTCAGGTTTTTGTGGGACATTTTTTTAAATTTAACTTCTTAATTGTCCAAAAAATTGGAAATAATTTGCGATTGTTGTGCATGGGTGCCTTCAGAGCCTATACACAACAATGATAAATTATTTGCAATTTTTTTGACCAACTAACAAGTGAAATTTGATAATTAATTTCCCACAGAAATCTGAAAATACCAGAGCACCCTGTTAAAAACACCATTTCAGGCAATAAGAAACTTTAATTTCTGAAAAATACAAGAATAATTCAGACTCTACAAACGTCTATTGTTGCACTTGTCTGCATCGTTCATTTGCTAAAAGAGAATTTATTTGTTTTATTGTATGCATTTTATTTATTCAAGAAATGACTGCTGGCAGTTTGCAGGGTTTTTTTTGTCAAAGCTGTTCCTGCTTATACAAAAGATAAGCAGTTTTATGTTTTGCATTTTGTTTCCTAACCGTACCAAAAATGAACCAAACCGTGGCCTTAAAACCAAGGTGAATATGACAGGTTCACCAAAGCATGATTTTAGCGTACTGTTACACCCCTACTAGATGCAGTTGGCCTCACCTCAACACACAGCTCTGGTTCTGGAACCAGCCTCCTGGAGAGGGGCTGGAGCTTGGCCTACTCTGGAGTTGCCCTGGGTGAAAAGCGGCGAGCAAGGGTGGGTATTCTTGTGTCCCCCCCACCTCGCTGCCTCTATATTGGAGTTTTCCACGGTGGATGAAAGGGTTGTTTCCCTGCGCCTTCAGGTTGGGAAACGGGTCCTGACCATCATTTGTGCCTATGCACTAATGTAAGTGCAGAGGCACTTCTTACTCCTCTTACATCCTACAACCTAGGATGTAAGAGGAGAAGTGGGTAAATTTAATAGTGGACAACAGCATGAAAATGAGTGTTGAATATTAAACTTACAGAATGGTAAATGGTATTCACTTACAGTTTATAGCACTTTTTTTCTCATCTCTAGATGAAGTGCTTTACAGATCCTGCTATCCACCTATTCACACACACATTCACACGCTGATGGCGACGGAGCTGCCATGCACAGGCGCTGGCCTGACCCACCAGGAGCAACTGGAGGTTCAGTGTCTTGCTCAAGGACACTTCAACATGCAGACTGCAAACAGAGCGGGAACCAAACCCCTGGCCCTCTAATCAGTAGTCGGCCACACTACACCTGCACCACAGCCACCCCCATGAGTTGCAGCATTTGTGCTGGTGAGTGTAGGCAGTGGCAAGCTGAGGCAGGTGTAATTATTCAATCCCACAGGTGCAGTGGCAGAAGGCAAAGAGATTGTCTTTCTTCTTTTGAGGCTAGGATGTTAGTAATGCTCATAGGATATATTGGAGGCTTACTGGGAGTAGGTATGGTGGTTGAGGATCTCAAGTGAGTATGACAGTCTTCCTTTTTTTCAGGTTTTTGTCCTTTCATGGCAGATTCCAGACAAAGGTGAGTTTCTGAGATTGAGATGATTAATAGTTGAATTGTGCAGAGGCTTACTTGATTGTGTATTTCCTTCTTTCATTTAGGGAGGCAGCATGCAGGGAAGCCCAGGTCTGGGGC
Source organism: Pholidichthys leucotaenia (assembly GCA_020510985.1). Lineage (NCBI taxonomy): Eukaryota > Metazoa > Chordata > Actinopteri > Cichliformes > Pholidichthyidae > Pholidichthys > Pholidichthys leucotaenia. Next base: position 166,109,562 of record CM035841.1, on the reverse strand, counting down.
TTGGTACTGAAGATCGGCAGGTGAACATGCATCAACTAGGGAGACCAATAGACTGGGTGGAGACAGCGGCAGCTTTATCTGCACACAGGGAAAAGGTTTGGTCAACTGCAGGCAATTACAGTAAACACAACAAGAAGCAGAGTCAGCTTCTTGGCTCAGCTTTACCATAACGGTACCACTCTGATCTGGCATCCTTTCCTTCTCTTTATACCCAACTGATAGTCAGCTCAGGTGGAGGAAGTCACTGTCTGAAAGGAGTCTACTGGTGTTTTTCACACCTGAAAGTCCACATCAAGGACCCAGTCAGTGTTTGTGGTTGTGTTGTATTTTATGCATTTGGTGCACTTAGATTTGGTCCTACACTGCTCCTTATCAAAGCGAACAAAATAACCATTTTATCCACCTGAAATTGAATAACTTTATTGTCATTCTACACGAGCACAACGAGACATTGTTAAGAGCAAACCTAAGATGCCACCAATCAACATATTAAATAAACATAAAAATAGAAATAGAAATCTGGCAACATCAGCTACAAATACAATAAAATACCATTTAATAAAAATACCATAAAAATACCATTATTCTACCTCGTCAAGTCCAGAATAATTTCTTCAAAATTAGTTAATGCAGCTGACTATATGTGTGTATAAATACACAGGTCACACTCTTGCACATTTAATGTATCACAAAAATCACATATACTTGATTACAAAACCCAATGATGGTGAGTCCAGCTCTGAACATGTGTGCATGTATGTTCACACTTATGCGCAGCAGTCCATATAGAATCAATATAAAATTCAGTTTGGAGAAATAGAAGGTTTGTAGATAAGACTATTCATTAGTGTGACAGCATTAGGATAAAAACTGTTCTTCAGCCTGCTGGTGCCAGCATACAGGGTCCTGCAATGCTTACCAGATGGGAAGAGTGTAAAGAAGCCATGTCCAGGATGAGTTAGATACTTGGCAAATGCTCACAGCTCTGCTACTGCAGCGAGATCTACGTATAGATCTCCTCCAAGGATGGTAGCTGTAAGCCTGTGATCCTCTCTGCTGTATTTATGATGCACTGGAGGGGCTTCCTATTCTCCAGGGTGCAACCAAGGTACTATACTGTAATGCAGTATGTAATGATGGATTCTATGGCACACCTATAGAACTTAATAAGAAGCTGCTGGGGAAGTTGAGTTTTTTTCAAACACCTCAGAAAATAGAGCCTCTGGAGTCCTTTCGTGGCCATTGCTGTGGTGTTTACTGTCCGTTTCAGGTCATAGCTAATGTGGACACCTAAATACTTAAATACTTATAAGTCTGCACTGTCTCCACCCTCTCCCCAGTGATAATAATAGGGAGGGGGTCATTGTGATTTTGCTTCCTAAAGCCCAGAATAATTTCCTTTGTTTTCGTTAAATTAAGAATGAGGCTATTGTCCCAGCTCCAGTTCACCAAATTCTCTACCTCCCTTCTGTGGGAAAATCATTCTATGACCCAGCTGCAGACTGTTTGGGTATCAGAGCAACTGTTGCAGACTTAAGGTAAGTTGGGACGATGGTCTGTTCCAGGGAGGTGTTAAACAGGGAGGTGAACACTGTTGATAGTTCCCACATACAGTACTTCAGGACCCATCCCAGGACCCCATCAGGACCAGAGGCTTTGTTAGGATTGATGTTGATGTTGCTGAAGGCCTGTCTCACCTCATAGAGGCTCAGTACCAATGTATTTGATGATGATTCCTGCTGTGGCAGTCTGATTGTAGGCTATATGCTAAAACGTAGGCTTTGTTTGTAGGCTATATGCTTAAATGTGCAAAAAAAAAAAAATCAAAGTCATCAGGGAAAGAGGAGTTAGATGGATGGATGGATAGATAGATAGATAGATAGATAGATAGATAGATAGATAGATAGATAGATAGATAGATAGATAGATAGATAGATAGTGTCATGCCTTGCCGCTCATCAGCGGCGCCAGCTGCACGCACACCTGCACATCATCAGCGGCGAGAGATTTAAGCCGCCTCGCCCTGGGCTTCGGCCTGAAGCCGTCAGACTTCACTCATCGGATTGCTGTGAGTTCCCTCTTATACTTCAGCAAGCATCGCGGTAAGAAGCTCTTACCTTTTCTTCTCCAAGTCTGCTCCCCTGTGCACAGGTGGATTCCCCGGCGGCGGACCATTCCTCTCCGTCGCCTGTCCCTCGCTGCTGCACCGGGCTCTCCAGGTTGCTGTCTACCGGACCTCGTTCCTTGCTGTGCCAGCTACCTGTCTATTCCAAGTAAGCTCCTCTCCAACTTGTACATCTCCTGTGTTGGTGTGTGCCCGTCACTCTTCTCCCTGTGCTTTTCCCATAGGGTTGTCCGGCTGTACAGTCTCCTGCCTCTGTGCCCGAAGCAGACGCCATCACCAACACATTTACATCTCGCAGACACACATTCATACACCCTTGTTGTTAATAAAGCTGTTTGAGCTACTCTGAGCCTGCATGTGTGTCTCCTGAGCCGTGCATTATGTCAGTACGGCTTCAGCAGAGCGGCTCGGCAGACGGCGGGCTCACACGCCGACTTACCACCATCGAGGCTCGAGTGGACCAAATAGCTTTTCAGCAACAGGTGATTTTTAATCAATTGATTATTATAAATAACCGATTGGACCGCTTGGACCCCCAACAGCCGTCCCCCCCGGCTCGTCAGGGTGGCACGGCTCCTGCTGCTCCAGCGGCTGTCCAGCCAGCTCCGGTAGCACCGGTTCGGCTCACGCCCATTCCGACCCCCGCCCACTTTAGCGGCAAGCTCGGCGGAGCGCGGGGGTTCATAATGCAGTGTGAGTCCGTGTTCCACCGTGTGCCCGGGGATTTTCCTTCAGATCACAGCCGAATTGGCTACATAGGGAATCTCCTAGAGGGGCGAGCACTAACTTGGGCTTACGTCGTAATGGCGAGGCCCAGTTACGCCACCCTCACCTATGGCCAATTCGTGAGACAATTCCTGGAAGTCTTTGATCACTCTCGTACTGAGACCGTCCAGGTCGATCGGCTTCTCAGTCTCCAGCAGGGGAGCCGGTCGGCAGCGGACTTTGCGATCGACTTCCGGGTAGCGGCGGAGGAATTGGGCTGGGATGAACGTTCATTCTGCGGCCTTTTCCTCCGCAGTCTCAACGATGATCTGAAGGATGAACTGGCTGGGCGGGACATCCCGGAGACTCTAGCGGAGCTAACGTCTCTTGCCATCAGTTTGGATAACAGGCTGCGCGAGCGCTCCTCGGGGCGGAAGTCTTCTTCTTCTCGCTCTTGGGGTGCCTCGTCGCTCCTGTTCCAAGCTCGCCCCCTGGCGGCGCCGCCACCATCGTGCCCCGAGGAGTCGGAGCCGATGGTGACGGATTGGACAAAGCTTCCCCCTGCGGAGAAACAACGCCGCCGTGAGTTGGATCTCTGCATGTATTGCGGAGATAATCAACACACGGTGAAGCTTTGCCCACGGAAAGCCAGACGGCGGGGTCGGCGAGTCACTGTAGGGGGCCTCGCGGACATCAATCGGTTAAGTTTCCTCACCCAATTGAAGCTGCCTGTCCGATTTTGCCACAACTCCACTGGGCATCTCACTCACACACTGGTGGATTCGGGCGCGGAGGGCAGTTTTATTTCACAAAGCCTGGCAACCCGATTGGGCATCCGCTGCCAGGCACTAAAAACCCTTCTCTCCCTGGTCAACCTCTCCCGTGTCTCCCTGGGGAGAGTAACACACCAGACCGTCCCCGTTCCGGTTATCATCTCTGGGAACCACCGGGAGGAGATAACTTTCTACGTCCTGCCCAACTCTGTGTCGCCCGTCATCCTGGGGTACCCCTGGCTACGCCTCCACAACCCCGTCTTGGATTGGAAGTCCGCCAGGGTGTCGGCATGGAGCACATTTTGTATGAGCACCTGTTTACGGTCCGCTGCCTGCTCTCCGTCCTCTTCCCCAACACCTACGGACGCTGCACCCCCGGACCTATCCCTGGTGCCATCGGAATTTCACGACCTGGGTATGGTATTCAGCAAGTCCAAGGCGATGTCTCTTCCTCCACACAGACCCTACGACTGTGCAATAAACATCCGCCAGGGGGCACCTTTACCCTCTGGGCGACTCTACAGCCTGTCGGCGCCGGAGAAGGAGACCATGAACGCTTATCTCAAGGAGTCGCTGAGTGCTGGGATTATCCGTCCCTCGTCATCACCTGTGGGGGCAGGATTCTTCTTCGTGGGCAAGAAGGACGGTTCTCTCCGTCCTTGCATCGACTATCGCGCCCTAAACGACATTACGGAGAAGGATCGCTACACCCTGCCCCTCATGGACACCGCCTTCCACTCCCTCCAGGGGGCGACTTGGTTCACCAAGCTGGATCTACACAGCGCATACCACCTCGTCCGGATCCGGGAGGGAGATGAGTGGAAGACAGCCTTCCGTACCCCGAACGGCCACTTCGAGTACCTGGTGATGCCGTTCGGGTTGACCAACGCTCCAGCCGTCTTTCAGCGCCTAATTAATGACGTCCTCCGGGATTTCATTGGCTGTGGCTGCACGGTGGCGTAGTGGTTAGCACTGCGGCAGCACAGTTTACCCTTGGCCGGGGGATTGTGGGGATCGTGGGATCGTGGGTTCGATCCCAGCCCCCGACCAACAGTGATCTGTGTGGAGTTTGCATGTTCTCCCCGTGTTGTGTGGGTTTACTCCGGGATTTCTCCGGTTTCCTCCCACATGCCAAAAACATGCATGTTAGGTTAATTGGCTGTTCTAAATTGTCCCTAGATATTTGTTTCCTATAGGCCCTTAGAATAGAGGGTTAGTATTAATGAAAGCGCTTTGAGTGGTCTTTGTGACTAGAAAAGCGCTATATAAGTGCAGGTTAGTTAGTTAGTTAGTTAGTTTTTGTGTTCGTCTACCTGGATGACATTCTCATCTTCTCCAAATCCAGGGACGAGCACCGGGTCCATGTGAGGCGGGTCCTTCAAAGACTGCTGGAGAACCGGTTGTATGTGAAGGCCGAAAAATGCGAGTTCTACGCGAAGACAACATCCTTCCTCGGGTTCATCATCTCCCACGACCAGGTGCTTCCGGACCCAGTGAAGGTGAAGGCGGTGGTGGAATGGCCCACACCTGCATCGAGAAAACAGGTGCAGCAATTCATCGGGTTTGCAAATTTCTACCGCCGCTTCGTCCCTAATTTTGGCACCATCGTCGGCCCGTTGACCCGCCTCACGTCCCCTAAGGTCCCGTTCCGGTGGACCGAAGAGGCCGCGGCTGCCTTTCAGGCGCTGAAGGCGGAGTTCTCCTCCTCCCGGGTCCTTAGCCAAGTCAACCCTGCGCTGCAGTGCATCGTGGAAGTGGACGCTTCGGACACAGGAGTGGGGGCGGTTCTATCCCAGCGGTCGCCAGATGATGGAGTCAAACGGCCCTGCGCCTTCTTCTCCCGGCGCTTGTCCCCGGCGGAACGGAATTACGACGTGGGGGACAGAGAGCTCCTCGCCATCAAGCTCGCGCTGCAGGAGTGGCGTCACTGGCTAGAGGGGGCGGACCTGCCGTTCGTGGTCCTGACGGACCACAAGAACTTGGAATACCTGAGATCTGCCAAGCGTCTGAACGCCCGCCAGGCGCGCTGGTCCTTGTTCTTTGCCAGGTTCCGATTCAACATCACCTTCAGGCCTGGCTCCAAGAACGGCCTGCCCGACGCCCTCTCTAGGCAATTTGCCCCTGAGGAGTCGGAGGACACGGTCCACACCATCCTACCCAGGTCGTGCGTCGTGGGAGCCGTCACCTGGGACATAGAAAGCAAGATCCGGAAGGCGCAAGAAGTGGAACCTGACCCTGGCGGCGGACCGGAGGGGAGGCTGTTCGTGCCATCCACGGTTCGGGGGGAGGTCATCCACTGGTTGCACACATCCAAGCTCACCTGCCACCCTGGCTCCTCCTGGATGATCGACCTCCTCCAGCGGTCCTTCTGGTGGCCGGGCCTGCGGAGAGACGCTGCCCGCTACGCCCGGGCCTGCCCAGTGTGTGCCACCAGCAAATCAGGTAATGCCCCTCCAGCGGGTTTGCTCCAGCCTCTGCCCGTCCCTGGCAGGCCCTGGTCGCATATCGCCCTGGATTTCGTCACCCGACTCCCAGTCTCAAACACCTTCGACACCGTCCTGACCATCGTGGACCGCTTCTCCAAGGCGGCACACTTCATCCCCCTACGAGGACTCCCAACTGCCCTGGAGACGGTGGACCTCCTAATCCAGCACGTGGTCAGGCTGCACGGGATTTCGGTGGACGTGGTTTCAGACCGGGGGCCCCAATTTTCTTCAGAGGTTTGGAGGTCATTCTGCAACGCCCTGGGAGCCAAGGTGAGCCTCTCCTCCGGCCATCACCCCCAAACCAACGGGCAGTGTGAGCGGACCAACCAGGAGCTGGAGGCTGCGCTCCGCTGCATCACGGCGTCCAAACCAACGTCCTGGAGTAACCACCTCGCCTGGGTTGCCCACAACACCGCTCGCTCTTCTGCTACAGGGATGTCCCCCTTTAAGGCGTCCCTGGGTTACGACCCCCCGCTGTTCCCAGCGCAGGAGAGTGAGGTAACTGTCCCCTCAGTTCGGGCGCATCTCAGGCAGTTCCGCTCCATCTGGGCGTCAGCGCACAATGCGCTTTTACGCACGGTGGAGCGCAACAGAGCCGTGGCGGACCGGCACAGAAGACCTGCCCCAGCGTACCGAGTTGGTCAGCAAGTCTATGTGTCATCCCAGAACGTGATTTTAAAGGGCGAGAGGAAGAAGCTGGCACAGCGTTTTATGGGCCCATACCCCATCACCAGGATCATCAACCCAGTGGCTGTGCATGTAGCTATTCCCCCCTCCCTCCGCATCCACCCCACCTTCCACGTATCCAAGGTGAAGCTGGCAGTCTCCGACCCCCTTTGCCCTCCTCCTGCTGCGCAACCCGCGCCCCGGATGATTGATGGCCATCCGGCCTGGCCTGTCTCCTCCATCCTGGACTCCCGGCGCCGGGGTCGTGGGTTGCAGTACTTGGTGGACTGGGAGGGCTATGGGCCTGAACATCGGCAGTGGGTACCCTCGTCGTTTGTGTTGGACCCATCTCTCATTACTGAGTTCCACCGAGCGCACCCCGGAGAAACCATCGCCAGGAGGCGCTGCTAGAGGGGGGAGTACTGTCACGCCTCGCCGCTCATCAGCGGCGCCAGCTGCACGCACACCTGCACATCATCAGCGGCGAGGGATTTAAGCTGCGTCGCCCTGGGCTTCGGCCTGAAGCCGTCAGACTTCACTCATCGGATTGCTGTGAGTTCCCTCTTATACTTCAGCAAGCATCGCGGTAAGAAGCTCTTACCTTTTCTTCTCCAAGTCTGCTCCCCTGTGCACAGGTGGATTTCCCGGCGGCGGACCATTCCTCTCCGTCACCTGTCCTTCGCTGCTGCACCGGGCTCTCCAGGTTGCTGTCTACCGGACCTCGTTCCTTGCTGTGCCAGCTACCTGTCTATTCCAAGTAAGCTCCTCTCCAACTTGTACATCTCCTGTGTTGGTGTGTGCCCGTCACCCTTCTCCCTGTGCTTTTCCCATAGGGTTGTCCGGCTGTACAGTCTCCTGCCTCTGTGCCCGAAGCAGACGCCATCACCAACACATTTACATCTCGCAGACACACATTCATACACCCTTGTTGTTAATAAAGCTGTTTGAGCTACTCTGAGCCTGCGTGTGTGTCTCCTGAGCCGTGCATTATGTCAGATAGATAGATAGATAGATGTACTTTATTGATCCCAAACTGGGAAATTACAGTGTAACAGCAGCATGACAGTAGACAACCAAACAACAGAAACACACGCATGACAGACAAAGGGATTACCCATGGAAAGTAAAGCTAACGGTACTATAAAAACCGATATACATCATAGCTGAATATATGGTGACCCGTATAAACAAATGAATCATACCCGCTGCACAATGCAGGACTATCAGGAGCAGAGTGAAATGTGAGGTACCAGTTAGACTGTAAGGTGCAGTCTGGCAGCATAGTTTTGACCAGAATACAACATCATAGTGAGTTATTGTAAAGTGAAATAGCATGTGGTAGGAAAGATTTCCTGTACCTGGCCGTTTGACAGCGAAGCTGTAGTAGTCTACTGGAGAAAGTGCTTCGCTGTCTGTCCAGTGTGTGGTGGAGGGGGTGATCAGGATTGTCCATGATGGATCGCAGTTTATTTAGTGTTCCCCTCTCCACCACTGTCTCAAAGGTCTCAGGCCTGAGACCAATTACAGAGCCAGCCCTGAGCTGGCCCTGATGCTGCTACCCCAACAGCCAGCAGCAAAGAAGATGGCGCTGGCGACAACGGTCTGATAGAAAAGCTCCAGCATCCTGCTACACATGTTGAAGGATCTCAGCTTCCTCAGGAAGTAGAGTCTGCCCATCCCCTTCTTGTGCACAGCATCAGTGTCAGATCTCCAGTCCAACCCGTTGCTGATTCTGACACCCAAATATTTGTAGTCCTCAACCACCCCCACATCCTCCCCCCTAATCTGCAGTGGCTGAGAAGGCGTCCTCTTCTTCCTGAAGTCAATCACCATCTCTCTGGTCTTGCTGACATTCAGCCTCAGGTGATTCTGCTCTGTCCACTCCACAAATCTGTCTACCAGTGCCATGTACTCCCCCTTCTCTCCCCCTCTTATACACCCCACAACAGCTGAGTCGTCAGAGAATTTCTGCAGGTGGCATGACTCAGTGTTGTACTGAAAGTCAGTGGTGTATAAGGTGAAGAGAAAAGGAGAGAGTTAGCTGGCTGTGTTGGGCAGATGTTTGTTGCCTTTATATTTTGTAATGGACCTAATGCTCTGCCACATACACCGGAAATCTGAGGTGTTAAAATTCTCCTCAATTCGTTCTGTGTAGCAGCACTTTGCCTTCCTGATGCCTCTCCTCAGGTTGGACCTGACATAATGTCGGGCCCAGGGAACACGCACACAGGCTCAAGTGTGATTCAACAGCTTTATTGAACAGCAACAGGTGTTTGGATGCGTGAGTGTGAGATGTGGATGGATTGCAGGAGGACAGGGAGTGCCGAGGGCGGAAAAGTTCGCCGTGCAGCCAGGCAACCCTAAGGGCAGAGCAAAGACAAGGGTGAGTGAAGGGTTTCCACCCTGCAGGGTTTCCAACCCTGGGTGGAAACCGAAACCGGAACCGGAAATCGGAACTGGAAACCGGAACACATGAGTTGGCTGCCTTTTGCAACAGCGGCTCAATTCTGAGTCTTTTTATCTTCCTTCTTCTTTCTGATCTGGTGATAACTTTCTGATCCGGCACACCTTTCACTCTATATATATCACGGACACACAGATCGCCCCAAAGGTCTCCCGAGTCGGCGGACAGAGCCTCTGTTTACAGCAGGAGACGATACAGCAGGGAAGAGCTAGCTAGCACTCAACCGCCACCCGGTGCTAACGGAGAAACTCGACATACCGGGAGAAACTGAAGCGAAAACGACGCGGGTGCCGGGCTGGAGTTTAGGCGGCGTGCAAGAAATATAAGACAAAATAACAAAGAGCGATGGCAAGAACCAAGCAGTCCGCCCGTAAATCTACTGGACGAAAAGCCCCCCAGGAAGCAGCTGGCCACCAAGGCTGCTCGAAAAAGCGCTCCGGCCACCGGCGGAGTGAAGAAGCCTCACCGTTGCAGGCCCGGTACCGTGGCTCTGAGAGAGATCCGTCGCTACCAGAAATCCACGGAGCTGCTCATCCGTAAACTGCCCTTCCAGCGCCTGGTGAGGGAGATCGCTCAGGACTTCAAGACCGACCTGCGCTTCCAGAGCTCCGCCGTCATGGCTCTGCAGGAGGCCAGCGAGGCCTACCTGGTGGGTCTCTTCGAGGACACCAACCTGTGTGCCATCCATGCCAAGAGGGTCACCATCATGCCCAAAGACATCCAGCTGGCCCGCCGCATCTGCGGAGAGAGAGCTTAGACTTTCTGCTGCACATCCACCAACCACAATGCTCCGCACTGTGTGTCTCTCTCTATATATATATATTTATATTAATATGTACATATGTATACTAGCTGTTCTTGTTTTTTCTTGCCTTCTGATTGTTGCTCTGAGTGTTGCTATCCCTGTGCTGTTGCAATCCTGGAATTTCCCCATTGTGGGACTAATAAAGGCTTATCTTATCTTATCTTATCTTAACACTCAGTGTGTGGCTTACTTGCAGGTGTCAAGGTGGCTGGCGTTGGCTAGCCGCAGGTCTCCTGCCTGGAGGACAGCGCCCAGATGCGCACTCGGCGATGCGAGGAAGGAATGAGCGAGGATGAGGCGAGGGAGAGGGAAATCCGCCGCCTGGAGGATCCACCTGTGCACAGGGGAGAATACTGGAGAGCAGGTAAGGAAATAACAGCTTACGTGCGTGAAGAACGAAGGCACAGGCCGGGAAGGAACGGTCATCGACTTGGGAGCGTAGATGAACAGACGGCTCCAGGCCGAGGCTCCAGGCAGAGCGGGTTAAATAGTCGGAGGCTGATGAGGCACAGGTGTGCACGCCGCTGAAACAGATGGCAGGCGAGAGCGAGTTGTGACAGTACCCCCCCCCCTTCCCAGCAGCGCCTCCCGGCGCTGGCTTACCTGGGTACACCCGGTGGAACTCCGTGATAAGATGCTTATCCAACACAAAGGAGGGGTGCACCCAGGATCTCCACTCAGGGCCATACCCCTCCCAGTCCACCAGATATTGTAGCCCGCAACCCCGGCGTCGGGAGTCCAGGATGGAGGTGACCCTCCACGCCGTGTCACCGTCGATCATCACGGGAGGGGGAGGCGCCCTAGGAGGAGGACAGAGTGGGTCAGAGATCACAGGCTTGATTTGGGAGACGTGGAATGTAGGGCAGACACGGAGGGAGGGGGGGAGAGCCAAATGCACATCCACCGGATAAATTACCTTAGTCACAGGGAAGGGACAGATAAAGCATTGAGCCAGCTTCTTCTTCTACGCCTTCAGGTTGATGTCTCGGGCGGATAACCATACCTGCTGGCCCACCTGGTAACAAGGAGCGGCTCTCCTGTGGCAATTTGCTGCGTTGGAGTTGCCCGCCACCGTGCGTAATAGTGCTTGGTGCGTCTTGGTCCACAGGCGCCCGCAGCGTCTAAGATGCGCCTGGATGTAGGGAACTGCCACCTCACCCTCCTCTTCGGGGAACAACGGAGGGTCGTACCCCAGGGACGCCTGGAAAGGAGACATCCCGATGGCAAATGATAAGGTGGAGTTATGGGCGTACTCCACCCAGGGCAGATGGGTGCTCCAGGAAGAGGGGCTCGAGGAGGTGACACAGCACAAAGCAGCCTCTAGCAACTGATTAGTGCACTCGCACTGCCCATTGGACTGTGGGTGGTGACCGGAGGACAGACTCACCGTGGCCCCCAGGGCGTTGCAAAAGCACTTCCAGACCTTAGACATGAATTGAGGCCCCCGGTCGGAGACGACATCAGTCGGGATCCCATGTAGCCTGACAACATGCTGGACCAATAGGTCAGCTGTTTTCTGCACCGTAGGGAGGCCGTGGAGCGGCACGAAATGGGCAGCCTTAGAAAACCGGTCCACGATGGTCAGGATGGTGTTGTAGGAGTTGGATGTGGGAAGACCGGTGATGAAATCCAGGGCTACATGAGATGAGGGCCTTCCGGGGACCGGCAGGGGATGGAGGAGCCCCACTGGGGGGGAGGTCGAGGTCTTGTTTGTTGCGCACTAGGGGCAGGCACGGATGTAATTGCCGACATCATTCCGAAGTCCGGGCCACCAGAAGGATTGTTGGAGGAGCTCCACCAGCCGGGAAATTCCAGGGTGACAGGCGAGCTTAGAAGTGTGCGCCCAGTGGATGACATCACCCCGGACGGATGATGGCATGAACAGCTTCCCAGCTGGGCCGCCGCCAGGATCAGGTTCGGCCTCCTGTGCCCTCCGGACCTTGTCCCTGATAGACCATAAAACGGCCCCCATGACACACGAGGCCGGCAGGATGGTGTGGTCTTGTTCTTCCTGGGCCTCTGGGGCAAACTGCCTGGACAGCGCGTCTGGTTTGGCGTTCTTGGAGCCAGGGCGATAGGTGATCATGAATCTGAAGCGGCCGAAGAACAGAGACCAACACGCCTGGCGGGCATTCAGACGCTTGGCCATCCTTAGGTACTCCAAATTTTTGTGGTCCGTCCAGACCACAAAAGGTTGCGCTGCCCCCTCCAGCCAATGACGCCACTCCTGCAGCGCGAGCTTCACTGCCAGGAGTTCTCTGTCGTCGATGTATATAATACTGCCCCCACCCCCGTGTTGGATGCATCCACCTTGACCAGGCATTGTAGTATTGGGTCTACCTGGGTCAGGACCCAGGAGGAGGAGAACTCCATCTTCAGCGTCCCGAAGGCCAACGCCGCTTCCTCTGTCCACCGGAACGGCACCTTGGGGGAGGTGAGGCGGGTCAGGGGAGAGGCGATGGAGCTATACTTTGGCACAAAATGGCGGTAGAAGTTGGTGAATCCTAGGAATTGTTGCACCTGTTTCCTGGACGAGGGAGTGGGCCAGTCAACCGCCCCTTTAACCTTGGCAGGGTCGGGGAGAAGCTGGTTGTGGGACATGACGAAGCCCAAGAAGGAGGTCTTGTTGGTGTAGAATTCGTACTTCTCCGCCTTCACGTACTGTTCTCGAGGAGCCGCTGGAGGACCCGCCTCACGTGAGCCTGGTGCTCCTCCCAAGACCGGGAGAAGATCAGGATGTCGTCCAGGTAGACGAATACGAAGACCCCCAGGAAGTCACGAAGAACGTCATTTATAAGCCGCTGGAAGACGGCCGGAGCGTTGGTGAGCCCAAACGGCGTGACCAAGTACTCAAAATGGCCGCTGGGCGTCCGGAACCCCGTCTTCCACTCATCGCCCTCCTGGATCCGAACGAGGTGGTACGCGCTGCGGAGGTCCAGCTTGGTAAACCAGGAGGCCCCCTGGAGGGAATTGAAAGTGGAGTTCATGAGGGGCAGCATGTATTTGTCTTTCACAGTGATGTCGTTTAAGGCCCAAAAGTCAATACACAGCCACAGGGACTCATCCTTCTTGGAAACGAAGAAGAATCCGGCTCCGAGTGGGGATGAGGAGGGGCGGATGATGCCTGCGCTGAGTGACTCCTTAATATAAGCATCCATGGATTCCCGCTCCGGGGCAGACAGGTTGTAGAGACGACCAGATGGCAAGGGCGCCCCTGGGCGGAGATTTATGGCGCAATCATACAGGCAGTGGGGGGAGAAGGGACAGCACTTTGGACTTGCTGAAGACGAGCCCCAGGTCGTGGAACTCCAGGGGCACCAAGGAGAGGTCCGGCGGGGGTGAGTCGGAGGTGGGGAGTGGCACTGACGGGGCGCAGGCAGCAGACTGGAGGCAGGTGCCCAGACAGAAGGTGCTCCAGGAGAGGACGCTGCCAGACTGCCAATCGAAAGCTGGGTTGTGGAGACGCAGCCATGGGTAGCCCAGGATGACGGGAGCAGCCGAGGTGGGCAGGACGAACAGGCTTATGTCCTCTCTGTGATTGCCAGAGATGATGACGGAGATGGTTTTGGTACGATGGGTGACCCTCTCCAGAAGTGTGCAGGAGAGAGTGACAAGGTTTAGGGGGGCTGGCAGCGATTGGCACGGGATGCCCAGGCGGGTTGCCAGGCTCTTGGAAATGAAGTTCTGTTCCGCCCCCGAGTCCACCAGTGCGTGAGTGACATGCCAGATGGGATTATGACAGAACCTAATTGGAAGGAGGCATTTGGAGAGGGGATTTGACTGGGTTGCGTCCACGAAGCCCCCTACAGCGACTCGTGGACTCCCCCTTTTGGCTTAATCGGGCAGGCCTCCACGGAGTGCTGGTCGTCCCCGCAATACATGCAGAGACCCAGCTCCCTGCGGCGCTGTTTCTCCGCCAGTAGAAGCTTGGTCCGCCCGATTAGCATAGCCTCGGATTCATCAGCGGACTCTGGAGCGGGTAACGCCAGGGGGCAAGACTGAGAGGCGCGGGCGGAAGCTCCGCTCGAGTGGCTGTAAGTCTTCAGCTCAGCGGCCTACTCCCTCAGCCTGTTGTCCAAACTAATAGCTAATGAAATTAATTTGGATAGCCTGTCCGGCTGATCCCGGCAGGCCAGCTCGTCCCGCAGACTGGAATTAAGATTGCGGAGGAAGATTCTGCAGAAGGCGGCATCGCCCCAGCCAACTTCCTCCGCTGCCACCCGGAAGTCAACAGCGTAATCTGCCGCCAATCGACTACCCTGGCGAAGATTAAGTAGCCGATTGGTTAGCACGCTGTCATGATCCGAGTGATCAAAGACTTCGTGAAAGTCGCGCACGAACTGGGTATAGGTTAGGTTCGCATAGCTGGGCCTTGCCATTACGGCGTAAGCCCAAGCTAACGCTCACCCTTCCAGGAGGTTGGCAACATACCAAATCCGGCTATGATCAGTTGGAAAGTCCCCGGGGACGCGCTGAAATACCGACTCACACTGGAGGAGGAACCCGTGCTTTCGCCGAGTTTACCGCTGAAGCACGAGGGTGTCGGAATAGGGGTGAGCCGGGTTGGCGACCCCGGGCTAGCCTGGTTAGCTAGGGGATCGATGGGAGCTGGCCCGCTATGCTGAGCCGGAGGGGACGCCTGCTGAGGATCCAGGCGGTCCAACCGGTGAGTGATCTGAGTGAGCTAGTTGAGAATTACCTGTTGCTGGTGAGCTATTAAATCCACCCGAGCCTCAAGGGTGGATTATCGGCATGCAAGCCTGCTGTCCGCTGGGCCACTTTGCTGGAGCCGTACTGACATAATGTCAGGCCCAGGGAACACGCACACAGGCTCAAGTGTGATTCAACAGCTTTATTGAACAGCAACAGGTGTTTGGATGCGTGAGTGTGAGCTGTGGATGGATTGCAGGAGGACAGGGAGCGCCGAGGGCAGAACAGTTCGCCGTGCAGCCAGGCGACCCTAAGGGCAGAGCAAAGACAAGGGTGAGTGAAGGGTTTCCACCCTGCAGGGTTAACACTCAGTGTGTGGCTTACTTGCAGGTGTCGAGGTGGTTGGCGTTGGCTAGCCGCAGGTCTCCTGCCTGGAGGACAGCACCCAGATGCGCGCTCGGCTATGCGAGGAAGGGATGAGCGAGGATGAGGCCAGGGAGAGGGAAATCCGCCGCCTGGAGGATCCACCTGTGCACAGGGGAGAATACTGGAGAGCAGGTAAGGAAATAACAGCTTACGTGTGTGAAGAACGAAGGCGCAGGCTGGGAAGGAACGGTCGTCGACTTGGGAGCGTAGACGAACAGACGGCGCCTGGCCGAGGCTCCAGGCAGAGCGGGTTAAATAGTCGGAGGCTGATGAGGCGCAGGTGTGCGTGCCGCTGAAACAGATGACAGGCGAGAGCGAGTTGTAACAGGACCTGACTGCTTTATAGGCTTGTAAATGTCATGGCTGCTAGTTTGTCACACCTGTGCGCACACCTGCCTGTCATCATCCTCTGGCTATTTATTCCATCAGGTCCAGTGCTCTGTGCGGAGTCGTCTGTTTTCTTCTCCAGAAACCTGCTACGCCAAATCACCGAGCTTCCTAGCCTCGCTGTGCTTCGCCACGTCGGCTTCCCAGCCTCCTCCATTACCTGTCCAGGCCTGCGCCTCCTGGACTTGCCAGCTGTCAAGTAAGCTAACATCATACCTTCTCACCTTGTTCGTTCCCCTGTGCACAGGCGGAGATCCGTGGTGGCGGACCCCTCCTCCCTAGCGGCGGACTCACCCTGCTTCCCACACCGACGTTCTGCTCCCCGGCTGCCCTGCGGGCACTATCTTCCTAGCATTAGCTTCTGTGCTAATCTGGGCATCTCTCTACCACCTCTAACAGTAAGTGCTGAACTATCAGGTGCTCACCTTGCCTGAGCTGCATCTAACACTCCCTCTGTCTCTTCCTAGGGCTGCCAGGTCGTATGGTGCTCTGCTCGCCTCAGCTGACTCACCTGCTCACACGACACACACTCAAACTCACATACATGCACCCACTCATGTCTACTATTTCCAATAAAAGGTTAATTGTATCAGTCTTGAGTTGTGTCTGCTCTGTGGGTCACTAAAACCATGTCAGTACGACTTCGCCAAAATGACCCAGCAGACAGCATGCTAGCACGCAGAATGAACAACTTGGAGGCTCAAGTTGATCAGTTAGCCTATCAACAGCAGGTTATGCTGACACAGTTGGCCCAGGTAACTGACAGGATAGATCGTCTGGTTATCCCACAGGGTTTCCCTTCATTTTCCACCAGCTCCTCTGCTCCCACTAGTTCTACCGCTAGCTCCACCGCTAGTCATCCTACTTCGGGTCCCGCATTTCGGCTTACTCCTGTCCCGACTCCCACCCGTTTTTGTGGCAAATTGAGGGAAGCCAAGGGGTTCCTCATGCAATGTGATATTGTGTTCCAACGGGTGCCAGGGGACTTTCCCACTGACCATAGCCACATAGGTTATGTGATTAATTTGTTAGAGGGACGAGTTTTGGCATGGGCGTATGCTATAATGGCTAGGGCTAAATTAAATTAAATTAAATCACCCTTATTGTCATTCAACCGTACAACCAATCATGTACAGTAGAACGAGATTGTGCTTTACCTATCTACAGTGTCAATCACACACCCCAGTGCAGAATCAGAGGGCTGCTGCCATGCAAGGCGCCGCCACAGATTTCCCTCCTCCATTCCATTATTGCTGAGCACCAAGCTGGACGGCAGGAAGTTCCACTTTTATATGGTCTTCGGCATGACCCGGCCGGGATTTGAACCCCTGCCTCCCGGGTGTGGGGCAGATGCTCTACCAACTGAGCCACCACTCCGGTAATTATGCTTCGCTAACACATGCTCAGTTTGTCAGTGAATTTCAGGAGGTGTTCGGTCACGCTGACCACAAGGATGTGCTTACCTCCCGGTTGTTGAATCTTCGACAGGGGGCTAGAGCCGTCACCGATTACGCCGTGGACTTCCAGGTCGTGGCCACGGACGTTGGGTGGGAGGATGCCTCATTGTGTTGTATTTTTGTCAGAAGCCTGAGTCCTAGCCTATGGGATGAGCTAGCCCGTTTGCATAATCCCTCTACTCTGCATGAGCTAATATCCTTGGCTATTAGTATTGATAACAGACTAAGGGAGTGGGCGGCCAAACGGAGAACTTCCGGTCGCTCGGGCGGACAATTTCGCCGCTCCCTACAGCCCCCCCGTTGGCCCTCCCATCTGCTGATTCCCCGGAAAACCAGGAACCTATGGTAGTGGGTGGTTTCAAACTATCATCGGCGGAGAGACAGTGCCGCCGGGAGTTGGGGTTGTGCATTTACTGTGGGAGCGAGGAGCATGAGGTTGAGTCATGTCCCAAGCGGCCAAAAGGGGGAGTCCATGCGTCGCAGTAGGGGGAATCACGGACTCACCTCGCAATAATCCCCTCTCCAGTTTCTTGATTCCTATTCATTTCAGTTATGGTCATAGAGAGACAAACACACATGCACTCATTGATTCTGGGCCGAGAAGACCTTTATTTCGGGGGAACTGGCAACCCAGTTGGGGCTTCCCATTCAGCTATTAGAAACCCCATTGAGACTTATTGCTCTGTCTAAAGCCCCTTTGGCCACAGTCACTCATCGGACTGCCCCAGTATCAGTTATTGTATCAGGCAACCATCGGGAAGAATTAAGGCTGTATGTTCTACCAGTGTCCTCCACCCCAGTTATTCTCGGTTATCCTTGGCTGTGCCTGCACAACCCCTCTATTGACTGGCGTTCTGGGTGTGTTGTTTCCTGGAGCTCATTCTGTTTGAGTGCCTGTTTGCAGTTCGCTGCGTGCTCGCCTGCCGTGTCTCTGGGTGCACCTGCCTCTCCTCCTCCTGATTTGTCCAAGGTGCCATCTGAATATCACGACTTGGGGGCTGTCTTCAGCAAATCTCAGGCCCTTTCCCTCCCCCCTCACCGCCCGTATGATTGTGTGATTAACCTCCAGGCCGGTGCGCCGCTGCAATCTACTAGACTTTACAACCTGTCTGCCCCGGAGCGCGCAGTTACGGACAGTTACATCAAGGAGTCCTTGAGTTTGGGCATAATACGATCATCTTCATCGGCGGTGGGGGCAGGGTTTTTTTTTTTTTTGTCAGGAAGAAGGATCGTTCTCTTAGGCCATGTATTGACTTTCGGGAGCTTAACAATATAACCATCAAAGACGAGTACACTCTCTCGCTCATTAATTCTGCCTTTGATTCCCTCCAGGGGGCCTGTTGCTTCATAAAGTTAGATCTGCGCAATGCCTACCATTTGGTGCAGATCCGGGAGGGGGATGAGTGGAAGACGGCCTTCCGGACCCCTAGTGGGCATTTTGAATACCTGGTCATGCCATTCAGGCTGACCAATGCCCCGGCCATCTTCCAGCGATTGATTAATGATGTTCTGAGAGACTTTTTGGGCATGTTTGTATTTGTTTATTTCGATGATATTCTCATCTTTTCCCAGTCCATGGATGAACATCATGTGCATGTGAGGCGGGTACTGCAGTGGCTGCTGGAAAACAAACTCTTTGTGAAGGCGGAGAAGTGTGAGTTCCATGTCTCCCTTACATCCTTCCTTGGCTTTGTCATCGCCCACAATGAGATCATTCCCAACCCGGCAAAGGTAAAGGCAGTGGTGGAGTGGCCCACTCCCTCATCCAGGAAGCAGCTTTTACAATTCCTGGGGTTCGCTAACTTTTACCGCCACTTTATTCAGGACTACAGTCACGTTGCTCTGCCACTAACCAATCTGACCTCTACCAAGGTGCCTTTTCGGTGGACAGAGGAGGCGGCTACGGTCTTTTCCTTCCTGAAGAACAAGTTTTCCTCTTCTCCTATATTGACGCAGGTGGACCCCACCCTCCAATGTCTGGTGGAAGTGGATGCATCGGATTCGGGGGTCGGGCCGTCTCGTCCCAGCGCACCCCGGCGGACGGCAAGATACGCCCCTGCGCGTTCTTCTCCCATCACCTATCCCCAGCTGAACGCAACTATGACATCAGCGACAGGGAGCTGCTGGCGGTCAAGCTTGCATTAAAGGAGTGGCATCACTGGCTGGAGGGTGCATTTCAGCCGTTCGTCGTTTGGACCGACCACAAAAATCTGGAGTACCTCCGGACGGCCAAGCATCTGAATGCTCGACAGGCCCTCTGGTCTCTCTTCTTTGGACGCTTCAGTTTCACCATTACTTACCACCCCAGGTCGAAGAATACGAAACCGGACGCCCTGTCCCATCAGTTTACCCTGGAGACGGCGGAGATGGCCGAACATCCTATTCTCCCCTCATCGTGTGTCGTAGGTGCCCTCTCTTGGGGTATTAAGGGCAGGGTCCTGAGTGCACAAGCTGACGAGGCCGACCCGGGCGGGGGGCCGGCGGGGAGGTTGTTTGTCCCATCGGCTGTTCGGGGGGAGGTCATTCGGTGGGGTCATGCATCCAAGTTCGCGTGCCACTCGGGAAGGGCGCGCACAGTGGCTCTCCTGCAGAGGACGTTTTGGTGGCCTTCCATCCAGAAGGACGTGGAAAACTACATCCGGGCCTGTCCCCAGTGTGCTGCTGGCAAGACATCCTCTTCTCCACCTGCCGGGCTGCTCCACCGCCTCCCCATCCCTAGTAGACCATGGTCCCACATGGCTTTGGACTTTGTCACCAGACTCCCTCCATCCAATCAGTTCACGGCCATCCTCACACTGGTTGACAGATTCTCCAAGGCTGCCCATTTCATCCCCCTGCGGGGGTTACCCACGGCTAACTAGATGGAGGACTTTCTTGTCCAGCATGAGGTTAGGCTGCGTGATATCCCCAGGGACATCATCTCCGATCGAGGGCCCCAGTTCTTCTCCAGAGTTTGGAGGTCTTTCTACACTGCGCTGGGGGTTACGGCAAGTCTGTCATTGGGCTACCATCCACAATCCAACGGGCAGTGTGAGCGAGCTAATCAGGAGTTGGAGGCAGCGCTGCGGTGCATCGCGACCATGAATCCATCATCATGGAGCACTCACCTCCCCTGGATTGAATATGCTCATAATACTTCGGTATCCACTTCGGTGTCCACTGCTATCAGCATGTCCCCCTATCGCTGGGTTATAATCCCCCACTGTTCCCTAAGGAGGAGTGGGACATCGCTGTTTCCTCTGTTCGCGCTCACTTGAAGCGTTGCTGGCAGATCTGGAAGGCAACCAGGGCAGCACTACAGCGGACAGCTGAGCACAACACTTCAGTGGCCAACCGGCGCAGGGTCCCGGGTCCCACCTATTGGGTGGGCCAACAGGTATGGTTGTCCACCAAACACATTAATCTGAAGGCTGAAAGAAAGAAGACGTTGCAACGGTTCATTGGACCTCTTCCCATTAGCTGGATTATAAACCCTGTCTCTGTGCACCTAACTCTCCCCCCTCCCTCCGCATCTACCCGACCTTCCTCTCCGGCATACAACTAGGAACATACCGGTTGCTATGGAGGGTGAGAATATGTATGGGCACATAATCATACCATGTAGGATAACTAAGTAGTCGGTTATGCTGTTTCATCCCATCTAGCAACAATGCTCTGCACTGTGTGTGTTTATATATTTACATATTTATTCCATCTAGCTACAATGCTCAGCACTGGGTGTGTTTATATTTATATATCTATATATTTATTCCATCTAGCTACAATGCTCCGCACTGTGTGTGTTTATATACTTGCATATTTATTCCACCTAGCTGCAATGCTCCGTACTGTGGGTGTTTATATATTTACATATTTATTCCATCTAGCTACAATGCTCTGCACTGTGTGTCTGTGTGTGTGTGTATATATATATATCTTATAGTAATATGTACATATGTATATTAGCTGCTCTTGCTTGCTTGTTTTTTTTCTTGCCTTCTGATTGTTGCTCTGAGTGTTGCTATCCCTGTGCTGTTGCAATCCTGGAATTTCCCCGTTGTGGGACTAATAAAGGCTTATCTTATCTTATCTTATCTTATCTTACAATGGTCCCCTCCGGCATACAACTAGGAAAATACTGGTCGCTATGGAGGGTGAGAATATGTATGGGCACATAATCATACCATGTAGGATAACTAAGTAGACGGTTGTGCTGTTTCATCCCATCTAGCAACAATGCTCTGCACTGTGTGCGTTTATACATTTACATATTTATTCCATCTAGCTACAATGCTCCGCACAGGGTGTGTTTATGTTTATGTATCTATATATTCATTCCATCTAGCTACAATGCTCCGCACAGGGTGTGTTTATATATCTACATATTATTCCATCTAGCTACATTGGTCCGTACTGTGTGTTTATATACTCATATGTATCCCATCCAGCTACAATGCTCTGCACTGTGTGTCTGTATATATATATATATATATAGTAATATGTACATATGTATATTAGCTTCTCTTGCTTGCTTGCTTTTTTCCTTGCCTTCTGATTGTTGCTCTGAGTGTTGCTATCCCTGTGCTGTTGCAATTCTGGAATTTCCCCGTTGTGGGACTAATAAAGGCTTATCTTATCTTATCTTATCTTTTATGTTTCTCAGGTCAAGCCTGTCTGCTCCAGCCCTTTGTGTCCTCCTCCCAGGTCTCCACCTCCACCGATGGTGATCGACGGCGACCCGGCATGGCCAGTCACCGCCATCTTGGACGTTCGTCGCCGGGGTCGTGGCCTGCAGTACCTGGTGGACTGAGAGGGTTACGGGCCGGAGTGAAGATTCTGGGTATGTCCCTCCTTCGTGCTGGACAAGCAGCTCATCAGGGACTTCCATCAGACGCACCCAGGCAGGTTGGAACGACCGCCGAGAGGCGTGTCATGGGGGGGAGTACTGTCATGGCTGCCAATTTGTCACACCTGTGCGCACACCTGCCTGTCATCATCCTCTGGCTATTTATTCCATCAGGTCCAGTGCTCTGTGCGGAGTCGTCTGTTTCCTTCTCCAGAAACCTGCTACGCCAAATCACCGAGCTTCCTAGCCTCACTGTGCTTCGCCATGTCGGCTTCCCAGCCTCCTCCATTACCTGTCCGGGCCTGTGCCTCCTGGACTTGCCAGCTGTCAAGTAAGCTAACATCATACCTTCTCACCTTGTCCGTTCCCCTGTGCACAGGCGGAGATCCGTGGCGGCGGACCCCTCCTCCCTAGCGGCGGACTCACCCTGCTTCCCACACTGGCGTTCAGCTCCCCGGCTGCCCTGCGGGCACTATCTTCCTAGCAGTAGCTTCTGTGCTAACTTGGGCATCTCTTTACCACCTCTGACAGTAAGCGCTGAACTATCAGGTGCTCACCTTGCCTGAGTTGCATCAAACACTCCCTCTGTCTCTTCCTAGGGTTTCCAGGTCGTATGGTGCTCTGCTCGCCCCAGCTGACTCGCCTGCTCACACAACACACACTCAAGCAAACATACACACACCCACTCACATCCACTATTTCCAATAAAAGGTTAATTGTATCAGTCTTGAGTCGTGTCTGCTCTGTGGGTCACTAAAACCATGTCACTAAATCCCCAGTGTAGAAAGCATTATCACGTTGTTTCAGAAGATCATGGACTTCCTTGTTCATCCAGGGTTTGCAGTTGGGAAACACACAAACCCTCTTGACAGTAGTGACATCGTCCACACAGAAATTAATATAATCCAGTACTGAGGAGGCATAGATGTCCAAGTCTATGTGATTGCTCTGAGTGGCCCCTTGTCTAAACAGATCCCAGTCTGTATTATCAGAACAATCCTGCAGTCGTGGGGTAGCGTCCTTTGGCCACACTCTCACACTGTACCTTAGGCTTTATCCTGGCAACAAGGGGTTTATATGCTGGGATTAGAGTCAGAGAGATGTGATGACTCCGGCCGAAGTGGGGAGAGGGTAATGCTTTGTATGCGCTGGCTACATTACAGTATACTTGGCCTAATATGTTATCTCCTCTGGTTGGGAAATCTACAAACTTGTAAAATTTGGGAAGGACAGTCTTAACATTACTGTGATTAAAACCTATGTCCTTTTCTAAGTGATGTAAGTTTGTGTAGCTAGCACAGGCTATGGTAGTTGACAAACATGCTCCTCACCCTCTGAGGAATTTTCTGCAGGTCTGGGTAACCACACTTTAAGTTAAAAAGTGGGAAGACTTCACCATATTAACTAGTGAATTAGTTTAACGAGTGCTAGAATATTATTTTTGTTATTAAAAAGCATGTTTGCACTTCTTTCTGCATTTTTGTGATTTTTTTATTTTTTTTTATTTTACTGACTTGCTAGTGTCAGGGCATGGGCTGGGTCCCAAGCCCTCATTCTGATTTATAATTTGTATTATCTTGTCTTCAGGGCAGGAGCCTGAGCTCATGTCCTCGCTTTGAGTTCACCTTTATTATTCTCTATGGATTATGGTTATTATTATTCTGCTTTGTATATTCTTTTCTCTGTTGGTTTGCTCTCTTAATTTAAGTTATTATTATTATCATCATTATGCGCCATGGTCTTTTCTCCCCTCTGATCCTCTGATCATGTCTGCCATGTGTCTGCTGGTGTTATCTGTGCAGCTCCGTCCATCCTGTTTCTGTGTCTCTGATCATTGTCATAATCTGGACATTTTGTCCATTCTTTCTGTTATTTATGAAACGTTTACACAATTCTGTTATCATTAGTTTGTTGGGTTATCCTCAGTTCTTAGTTCAGTTATGTTTTTCCCCTGATTTCAGGTTCAGGTTCAGGTTACTTTATTTGTACCCGTAGGCAGATTTGTTTTGCAGTTGGTGACATCCATATTTACAAGCCACTAATTACATTCAACATAGACACAAACACAGGCACACATCTTACAAATAGGTAAATATAAAATATGTACAATATAATTTTTATAGCTTGTTCAACTCTTTGACAGCAGCAGGGACAAAGCTGTTTTTGTAGCGCTGGGTTCTACTTTTTGGAACAGCAAACCTCCGCCTGGAGGGAAGAAGCTGAAAGTTGCAGTGCAAAGGGTGGGAGTCATCATTTAAAATCGAGTCGGCCATCCTCTGTACTTGTCTGGTGTACAGGGATGTCAGGCTCAGCTGTGACTCACCAAGCAAACGACTGGACCATCTGACTACCTGATCCAAGGATTTCCTCTGTTTCAGTTTTATCTGACCAAACCATGACATTAAAGAAAAGGATAAAACAGATTCAATAAAAGCCCGATAAAACATAGTCATTATGGTTCGGTCAATTTGGAAGCGTGCAAGTTTCCTCAAACAATGCAAATTTTGCTGACCCTTTTTGCACACCCTTTCACAGTTCACCTCAAAGTTCAATCCACTATCAATAATCGTCCCAAGATATTTGTACGATTGTACACATTCGGTGGTCTGGCCTTTTAGTATGGTGACTTTGTGCCTGGGAGTTTTCCTCCTAAAGTCAATAATCATATCTTTCGTTTTTGTTGTATTCAGCTGCAGGTAGGAATCCTCACACCAGTGAACAAAGTCATCAACTACTGGGCCGTGGCCACTCTCACCATCCTGGAGGAGACTGACAATGACTGAGTCATCAGCATACTTTATAATGTGTCTGTTGTCATGTCTGCTCCGACACATGTTTGTATACAGGATGAAGAGTAGTGGTGACAACACACACCCCTGAGGAGAGCCAGTAGAAGAGCACTTTAGGTCAGACAATGTGCCATTGACCCTTACTCTCTGCGTCCTGTTGGTTAAGAAATCCAGAATCCAACCCACCAGATTATTGCTTAAATCAAATTGTTGCAGGAGCCTTTCAACTAAAATATGAGGTTGGATTGTATTAAAGGCAGAAGAAAAGTCCACAAATAAAAGCCTGGCGTGTGTCCCATTAAAATCCAGATGTTTAAAAAGCATGTCAAACAGAGTGACAGTGGCATCCTCCACTCCTCTGTGAGGCCTATAGGCAAACTGCAGAGGATCCAATGCATGTTCAGTCTGCCTTAGGACCTCACATCTGACCAGTTTTTCAAAAATTTTCATTAAAATTGAAGTCAAAGCAACTGCTCTAAAGTCATTTACCGTTTTAGGACAGCTGGATTTTGGAACGGGAACAACCACGGCATCTTTCCAGATCTTAGGCACATGTTGTGTCTGTAAGGACTTATTGAAAATATAATGAAATATAGGACTCAGTTCATGTGCACAGGACTTTACCAGGCGTCCACATATATTATCAGGGCCCTGACTTTTGTTCACTTTTACAGCACGGAACTCCCTTTTAACATCCTGCATCTCAATATTAAAGTGCTGATTGTCTTTGAGTTTCTGTTTCAAATCTTGGATTTCTGTGCTAAAATCAAAGGAGTCAAAACGACCATAAAAACAGTTAAGAGCATTAGCCAGCTCTGTGTCTGAACTAAAACCATCTAAAAACACACGATTACTGCGCTCTGCGTTCTGAAGGCCTGCAATAGTTTTCATACTGGCCCAGGCCGAACCAAGTTTATTTGCTGCCATCTTGCTTTCCAACTCTGATTTATAATTCTGTTTTGCTCTTAAAATTTCGGCCTTCAGCTCCTTGGTGGCAACCTGTAGCTCAGAAACAGACCCCTGTTTAAAGGCAAGAGCTTTCCTCTGTAAGCAGGATTTAACTGATTTAGTTACTCATGGTTTGTTGTTGGGGTATATTTTGACACGTTTACGTGGAACAATCTTATTTTGACAGTAAGCCATGTATGAGCATGTGAGCTCAGCCAGAGAGTCCAAATCATCCCCGCAGGCCATTATGAACATCTTCCAGTCTGTACAGTCAAAGCATTCCTGGAGGCTGTGCTCTGAATCTTCTGTCCACACATCAATGTCTCTCATCTCCACCTTGCCTCTTCTGAGAGCAGTTTATTTATGACTATTGTTTGCATTATTTGTCCTCTGTGTTTCCTCAGTGTCAATTGTCTGCACAGCCCCGCCCATCCTGTTTGTAGCTGATCCCCTGTTATCTCTTAAGCAGTCCCAGATGGCTCATGTTAGTTGAGTTATCTCTCCCCTTTATTTTTGTCAGTCTGAGTTTGTGTGGTTGTGGTATCATTGCAGAGAATTTCCCTCCAGTTCTTCGTCATCTGTAAGTGTTTAGTTGTTGGCTCTTTGTGTTTGACAGCCCCTGAGCTGCATTTATTTTTTCCCTTTAATAAATACTGTATTGTTGCACTGGAGATCTGCCCGCACTGCGAGTCCCATTTCTTTCTCATCTACCGGAGGTTGTATCTGACAATCATTCCCTGCCGTCTCCATTCGCCCCTGATTGTGCCCACCTCTTCTGTATTGTGTTTGATTACTCCTGTGTCTATATACACTACCGTTCAAAAGTTTGGGGTCACCCAGACAATTTTGTGTTTTCCATGAAAAGTCACACTTTTATTTACCACCATGAGTTGTAAAATGAATAGAAAATATAGTCAAGACATTGACAAGGTTAGAAATAATGATTTGTATTTGAAATAATAATTTTTTCCTTCAAACTTTGCTTTCGTCAAAGAATCCTCCATTTGCAGCAATTACAGCATTGCAGACCTTCGGCATTCTAGCTGTTAATTTGTTGAGGTAATCTGGAGAATTCTGACACAATGAGCAAACACATTGTACCATTAGAACACTGGAGTGATAGCTGCTGGAAATGGGCCTCTATACACCTATGTAGATATTGCACCAAAAACCAGACATTTGCAGCTAGAATAGTCATTTACCACATTAGCAATGTATAGTGTATTTCTGATTAGTTTAAAGTTATCTTCATTGAAAAAAACAGTGCTTTTCTTTCAAAAATAAGGAAATTTCTAAGTGACCCCAAACTTTTGAACGGTAGTGTATGTCACCCCCAATCTGTGTCCTGTATGGGTTGTCCTCATCATATCAGTGTGAACAACATGTTTCTGTTCTGCCTGTCATCCTGCCCTTTATTCTGCCTGTATCCTGCAAGGTTTTGTGAGTTTTTTGTTACAGCTTCCAAGCTGTTTATTATTTTGTGTTTTTTCGGAGCTGCACCCGTTTGCCCAGCTCTGAATAAATCAAACCGTGAACTTTAAGTACTGCGTTTGGATCCAGTGTCTACAAACCGTGACAGAAGGACAGCCATCCATGGACCCAGCATACATAAAGTTCCGGCAGATGGGCCTCAGTGAGGAGGAAGCATGGGTGCAGACCAACATCGAGGCCCACATCAAGGATGCCCACACTTCCACACGCTGGAGGAAGCCCTCCTCTGTCTTGAAAGTGCTGAGGAACTGAGTGAGGTGTTTCCATCCCTTTGACGGTTTGACGTCCCGGCTTTCCAGTCCCCGGTGGGAGTGCCCCAGGCCTCCTTTTCCTCCTCCTTCGACCCATTGCCAGCTCAACACCATCAGGCACCCTCTCCCCATCTGACGAGCTCCATCTTTTCCCAGGAGGACTTGCCTGACAGTTCAGCAGCAGCAGAGCAGGAACAAAGGCAAGTACCATTTAAGATAAGATAAGATAAGATAAGCCTTTATTAGTCCCACAGTGGGGAAATTCCAGGATTGCAACAGCACAGGGATAGCAACACTCAGAGCAACAATCAGAAGACAAGAAAAAAACAAGAGCAGCGAGTATACATATGAACATATAAATATATAAATATATAGACACACAGTGCGGAGCATTGTAGCTAGATGGAATAAATATATAAATACACACAGTGCGGAGCATTGTAGCTAGATGGAATAAATATGTAAATATATAAACACACACAGTGTGGAGCATTGTCGCTAGATGGAATAAATATGTAAATATATAAACACACAGTGCGGAGCATTGTAGCTTGATGGAATAAATATGTAAATATATAAACATACACAGTGCGGAGCATTGTCGCTAGATGGAATAAATATATAAATATATAAACACACACAGTGCGGAGCATTGTAGCTAGATGGAATAAATATATAAATATATAAACACACAGTGCAGAGCATTGTAGCTAGATGGAATAAATAAACACACAGTCCGGAGCATTGTCGCTAGATGGAATAAATATATAAATATATAAACACACACAGTGCGGAGCATTGTAGCTAGATGGAATGAAACAGCATAACCGTCTACTTAGTTATCCTACATGGTATGATTATGTACCCATACATATTGTCACCCTCCGCAGCGACCGGTATTTTCCTAGTTGTATCCCGGAGGGGACTATTGTGTAAGTCTATTGCATCTTTTGCATTCAATACTATTAGGTTGTCACGTCTTTTTGCTATCTCTGGGAGCAGCCCTGCTAAGGTTGTACAGTCTGACAGCCGTAGGTAGGAAGGACCTACGAAACCTCTCGGTTGTGCACCTAGGATGATGTAGTCTGCTGCTAGATGAGCTCCTCAGTGCATTCAGTATGTCCTGCATAGGGTGGAACTCGGACTCCAGCAGAGATGACAGTTTAGCCACCATCCTTCTCTCTCCCATCTCCTCCACTGGGTCAAGGCGCTGCCCCAGGACAGAGCTAGCTTTCTTGATCAGTTTGTTCAGTCTCTTCCTATCGTCTGCTGTAATGCCACTGCCCCAGCAGACCACTCCAAAAGTGATGGCTGATGCCACCACCGTGTCGTAGAATGACTTCAGCAGCGCCCCTTGTACACCAAAAGACCTGAGTCTCCTCAGTAGGAACAGCCTGTGCTGTCCCTTCTTGTAGAGTGCGTCAGTATTGTGTGACCAGTCTAGTTTATTGTTCAGATGAACACCCAGGTACTTGTAGGATGTCACCATCTCGATGTCAGTTCCCTGTATATTTACTGGTGCTGTGAGGGGTTGTTTTGCCTGCGACAGTCCACCACCAGCTCCTTAGTTTTCCTCGCGTTGATCTGGAGGCAGTTCCGATGGCACCAGTCCACAAAGTCCTGGATAAGCCCTCTGTACTCAGCTTCATCTCCGTTGGAGATGAGGCCAACGATCGCAGAGTCTTCAGAGAACTTCTGTAGATGGCAGTGTGTTGTGTTGTGTGAGAAGTCCGCAGTATAAAGGGTGAACAGGAAGGGAGCCAAAACTGTTCCCTGGGGGGCCCCCGTGCTACCGATGATCGTGCCAGACACACAGTCCCGGGTTCTCACAAATTGTGGCCGGTTTGTGAAGTAGTCCAGGATCCATGATGATAGGTGCTGGTCCACCCCTGCGCACAGCAGCTTGTCCTTCAGGATCATCGGTTGGATGGTGTTGAAAGCACTGGAGAAGTCAAAGAACATGATCATCACCGCATTCCCGGGCTTCTCCAGGTGGAACAGAGAACGGTGAAGGAGGAAGATCACTGCATCCTCCACCCCAATGCCATGCTGGTAGGCGAACTGGAGTGGATCCATCGCTGGTCCCACCAGGGGGTGGAGGTGAGCAAGGAGCAGTCTCTCCAGGGTCTTCATCATGTGAGATGTCAGGGCCACTGGTCTGTAGCTGTTCAGATCTTTGGAGTGGAAAGTCTTTGGTACAGGTACCACACAAGATGTTTTCCACAAATGTGGTACCCTCCCTAGCTTCAGGCTCAGGTTGAAGATGTGCTCCACAATCCCACACAGCTGGTCTGCACAGGACTTGAGGAGCTTTGCGCTGATGCCGTCCGGTCCCGAGGCCTTTCTCGCCTTGATCTTCCTCAGCTCCGTCCTCACCTGGGTCTTAGTGAGGGTCAGGTTGGGGGGCTGTGTGTTGGGAGTGGGGGGGGTGATGGTGGATTGGGGTGTGGGCAGCAGGACTTGATGTCTTCAGAGGCAGCAGTGGTTGTTGTGCAGTCGGGGGGGAGGGCGGTTGGTCAAACCTATTGAAAAACAGGTTCAGATTGTTCGCCCACTCCCTGCCCCCCATGGCCTGGGGGGAGGTATTCTGGAGCCCAGAGATGGTTTTAAGGTTTCTCCAGACCCCACCGATGTCGCTCTGTTGCAGCTTGTCCTCCATCTTCTTCCTGAAGCTGTCCTTGCCTTCTCTGATCTTCCTCCTCAGCTCCCTCTGTACAGACTTCAGCATCTCCCTGTTCCCCGACCTGAAGATCCTCTTCTTCTCTCTCAGAAGTGTTTTAATCTCAGGGTTGATCCAGGGTTTGTTGTTCGAGCAACACCGTATGGTCTTGGTGGGTACGGTGTTGTCCACACAGAAGCTGATGTAGTCCTTGATGGTGTGAGTGAGGCCATCGATGTCCTCACCATGTGGATTGCAGAGCTGCTCCCGGGCAGTGGTTTCAAAACAGTCCTTTAGAGCGTCCATTGCCTCCTCAGACCATAACTTCACTGTGCGCATGACCGGAGATTGTCTGCGCACTAGGGGTTTGTACACCGGCCGGAGATGAACCAAGTTGTGATCCGATCTCCCGAGTGGGGGGAGTGGTGATGAGGTGTACGCCTCCTTAGTGTTTGCGTAGAATAGGTCCAGTGTTTTATTGTCTCTAGTGTGGCATGTGACATACTGGGTAAACGTGGGTAGAATGGGAGACAGTGAAACATGGTTGAAGTCGCCTGAGATGAGGAGAAGAGCATCTGGGTGTTCTGTCTGCAGCCTGCCAGTTACTGACTGGATGACGTCACGCGCTGTCCCAGCGTTCGCCGTCGGATTTGCATAAATAACAATGCAGATCACGTGTGAGTATTCCCTCGGGAGATATGTAGGTCGCATGCTAACAGCTAGCAACTCGATGTCTTTGCTGCAGTGTTGTTGTTTAACAGTGATATGTCCCGGTCTGCACCAGTTGTTATTAACATACATTATCACTCCACCGCCCCTTGCCTTGCCACTGTCTGATGTTCGGTCTGCCCGTATCGCGTGGAAACCCTCCAGTTCAATGTTAGCATCTGCTGCTAGTTCAGTTAGCCACGTCTCAGTGAATAACAAAAGGCAGCACTCCCGGTATATGCTCTCGTAGCGGGAGATAGCCGCTAGCTCGTCTACCTTTCCTAATATCGATTGTACATTCCCCATAACAACGGATGGGAGGGTGGGTCTGTACCTTATATTCCTTGCCTGCCGTCTCATACCAGCATGACACCCACTTCATTTTCGCCTTATTTCTCCCAGTATGTCGAGTTTTTTCATTAGCACCGAGTGGCGGTTAGTGAAAGGTCTTCCCTGGGAAGGGGGCTTAGTGACAGCCACCTATCACCGCTGAGCTCTCTCTCCCTATCTCTACTGTTAATTCTGCTGCCATGTCCATCCACCCATCCTCACCTGCATCTCATGTGTCCAGTTCTGTTTTTTCTGAGAGACTGGCAATACTGGGAGGGAACCTAATGGTCTGGGATGAGCCGACTACCCCAGAAGCTCTTCCAGCTGCAGCGACCTCCTAGAGTGGGCTTCAAGCAGCTGTAGCCCGCAGACCTGATGTCCCACCAGCAGTTGTTTCTGTGTCTGGGCTGCATGAGGATCATCCGGTACTGGCTCCATGTCACTTTCCAGCTCCAGTACCAGCTGTACGTTGCTTCCTAGCACCACCACCAGCTCCAGCTCCTCTCCAGGCAACTCCAGCTGCTCATAAGGTGCGCGTCACAGCTTCAGTCATCCCCAAGGTGCACACAACAGTTTCCGCTGTCCCCAAGGTGCACACAATGGCTCCCGCTGTCCCCAAGGTGCACACAATGGCTCCCGCTGTCCCCAAGGTGCACATAATGGCTCCCATTGTCCCTGAGGTGCATACCACAGCTCCAGCTGTTCCCACAGTGCACATCACAGTTCCTGCTCAGCCCGAGGTGAACGTTCCAGTTCCTGCTCTGCCTGAGGTGCATGCGCTGGCTCCAATTACTCATCCTGAGGTTGTCACCCCACCAGCTGGAGACCAGGCGTTAAGGCAACTACCTCTTCATTTATTTACAACCATTATTTTTGAAAAGACTTGCCTTGCTCCTGCTGGGGGTCCCAAGCGCACATTCCACCAGCTTGTGGGTCCTCCCCACCAGTCTCTGCTGCTGTTGACTGTGGTGTCACCCCACTCACCTTCTGTTCCCCTCCCTCATCCGAGGTGGCCATGTTGAGGATGGAGCCACAGGAGGACCACGCTCTACTTCAGCCACCTGTTGTCTCAGAGGTTGGTAGGCCTCCATCTGTTGTCCCAGAGGTCGGGGACCTCCAGCCATCGTTCCAGAGGTCAGGGAACCTCCACTCGTCATTCCAGTGGTCAAGCAGTCCACTCTACCTGGGCTGTCCGAGCAGTCCGCTCCAACCGTAGCCCAAGAGGCCAGTGTGCCTCCAACCATAGCCCAAGAGGCCAGTGTACCTCCAACCATCGTCCCAGAGGCCAGTGGCCTCCACCTTTCATTCCAGAGGCCGGGGTCAGTGTGCAGCAGTTATCGATCGCAGAGCATAGGGCTCCTTTGTGTTTGTTTGGTGAGCTCTGTGTTCCTGCAGCCGCTGTTCCACCTTGTCCTCTGGTTCAGTGGCCTAAGGACATTAGCGGACCACCTAACAGGCCCTGCATTCAGATCTGGGGATTCATGGACTGGAGCAGGCCCCCCGACTCACGTTCTCCGGTCCGAGGGCCTATGGACTTTGGTAGACCCCCTGACCCATTGTCTGTTGCAGTCTAGTGGCCCATGGACTTGGGTAGACTACCCAACCCACTTTGTTTTGGGGTCTTGGACTGTGTTTTGTTTTGGACTCTGTGTATGTTGGGGGAGGGGTTACAGTTTGTTTCGGCCCACCTGGCCTTGTACCACCACCACCCACCCTGTGAGGGTTGTTTTGGGTTTTTTTTCTCTGTTGGTGTTACTCTTGGGGTCGTCTGGAAGTGGCCCCTTTAGAGGGGGTACTTTGAGGGCATGGGCTGGGTCCCATGCCCTCATCCTGATTTATAATTTGGATAATCTTGTCTTCAGGCCAGGGGCCCAAGCCCACATCCTCGCTTTGAGTTCACCTTTTTTATTCTCTGTGGATCATGGTTATTATTACTATTCTCCTTTGTATATCCTTTTCTCTGTTGGTTTTTTCTCTTAATTTAAGTTATTATTATTATTATTATCATCATTATTTGATAACTTTCAAATTTGTGTTATTTCATTTTACAGCATCAAGCAGAAGCATAGTTACCAGATTCTTACCTGATAGTGCTGTGGCTTGCTTTAAAGAATTAATCCCTTCAGCAC
Organism: Pholidichthys leucotaenia; assembly: GCA_020510985.1. Taxonomy (NCBI): domain Eukaryota; kingdom Metazoa; phylum Chordata; class Actinopteri; order Cichliformes; family Pholidichthyidae; genus Pholidichthys; species Pholidichthys leucotaenia. The sequence goes on along the minus strand of CM035841.1, from coordinate 166,076,488 downwards.
TTACTCTATTACCATGTCTCAATATAGCAGAGGACAGCACTGACTGTTTTAATCCATCAGAATTAGACCTTTTAGTTGATAGTACTGCAGCCTCACTGCGGACAACACTTGACTTCATTGCCCCTCTTAAAAAGAAAACTATTAAAAATAGGAGATTAGCTCTATGGTACAACTCCTACACTCGTGAGTTAAAACAGAAAGTGAGATTCTGTGAAAGGCTTTGGCATGCAAATAAGAGAGAAGAATTATGTTCAGCCTGGAACGCCAGCCTTACCACCTATAAGAAATCTCTACGTAGTGCTAGGCGACAGTACTATTCATCCTTGATAGAAGAAAATAAAAACAACCATAGATTTCTTTTTAACACTGTAGCTCAGTTAACAAAGAACCACAATGCCATAGACCCCTACATTCCTCCAACTCTTAGTGCTGACGACTTTTTGAATTTTTTTTTAATGATAAAGTTGTCAGTATCAGGAATAATACTCCAAAAAATAGCCCCTTTAAAAATACTAAGCCTCTGCCCAACACTGCTGTGTCCACAGGCTCAGAACTCCGCTTTTCTGAATTTTCTCTTATTAGTCATTCTGACCTAGCCTTAATATTCTCAGCCTCTAAACCAACTACCTGTCTCTTAGACCCAATCCCTGCTAGACTCCTGAAGGACTCGCTATCTCTGATTAGTCCACCGTTTTTGAACATAATTAATATGTCCCTATTGACAGGACATGTACCGCAGTCTTTTAAAGTGGCCATAATTAAACCTCTGCTTAAAAAAACCTTCGATTGATTCTGGGATTTTGGCCAATTATAGACCAATATCTAACCTCCCCTACCTTTCCAAGATCCTCGAAAAAGTAGTTGCCAATCAACTGTGCACTTTCTTAGAAAATAATTCTATATTTGAGAAATTTCAGTCAGATTTTAGGAAACATCACAGCACAGCCAGCCTTAGTGAAAGTTACTGATGATCTCCTTATGGCATTTGACAAAGGACTTGTCAGGTCCTTGTCTTATTGGACCTTAGTGCTTCCTTAGACACCATCAACCACCATATTCTGCTATAGAGATTTGAACAGCAAATTGGTTTGAAAGGAACAACGCTAAGATGGTTCCAGTCTTATTTATCAGACCGTTCCCAGTTTGTCTATGTCCATAACAAGTCCTCTGTCCACACCACGGTTAGCTATGGAGTTCCGCAGGGATCGGTACTTGGACCAGTACTATCTACATCAGGGGTGTCCAATCATGTGCCATGGAGGGCCAAGACCCTGCAGGTTTTCTCTTCTACCCAGTCTCTTCAGCAGGTGTTTTCACTTATCAGCAATCAGTCGGAAGAAACTTAATGAAATCTGCTGTTGAAGACACTGGTTGGAAGTAAAGCCAGCAGGGTCTTGGCCCTCCATGGCACATGATTGGACACCCCTGGTCTACATTATACATGCTGCCTTTGGGAGACATTATGAGGAAACATTCTATTCATTTTCACTGTTACGCTGATGACACTCAGTTATATTTATCCATCAATCCAGATGGTCCCAGCCATCTGGGTTCACTCCAGGAGTGTCTTAAGGATATTCAAACCTGGATGATCTGTCCGGGGTGTACCCTGCCTCTTGGCCAAGGATGCTGGGATAGGCTCCAGCCCCCTCGCGACCCAAACAGGATTAAGCGGAAGAAGATGAATGAATGAATGAACTACAACTTTCTATTGCTGAATACAGATAAAACTGAAGTCATTGTTCTTGGCCCCAAACATGCTAGAAGTACTCTTTCTAGTAAGATAACAACACTAGATGGCATTGCACTGGCTTCTAAGTTTTCTGTTAGGAATCTTGGCGTTGTCTTTGACCAAGATATGTCTTTTAACTCTCATACTGTATACAGCAAACCATTAAGACTGCCTTCTTCCATCTGCAAAATATTTCTAAAATTAGGTCCATCCTGTCTCATAAAGATGCAGAGAAACTTGTCCACACCTTTATCACCTCTAGGCTTGACTATTGTAATTCACTTATATCAGGTTGTCCTAATAAGTCCATAAAGTTTCTCCAACTCATTCAGAATGCAGCTGTATGTATCCTGACGAGATCACATTACCCCAGTTTTAGTTTCTTTACACTGGCTCCCAATAAAATATAAAATTGAATTCAAGATATTACTCCTAACTTATAAAGCCCTTAATGGTATGGCTCCTTCCTACCTGCAAGAACTCATAATTCCCTATTATCCAACCAGCTCCAAAAATCCAAACTACTGGTGGTCCCCAAGGTCTCCAGAAGTAGATTGGGAGGTAGAGCTTTTAGTTATCAAGTTCCCCTCCTGTGGAACCATCTTCCCAGTTCAATTCGAGAGGCAGACACTCTCTCTTTATTCAAGAGTAAGTTGAAATCTTTTCTCTTCGATAAGGCCTATAGCTAAAAATGTTGCCGCTGCCAGGCCTTCACACACATGTGGAGCCTAACCCAGCTTGATACTGGAAGGTCTGGCTGTGAATGTTAATGTTGAATTGTATTTGTTATGTTTGTTTTGAACGTAGCTACTGCCAGGCCTCCTACTTTATACCTCTTTTGTCAACCCAGCCGGTCGAGGCGGATAGCCGTCCTCTATGAGCTATGGTTCCGCTCGAGGTTTCTGCCCTTTAAAGGGAAGTTTTTCCTCGCCTGTGTTGCCGCAGTGTTTGCTCTTAAGGGATCTCTGCTGGGTTCTATAAATTTGAGAGCGTGGCCTAGACCAACTCTTTCTTGTAAAGTGCCTTGAGATGACCTATGTTGTGATTTGGTGCTATATAAATAAAATTGAATTGAATTGGATTGGATTGAATTATGTGCCATGGTCTTGTCTCCCCTATGATCCTCTGTTCATGTCTGTCGTGCATCTCCTGATGTTATCTGTGCAGCCCCGCCCATCTTGTTTATGTGTCTCTGATCATTCCCTGCCATCTCTGTTTGCCCCTGATTGTGCCCACCTCTTCTGTATTGTATTTGATTACTCCTGTGTCTATATATGTCAGCCCCAATCTGTGTCCCGTATGGGTTGTCCTTGTCATATCAGCATGAACAACATGCTTCTGTTCTGCCTCTTATCCTGCCCTTTATCATGCCTGTATCCTGCCAAGTTTTGTGAGTTTTTTGTTACAGTTTCAGAGCTGTTTATTATTTTGTGTTTTTTTCTGAGCTGCGCCCGTTCGCCCAGCTCTGAATAACTCAAACTGTGATCTTTAAGTATTGCATCTGAGTCCAGTCTCTACAAACTTGGACAGTTAGGACACCATGAGCCCATATTTCAATTAAAAAATGTCTCTCCACTCCCTGAGAGCTACCTCAGCTCATTTTCCCTTTTTTTCCGCTGCCGTAACTTCCTGTGTCCAAAAGTCTAAACCTTTCTGAAAAAATGCTTTCATATTAAAATTGAATTGGGTCAGGGTTTACTATGATCTGGACTGAAACCACCAATTTCTACCTAACAAAATATTGCATCTTTGGACCAGACTGTGGTCCAGGGAGTATTCACACATATAACTTTGGTCTTGATCAAACTGAAAAGTCCAGACAAAATAGGTTTGGTATGAAAAACCCTACATCAGCACAAAACAAAAACTATTTTGTTGCATATTGTTCTTAGCAAAACCCCACTCAAAACTATATTAAATGCAGTATCATTCCAACTGTTAAGCTTACTAGCAAAAAACAAAAAACAAGTAAATTAAAACTTTGTTTGCAGTTTTAGCTAATTAAGCTTCTCTCACTCTCATGCTGTGTCATGGCAAGAGCCAGTCCTTTGTGCTCTGATTGGCTTAATCAGCTTTTGAAGTAGGAAATTACTCCTTCAGTTAGATTGTGTAATTTCTGAGAGTGCGAGGAGAATGGCTTAATTAAATATAATCAGAGTGGAATAATAAGGACTTATCTACAGCATAACAAGACAATGAAATATTCTTTACAATGAGAGATACTAGTTTATGGCTAGATAGATTTGTGGCATCTTGTTCTTATACACAAAGAGGTGTCTCATTGTTATTTTCTCCATATACTGAGGACAATTTTGCACTGGATTAGCATTGTCTCAGTAAAGTACAAGCACACTGAACACTGTTTCCCCTAGGATTACAGTCGGGGGGGAGGGGGGCAGACGGACAGCGACACAAACACTGAAAGCTGGGGTCTGCAACCTTTGTGAACCTGTAGCTGTCTCAGGCAGGCTAATATTTATCAAAATCAAATCAAATCAAATCATATCAAATCAACCTTTATTGTCATGTTGCTGTACATACAATTGTAGTGCAGGCAAAATGAAATTACGTTTCTCTAGGCATCCATATAAGTAAAAAGAACATAATTTAAGACACACTCACACACACCCCACCCCAACATAGCCATTTACACATCCCTGAGACATACTTGAAACTAACTAGAAGTATAATATACAAATAATATACATAATGTCCATAAGGTGCAGTAGTATGTATGAAAGATTCCAGATCAACTGTTCAGCATCCTAACAGCTTGTGGAAGGAAGCTGTTAATCAGTCTGGTGGTTCTGCCTCTGATGCTCCGGAATCGTTTGCCAGATGGCAGCAGTTCAAAGTGTTTATGCAGAGGGTGAGAGTGGTCCTTGACAATGTTCAGTGCCCTGCTCCTACAACGGCTCTGAAAAAGTTCTTGGACAGAGGGGAGGGAAACTCCAATCACCCCCTCAGCTCCCTTAACTGTCCTCTGCAGGGCTTTTTTGTCTGACATACTGCAGCTGGAGTACCGTGTTGCAATGCAGTACGTCAGAACACTCTCCACCACACCTCTGTAGAAGGTCTTGAGGATGCAGATGGAGAGAGAGGACTATTTGAGTTTCCTCAAGAAGTGCAGTCTCTGCTAGGCCCGCTTCCTGATCCCCAAGGAATTCTTGCTCCAGGTCAGGTCCTGCGAGATCTGCACTCCGAGGAACTTGATGTTCTCCACACTCTCCACCAAACGGCCGCCGATGCTGAGAGGGACATGTTCAGGCTGAGACCGCCGGAAGTCGATAATCATCTCCTTCGTTTTGTCCACGTTGAGCACCAGATTGTTCTCCCTGCACCAGCTCTCCAGGTCTCTCACTTCTTCCCTGTACATTGATTCCTCATCCCTCTGAATAAGTCCCACCACCGTGGTGTCGTCTGCAAACTTAATAATCTGGTTTCCCTCGTGTCTGGATACACAGTCATGTGTTAGAAGTGTAAACAACAGTGGACTGAGTACGCAGCCTTGAGGGGATCCGGTGCTCAGCGTGATAGAGTTGGAGATGTTGTTTCCAACACGGACAGACTGAGGTCTCTCGGTCAGGACGTCCAGGATCCAGAGACATGTGGCGGTGTTCAGACCGAGAAGGAGTAATTTCTCCATCAGTCTCTGGGGAATAATGGTGTTGAATGCTGAACTGAAATCAATGTATAGGAGTCTGGCATAGGTGTCTTTCTGATCCAGGTGGGTGATGACAGAGTGCAGGGTGGTGACTATAGCATCCTCCATGGAGTGGTTTGAACGATATGCAGACTGGAGCGGGTCATGTGATGCAGGGAGGCAGGCTGTGATGTGTGGTTTGACAAGCTATTCAAAACACTTCATCACAATTGGTGTCAGTGCAACAGGACGACAGTCATTCAGACAGGACACAACTGATTTCTTTGCCACCGGTACTATGTTAGAGGTCTTAAAGCATCTAGGAACGATGGCCTGACTCAGGGAGATGTTATAAATGTCAGTCAGGACATCCGCCAACTCGCTCGCGCAGACTTGGAGCACGCATCCCGGGATGTTGTCCGGACCTGCAGCTTTACGTGGGTTGACCATGATTAGGGTCCTCCGTGTGTCCGCTGCGTTGATGATGATAGCTGGCCCAACAGATGGTAGAGATGGGCCAGCCCTCCCTCTGATTGTTAGGTTTGATGCTTCAAAACGTGCAAAGAAGTTGTTGAGCCTGTCTGGAAGCGAAGCGTCATCATCATCGACCCCCTGCCTAGACTTGTAATCCGTCAGCGCCCAAACTCCCTGCCACATCCGTTTGGTGTTCCTTGTGTCACAGAAGTGTCCCTGGATTTTCTCCGCATAGGCGCGTTTCGCCGTCTTAATTCCCTTTGAGAGCACAGACCTGGCTGAGCGGAGGGCGATTCTGTTCTTCTCTCTGAAGGCTGCATCTCTGGCTGTGAGCAGCGAGCGCACCTCTTCCGTCATCCAGGGTTTATAGTTGCCCTGTTCAGTGAAAGTCTTCACTATAGTGACATCCTCTGTGCACTTCGCGATGTAGCTGGTGACCGTTTCAGCATACTCCTCCACATCTGTCCTGTCTCCCTGGGAGGCTGCTATTTTGAAGACCTCCCAGTCTGTGTGCAGAAAACAGTCCTGAAGTGCCGAGGCTGCACCCTCTGGCCAAATCCTGATTTGTTTCTCTACTGGCCTGCTGCGCTTCAGTAAAGGTTTGTAGGCAGGCACCAGCATCACGGATAGGTGGTCAGAATGTCCGAGGTGGGGGCGAGATGTTGCCTTATATGCATCTGGGAAGTTTTGTACACCAAGTCCAACATATTCTCTCCTCTGGTCTTAAAGTCCACACATTGTTTGAACTTGGGGAGCACAGTCTTTAAACTGGTGTGATTAAAATCCCCCGTAACCACCACAAAACTGTCTGGGTGTGAAGTTTGAAATTCACTGATAGCATCGTGCAGCTCTCCGAGTGCCTCGTTAGCATTAGCTTTAGCATTAGCACTAGGAGCTATGTAAACAGCAGCTACAAATACGTTGGTAAACTCCCTCGGCAGATAGAATGGCCAACAATTCACGATAAGGAACTCCGCCAACGGAGAGCAGTGTTTAGTTACTAATGTGGCGTTAACGCACCAGTTCTTGTTAATATAGATACATAGCCTCCCACCCCCCCTCGGCTCTTACCAGAGCTAGCAGCATCCCTGTCCACCCAGAATGATGTCATCCCTTCCAGCTGAATGGCCACGTCAGGGATGTTGTCGTGGAGCCATGTCTCCATGAATGCAAACACACAACAGTCCCTCCACTCTCTCCGGGTTTCTCTCAGCAGACGCAGCTCGTCCAGCTTATTGTCGAGGGAGCGGACATTGGAAAGAAGGAGCAACGGTACTGCTGGTCTGGAGGGGTTAGCCTTTAGCCTAGCATGAATCCCGGCTCTTTTTCCTCTCCTTTGTTTGCGTTCGCACCGCTTACGCTTCCTCCTCTCCCGGGTAGCTGCCAGCGAAACCTCCGATAGTATTCCATGCTGGCGTAGAATGTCCATGTCACATCCAAGCGCTGCAATTCTTGCAGCTTGCAATACCTTGATGTTTAATAAGGTCTCACGGTTGTAAGTTTTACAGAATGTACGTCTGGGATAATTAAAACACTCAAAACTCTTACACTCACTGATGCCTAGAGGGGCCGCAGCGTCCGTGCACACCGCTATCATGAAAGCCAAAGCCATTTAACTTGTTGACAACAATGTTGTCTTAAATATTTTCAAGATAATAACCTGCCTGGCTAAATAAAGGCGAAATAAATAATACAGTCCAAAAAGGGAAAAAATACAAAAAAAGCTTCAAATTTAAGGTGCAAAAAGTAACTAATTTACAAGAACAAAGCTGTAAATTTAATGTAATAAATTCATAAGAAAAAGTTAAAAATGAGAAAACCTGCAAATTTTAAAGAAAAAATACATTTTGGTCAGTTCTGTAGCATGATATGGAGGAGTTTGTGATGATTCAATGGGACAGTTCTCACTTTTTTCCAGGTTTGGGGGCATGTCCCCCTGTCTCGCCCTTTATTTGTGCATATGGCATACTGTGATCCAGGTCACCAAGCTGTTTGTACTGTAGGACTACTGTGTGAACAACTTTTTATGGAGCTGATATGCTCTCAAATCAGAGAAAATGATCATAGCTTTATAATTGAAAATAACCTCCATACATTCTGACTTCTCATTCAACCGCAGCGCAGCATGATCAGGATGGCCATGCTTGGTCTCACTGTAAACCAAACTGAGAAGAAACGATTAAGTGGAGTGTGATCCGGTGGTGGGCCGATCAGTTTCTTGCAGACCATCACTTTTTAGCTCAGTAGTTGTCAGGCGGAAATGAATCTAAAGGCTATCCATCCTCATTCTGATTTAAATTAGATTAATATTGAAACAAATTTAAATACTAGACAAAGATAACACAAGGAAACACAAAATGCCATTTTTTAAATGAAGGTGTTAATTATTAAGGGTAAAAAAAATCCAAACCTACATGGCCCTGTGTGAAAAAGTGATTCCCCTCCCCCACCCCCCGTCCTCCACGTTAAAACATAAATTAACTGTGGTTTATCACATCTTTGGAAAGCTGAGTTCAATTTCTCTCACCACACCCAGGCCTGATTACTGCTACACCTGTTCTCAATCAAGAAATCACTTAAATAGGACCTGCCTTACAAAGTGAAGTAGACCAAAAGATCCTCAAAAGCTAGACATCATGCTGCAATCCAAAGAAATTCAGGAACAAATGAGAAACAAAATAATTGAGATCTGCCAGTCTGGAAAAGTTTATAAAGCCATTTCTAAAGCTTTGGGACTCAAGCAAACCACACTGAAAGCCATTATTCACAAATGGCAAAAACATGGAACAGTGGTGAACCTTCCCAGGAGTGGCCAGCCAACCAAAATTACCCCAAGAGCGCAGCAATGACTCATCCAAGAGGTCACAAAACACCCCACAACAACATCCAAAGAACTGCAGGCCTCACTTGCCTCAGTTAAAGTTAGTGTTCATGACTCCACCATAAGAAAGAGACTGGGCAAAAATGGCCTGCGTGGCAGAGTTCGGAGACAAAAATCACTGCTGTGCAAAAAGAATATAAAGGCTTGTCTCAGTTTTGCCAGAAAACATCTTGATAATCCCCAAGACTTTTGGGAAAATACTCTGTGGACTGACAAGGCAAAAGTTGAACTTTTTGGAAGGTGTGTGTCCCATTACATCCGACGTAAAAGTAACACAGCATTTCAGAAAAGGAACATCATACCAACAGTAAAATATGGTGGTGGCAGTGTGATGGTCTGGGGCTGTTTTGCTGTTTCAGGACCTGGAAGACTTGCTATGGTAAATGGAACCATGAATTCTGCTGTCTACCAAAAAATCCTGAAGGAGAATGTCTGGCCATCTGTTCGTGACCTCAAGCTGAAACGCACTTGGGTTCTGCAGCAGGACAATGATCCAGAACACAGCAGCAAGTCTACCTCTGAATAGCTTAAGAAAAACAAAATGAAGACTTTGGAGTGGTCTTGTCAAAGTCCTGACCTGAATCCAATTGAGATGCTGTGGCATGACCTTAAAAAGGCAATTCATGCTCGAAAACCCTCCAATGTGGCTGATTTACAATAATTCTGCAAAGATGAGTGGGCCAAAATTCCCCCACAGCGCTGTAAAAGACTCATTGCCAGTTATCACAAACGCTTGATTGCAGTTGCTGCTAAGGGTGGCCTAACCAGCTATTAGGTTTTGGGAACAATCACTTTTTTCACATAGGGCCATGTAGGTTTGGATTTTTTTCCCTTTAATGATAAACACCTTCGTTTAAAAACTGCATTTTATGTTTACTTGTGTTATCTTTGTGTAATATTTAAATTTGTTTGATGATCTGAAACATCTGTGTGACAAACATACAAAAAATGAGAAATCAGGAAGGCGTCAAATACTTTTTCATACCACTGTACATAGTGAGTGCATGTGATTTATGCAGGTAGTAACAGTATCTCAAGAAGTGAGTACAAACTCCACGGCAGGTGTACGATCCCTGCTTGCAAAACCATCTCACATGGACCCTGCATGGAGCAAGACACACTTAAAACTGTCTCAAGAACTCCTCAGGCTGCAGCCTGTCTAATATGCCTACTACAGCCATGTCCTCCACGGCCCCAGAAAATTGCAGCTGATATACAATTTCTAAATTTGTCCATCCAATTGTGATCAAGGGTTTAGCAGGAGCTGTGACTTTTATACAACAGTAAAACACGTGCTAGTATAAGTGCTTTTTCACATCATACCAGCTAGAAATGACAGCATCTGCAATGAAAGAGTATATGAACAGATCGAACCAGCCTGCGCACACACACACACACACACACACACACACCTGCACGTATGCATATGCACACTTTAGTTCTCTAGTTGTCATGGGTAACCAGATGACTAAAATAACCACAGTTCTTTGTTCAACCACCTGTACTGCTCTTGGGGTTCTTTATTTTTTTAATTGTTCACTTTTTGCCTTTTCCTTATTTTTGTTTATTTTTCACAATTTTTTCTTTCACTCTTGTTCTGTCTCCTATTTGTTTTTCATCCAGTTATCTTTTAATTCACTCACAAATGCAAGCTGCTATTGTCCCCACCGTTCTACTCATCTTTGTCTGTCTTTACCCCCCCCCCACACCAAATCTAAATAATTGGATTTCTGTATTTTAGAACAAGAAAAATGGAAGAGGAACAAGCCGAGCACAAAGAACCCCCCCCCACACACACACGCATATGCACACAAAGAGCACAGAGTGCCAATCCACTTAACCAAACCCCTTTCTTCCTGAAAACGGCTGATTTGAGCCCCCGCAGCCCCTAATCATCCAATCAGGGTCAGAGCAATCTCCTTCCCACTGGGCCTATCAGAGCCCTTCATTCAGGTTCCACAGTTCCAGCAGTGAAGGCAATACAGAGTCGTGTTCAGAACATCTTGCCAGTCATTCTGGACATGTTCTGAGGGGTTTTCCCTTGCCACTTCATTTATATAGTTCTCTGGGGTGCACCAGGCTGCTGCGAGAACTAAATGTCTCTGGCGTCCAGTGAAGATTGCATCTTTTTTGTCCCTCTGATGTCCATTGACACCTTTGATATACATGCAGTTCATGTCATTACCTGAGAAGCAAAATCTACTGCCATAAATACAGAATGACAAAGATAGTTACTGGGGGGCAAAGTAAGCATGAATCACCTTGGTAGAAGGAAACTACCTTATGAAAACTTTGTTACAAATTTGGTGTTGTTAAATATAATCCATGCTGGGTCAAGGCTACTGCCAGTCCTTTGTGCTGTGATGAGTTTAATTAGCTTTTAAAGTAGGAAATTACCCTTACGGTGAGACTGTATGATTTCTGAAGGTGCTGAAAGACTTAATCAAGCATAATCAGGACAGAGTAATTAGGACATCTATCTGTAGCAGGAAGTCAGACTATAATATACTTTTGAATGAGAAATGCTGATGTATGGTGCAATGGTTATCCTTCATTCTTTACTACAAAATATAAAAGAAATGTCCCCAATTTCCATGGCCCCAAACCAAAAATAAAAACAGGTCGGGTGGCCTGCCAAAGTCCAAGGGCCACCGGACCAAAAAGTAAGGAGGGTCAGGGGGCCTACCTGAATCCATAAGTCACCTGAGGGGTGAACATGATGCGTCGGGTTGCCTACCAAAGTCCCTGGGCCACCAGAGGGGAGAAAACACACAAGCCCTTTCCTCTGAAAATAGCACCAGATCTTCTCATATCGACGATAACAAAGATTTCAATACAGAATTTCCTTGTTCACAAGATTACACAGGATCTTCTCGTACCAAGGATAACAAAGATCTCAATACAGAATTTTCCCATTCACAAGATAGCAAAGGATCTTCTAGATCAAAAGATAACAGAAAGCTTATGCTCAAGAGATGATTAACAAGAAAACCAAAAACTCTAGAGATGATAATAAGGAAACCAAAAACTCAGGAGAGGGTAACATGGACATATCAACCTCTGGAGATGAAAACATGGACATATCAACCTCTGGAGGTGACAACATGGACACTTCAACCTTTGGAGGAGACAACCTGGACATATCAACCTCTGGAGGTGATAACATGGACATATTTAACTTAGGAGATGATAACATGGTAACTTTATCTCCAGGAGATGACAACATGGACATTTCAACCTCTGGAGAAATGGCTGGAGGTTTCCTGACCTTGGGAACATTGGCTGGAGGTCTCTTGGCCTCAGGAACATCGGCTAGAGGTCTCCTGACCTCAGAAACATCAGCTAGAGGTCTCCTGACCTCAGAAACATTGGCTGGAGGTCTCCTGACCTTGGGAACATCAGCTAGAGGTCTCCAAACCTCGGGAACATTTGCTGGAAGTCTTCTGACCTCATGAACATCGGCTAGAACATGGTCCTCCTGCAATCTCATCTTCGACACGGCCACCTCGGACGATGGAGGGAAACAGGAGGTCAGCAAGACTACACCACAGTCACTGACAGCAGAGACTGGTGGGGAGGACTCAGCAGCTGGTGAAATCTGCACAGGGGTCCCCCCAGCAGGAGCAAGGCAAGACTTTTCAAAAATGGTATTTGAACATAAATGAAACAGTACTTGCCTTAACTTCTGGTCTCCTGTCACCGAGGTGACCACCTCAGAATTAGAAGCAGGAACAAGAACTGGTGGTACTGCTGAGAAACGGCGTGGAGCAGGTACTGGAACTGGGGAATGACATGGAGCAGGCACAGGAACTGGGGAATGACATGGAGCAGGCACAGGAGCTAGGGAACGACGTGGAGCAGGTATTCGGACACAGTCCAAGGACGGATAATTTTTTCACACATAAGGAGTTGTTTGGAACTCCTTATACAAAGATATAGAGTGATGATAATCAAGTCAGTGGCGGTAATGCACCTGTAAGCTGGTTGCCAACCACCAATCAAACCTAAAAGAAGAAGAAGGTACAGGAACTAGGGAACGACATGGAACAGGCACTGGAGCTGGGGAACGATGTGAAGCAGGCACAGGATAATCCTCACACAGTCCAGGCGCAGAAATAGAGGCAGCCGGCTCATCCCAGACCAGAAGATTGCCTCCCGGTACGGTCATTTTCACAGAAAAAGCAGAAATGGAAACTGGCGAAGCAGGTGAGGATGGATGGATGGAAGCAGCAGCAGCAGAAAAAATGGCAAACATGGGTGATAAGAGTTCAGCAGCAACAGACAGCCGCAGCGAGCCCTCCCACCAGGACCCCAGCAAGACATATCATTTATTGATGTTAAAAAATGAAATGATGATAAAAATGACTCCTTCTGGGTGGCTCCAGAGATCATCTCATTGAGAGCTGCAGGGGTAGGGGTGGAGCGATGAGAGGAGCGGCGTCTCCTTAAGTCATACTTCCACCCGGGGCCCCCGAACGCCAACTTGCAGCCGAAAAGCTCTGTCCGCTCTGCCGGAGAGAGAACAGGCGGCCGGAAAGCTAACTCCGGTGAGGAAGAGACAGCTGGTAAAGGAGGTAGTGAAGGAAGCGCCAGTCTCCAAATCCAGGGATGGGAGTGCAAACTCAGTCTAGCTGCCATCAAGTTTGCCACTATCCCCAGCAATCCCAAATGTCCTCTGAGGAAGAGCTGCTTCAAGCAGCGGTCACCAAATTCTCCACCGCAGCCACCACCTCTCGCTCGTTGCGGCTCCACTTCCTCCTCCTCCTGCCGGGCTCGCTTGCCGAGTCCATGACTGGCTGCGTCACCCTGTCAGGGTTTGTGCCCCGGCGGGGCAGAGAGCAGGACTCAGATGTGAAGCAAGCTTTTAACATAATTTATTAAACACAAAGCAGCTCGGAAGCTGAAACAAAACTAAACTATACTTGACAAGAAAAACTCACAAACTAGGCAAGGCAGACGAATAAACAAGACTCGACAGGAGCGTGTGTGAAACGCCAGAATGACTAATGACGCAGTACCCAACTGAGGGGCAGACACTGATTAACAAAAACAAAAAACAACCGTGACTAATCAGGAAATAATCAAAGCAAGAAAAAAGCTAGACTTTGGTGGAAATAACACACATAATTCAAACCCAAGATATAGCATGAATATGATAAACAAAATGGCAAAAAGGACCAAGATAAATGATAGTGACAACAGACAAGCCCAGAAAATGAACTTAAAGAGAGGATGTGGGTTGGAGACCACATACTGGTGAGAAGAAACATAAATTACAACACGAGGAGAGGACAAGGCTCCAACCCACAGCCTGACACATCTCTGGAAGACCAAAGCACTTTACAGATCCTGCTATCAATCCATTCACACACTGATGGTGGTGGAGCTGCCATGCAAGGGGCTGGCCTGACCCACCAGGGGCGCCTGAGGGTTCAGTGTCTTGCTCAAGGACACTTCAACATGCAGACTGCAGAGAGAGCAGGAATCGAACCACTGACCCTCCAATCAGTAGTTGGCCACACTGCACCTGCACCACAGCACCCACCCAAACATTCTGCAAAACAGGTTTACTTTGCCAAAAAGAACTCTGCTTATATTTGATATATACTGTATATTAATTGTATTTTATAGATTCCTCTTGCTGTATAATAACATTAATACTTTGAGTTGTCTTAATTATGCTGGAGCTGACAGAGGGAAGTGGGAGCGAGAATTGAGGGGATATGAAGTGGTCGGAGGGGGTGAAGGAGTGGGGAGGGAGAAAGAAAGAAAAATAAGGAGAGAAAAAATACAAGAAACAATTGCTGCTTCTGAGAAGATCTTAGCACCAGACCGGGGGCCACCAGGCACCCACACCCAGAGGAGGTGGTAGCAAGCAGCAGGTAGGAGGCTGCAAGAATGCCTATCCCAAGACCATGTGCAAGCAAGACAGCACCCACATCACCCAGGCAACCTGCAGCCCTTACAGAGTATGAATGCGCCGAGGCCACCCAGCCCCTGGACAACCAGGCACTGCCTTAGGAGGAAGGGCAAGGGGGACATGGCTGCTGGGTGGCCAGGGGTGGCCAGCCTAGATCCCCTCTGGCAGGACCACATTCCCCCGGGGCCACACCCCCCCAGGCCTCCCCTAGGCGTCTCCCCACAGGAGCGAGCCAGTGCCCACTCCAGGGCCCCAGACACATGGAGTCACCAATCACCCACCCTCAAAGGAGGTGGCAGCGAGCGGGAGGGAGCTGCAAGGGAATGTCAACACCGTCCCCCATGCTGGAGGCAGCCCACGATGTCAGGAGGTACCACACCTGTCTGTCGGGCAATACCCAGTGACCACACACACACACACACACACACACACACTCTCTCGCTCATTCACCCACTCACTCACCGTCACTCATTCTCACACACTCAATCACACACACTCAAACACAAACCAGCGTCTCCTTCCCCAACTCGTAATTCATCCATTCATACAACCACTCAGATATATCCACAAGGCACTGTCCACCAGACCAGTAGCAACCTGGGGATGGCGCCAACACCACATCCCAGGCCACTGACCAGGCCCCAAGCTCATGGCTTTATATATAGTGATAGCTAATGCAATGATTCAAGACAGGTACTTCAAGCTCAGGCAGTTCAGCAAAGTCACAAATGATCTTGATGTCTCTGGTAAGAAGAAGAGTGATCTGCTCTGGAAGGTGAGGCCTCTCTTAAACAGAGCGCAACAAGGCTGCCTCAATCTGCCCAGGCCAGAGAAGGTGTGTAGATCAGGGATGGCAATTTTCCGCCGATCCGCGGATTTCCGCCGATTTTATCATCTATGTCATAATTTTGTACCTTTACCTTGTTCTCAATAAAGTTTGAGGAAAAAAAAAAACATACGCGCTCGGCGCTTCCCCGAAGTCTCGCGATAACCCGGATGTACTCAAGCTACTGCTGTATTGTAAACAGCCCTGCAATTGGATAGTTGCAAACGATTGGACCAATCAAATGGCTCGTATGCTTTGTCAAAAATTCATTTCGGCTTGTTCTCAGGGATGTGATTTTTCCGGTAATTCACCGAATTCCGCTTTATTTTTATATTATATGTACGTTAAGTGGTACGTTAGCAGCTTGTGGTCCACCAACGCAGTTAAAGTGTGCCCTTTCAGCCAGAACCGGAAGTGGCGTATGCCAGGTAGAGAGCCATGTTCTGTCGAACACGCTGTATTTACGTTCACTGTCGTGCAAAGACTTGCTTAAAAAAAAGGTGAGCGGCTGCCAAGAACCAGCAACGCATTGCTCCACGACGGCCGCTATGCCCATGTCCGAGACGTGGGTAATGAGCGCTGTTTTAACCTCAGAACGCCTGCTCCCGTTCAGGAGTCCAGTCGACTCTGTCCGCCGGTTTCCGTTTGAGTGCAGCGTACAAGGCTGTATGAGCTGGGCTGCGCGGGGGAGGAAAATGAGCTGCTCAAGACTCAATGGAGATTGAAACTGGTGATCTGAAATGAATGCTGAAATTATAAAAAGTAACGGTATGTTGGAATTTTATTTCTATTATGGAATAGATAAAATTAACTGATTTTGATTTGATCAAGTGTTAAAGCATGTGATGGATAATGCTTGTTGGAATATTTACCTCCGCCAAGGAGGTTATGTTTTCATTGGCGTTGGTTTGTCTGTCTGTCTATTTGTTAGCAAGGAAAAGTGATGGACGGATTTTCATGAAATTTTCAGGAAAGGTGTGCAATGGCACGGGAAACACATGATTAGATTTTGGTGATGATCTGAGAGTGCATACCTCCACCAAGGGCTTTTTTGTATTTGTGCAGCAGGATTACACAAAAACTACTGGATGGATTTGGATAAAATTTTCACCAGAGGTGGTTCTTGGGCTAGAGAGGAACCCATTATATTTTGGTGATGATCTGAGAATGCATACCTCAGCCAAGGCACTTATCTTCTCACAGTGTATTAGCAACAATACTCCAAAACTGATGGACAGACTTTGATGCAATTTTCACCACAAGTGGCTATAGGCCTACACACAAAACCATTACATTTTGGAGGTGATCCATGACAAACGGAAGGAGCCTTGGCGGAGGGATGCGCTCTGAGTGCTTTTCTAGTTTAGGAATGCTATCTTCTTGAAACATAAGTCAATATTATACAGTAATAAGTGGCATTCAGCTGTTTGTTTTATGTCATGTAAGCACAGTTCTGGTACTTAAAAATCATAAAAACCCAGGAGCTTTGAGGAGCGAAGTGACAGTAAAGGTGAAAATTGGCTCAAAGTTCAATGAGGTAACAGAAACACTTGGACAGTTTCTGAAGAAACCAGAAAAGGAGATGAAGTTCAAAGTTCAGAGACTGACACAGCTTGCTGCCAAAAGGAAGAAAGTTTCACATTAGAAGTGACTTGGTGACCAGTGTAAATAGTGTAAAAAACTCTAATAGAACTGTTAAATATGTTGGACTAAAGACAATGAGACAACATTGAAGAAAAAGTAAGTTAACTTTTCATTAAATTTAATGATTTATCTAAGGCTAGTATTTCATTTTTTTAATCGTTTTTTTCAGTCTAAATTACTTCTGTTTTACTGAAAACCTCCCAGCTTCAGGGGGGCTGTGCCCCCCCGGCCCCCCCGTAAGTCAATCGACCAAATTAGATTTCAGCTGAAATCAGAATTTCCTGTTGCCATCCCTGGTAGATGAACAGATGATTCTGTTCACAGACTGGTGTTCTGTACAGCAGTTTGTGCGTATAAAACCAAACCCCACAGGACTGAAAGTATTTGCCCTTGCCAGTCTCAGTGGTGTGGTACTGGATTTTGAAGTTTACAAGGGCCAAAAATATGTTTGCTGACCAGCAACTTGGAATGGGAGGGAATGCAGCTACTGGATAGCTTGAAAGTAAATAGCCTCCTGGGAACAGAGACCATTATAAAGAATCAAATTCCTGCATTGTGCAAATCAAACATGTCGGATGACACCAAACTACAAAATCAAGAAAGAGGTAAACGGGAAATGGTTGTCAGAAAACCATCCAATATTGCTTTGACAAAGTGGCAGGATAATAAGGCAGTCCTGATGGCCTCCACTGTCCATGGATTAGAGCCCCAGAACAGCTGCAACAAAAGAGAAGTGCCATGTTACTGTGCCTAGGCCAGCTGTTGGAGCTGAATACAACAAAAATGTGGGCGGCATAGATTTGTGCAACCACATTATCAGCTTCTATCCAATGTCAAGCCACACAAGAAAGTGGACCATCCCTACAGCCCTGCATTTTGTTGACTTGGCGGCAACAAACAGCTGGATTTAGTACAGATCAGACCACCAAGTCTCTGGAAAACCAGAGAAATAAAGGCTGCAGTATTTCAAATTCAAGTTACAGCTGGCTGAGGAGATGATTGCTCAGGCATAGGGCGGTCACCAGGCTGACATTGTGGCCAGTGATGATAATGAGATGACAAGGCTGTACGTTAACCTTTTTTGCTCATAGCACTGGTGCTACAGAGGTTCATAGCACAAGACAAAAACTTGCAGCATGATAAAAACATCTGTTACTTCTCTAAAACTGACTGCAAGTAAGGATAATGACCTGTACTTATATAGCTCTTTTCTAGTCTCAAAGACCACTCAAAGCACTTCGCTAGTACTAACCCTCTATTCTAAGGGCCAACCAGAGACAGATACCTAGGGACAATTTAGCATCACCAATTAACCTAACATGCATGTCTTTGGATTGTGGAAGGAAACCAGAGTACCTGGAGAAAACCAGGTAACATGCAACAAATATGTTGCACTGTGCAGTCCTGGATGAGAACTGATGATGAAGAGTATATTTCACCAGAGGAGGAGGTTGTTGAAATATAAATATACACTACCGTTCAAAAGTTTGGGGTCACTTAGAAATTTCCTTATTTTTGAAAGAAAAGCACTTTTTTTCAATGAAGATAACTTTAAACTAATCAGAAATACACTCTATACATTGCTAATATGGTAAATGACTATTCTAGCTGCAAATGTCTGGTTTTTGGTGCAATATCTACATAGGTGTATAGAGGCCCATTTCCAGCAACTATCACTCCAGTGTTCTAATGGTACAATGTGTTTGCTCATTGCGTCAGAAGGCTAATGGATGATTAGAAAACCCTTGTGCAATCATGTTAGGTCTGCAATGCTGTAATTGCTGCAAATGGAGGATTCTTTGACGAAAGCAAAGTTTGAAGGAAAAAATTATTATTTCAAATACAAATCATTATTTCTAACCTTGTCAATGTCTTGACTATATTTTCTATTCATTTTACAACTCATGGTGGTAAATAAGTGTGACTTTTCATGGAAAACACAAAATAATTGTCTGGGTGACCACAAACTTTTGAACGGTAGTGTAGGTTCAACAGCCCTTTAAATATGAAGGGCTGTTGAACCTTAGCCCCATGACTCAAAAACAAAACAAAACAAAAAAAAACAGGGCAGAAGTTTGCATACATTTCCTTATATTTGGTATCATTGCCTTTAAACTATGACTTGGGTCAAACATTTTGGGTATCTTTCCACAAGCTTCTCGCAATAGTTTGCTGGAATTCTAGCACATTCCTCCTGACAGAACTGGTGTAACAGTGTCAGGTTTGTAGGCTGATTTGCTTACCCACATCTTTTCAGCTCTCCCAACAAACTTTCTATGGGATTGAGATCAGGACTTTGTGATGGCCACTCTAAAACATTGACTTTGTTGTCCTTAAACTTTGTAACTAATTTGGTGGTATGCTTAAGTCCATTTGGAAGACCCATTTGAACCCAGGCTTTAACTTCCTGGCTGATGTCTTGAGATGTTGCTTCAATATTTCCAAATAATGTTCTTTCCTTATAATGCAATCTATTTTGTGAGGTGCACCAGTCCATCTTGCAGCAAAACACCTCCACAACATGATGCTGCCACCCCCATACTACACATTTGGGATAGTATTCTAAGGTTTGCAAGCTTCCCCCTTTTTCCTCCAAATGTAATGATGATCATTATGGCCAAACAGTTCAATTTTTGTTTCATCAGACCACAGGACATGTCCCCAAAAATTAAAGTCTTTGTCTCTGTGTGCATTTGCAAACTGTAATCTGAATTGTTTTTTGTTGCTTTTGGAGTAATGGCTTCTTCCTCGCTGGTCTTTCAGCCCATGTCAGTACAGGACTCGTTTCACTGTGGATAATGACACTCTTTCACCAGCTTCAGCCAGCATCTTCACAAGGCCTTTTGCTTTTGTTCTGGGGTTGCATCTGGAAATTGTACCCAAGGATGAACCACACTTGTGGAGGTCCACAATTCTCTTTCTGATATCTTTGATTTTTTTTTTTTACTTTCCCATGTCACACAAGGCAAAAGTATGTTTGAGGTGTGCCTTAAAATACATCTACAGGTGTGCCTCCAATTAAATCAAATGTTGTCAACAAACCTATCAGAGTTTTCCAAAGCCATGACATCATCATCTGGGCTTTCTTAAATTGTTTAAAGGCATAGTAATGTTATTGTATGTAAACTTCTGACTTTGAAGAGAGTTAAAAAAAAAATTCTCTAAAAAATTATTTAGCAAATATAAAAATTATTAAATATAAAATTATTTTTTTGATGTGCTTTAGATTACCCAGTCACATTAATTAATTAAATAAACATGTTAAATAATTATTTTCTTTAAGTTGAGCAGATTTATTAATTCTTAATACTAATGTCAGTAGTATAAAAACACAACTGTGTGATGTGGCTGATTAAGTCACTTTAAAATAACTTTTAAAGCTCCATAGAGATCTCTGTAATTTTACATATTTTATTTATTTACTTATTAAAATAAAACTTTCACGTCTGTAATAATAATCACAATTTTTTGATTTTTTTTTTTTTCATTTCCTGATTTTTGTCTTTGAATTTCACGGTAATGAACCTGGAGGAACCGATGGTCAGTACTCATGTGAACAGAGCAGGGCTGGACTCAAAATTAATAAAACAAAACTGATAGTTGCCAAGGAGACAGTCCGCCCAGGGCGTCACACAAACCAGGACCACCACTGACTGGGGGGAGGAGGGGTTTGGACATGGTGGCTCACCGTAGGTGACGTCATCATGTGGCGAACTGGCCGTGACGTGATACAGCGGCACCCTTCTGTATATACTGTAGTTCAATTGTGTATTGAATAAAGGAGAGTGCAGTTCATGCCCACTGTCCGCGCCTCATTCTCAGACATAACAAATGGTGATGAGAATAAACCCTAATAACTCCATCATGGAAACATACACAGATCCCCTGGAACCATTCCTCGGTCTATCAGGTGAGCCGCCGATTCCCTGGCCCTGCTGGCATAAGAGGTTTCTGAATTATATCGTCACTACCGGCTTGAACGATGCTAAGGCTGAGAGGCTAAGGGGAATGCTAACCTGCTATTTTGGCACCAAAGGACAATGTGTGCTTGACTCTCTGGGTGCTAGGGGCACATACAAATACTATTTGGCCGCAATGGACATGTTTTACACTGCCTATAACAACTTAACAGCACAGAGAATGACCTTTCAGTGCCGCCAGAATGAGGGTGAGTCAGTCCGGCATTACAGTATGTAACAGACCTCCGGGAGTTAGCAAGTACCTGTGATTTTGGAGAGAAGATGGAAGAGATAGTACGTGGTAAGCTAGCGGAGAGTACTAACAACAGGAGGCTGCGGTGTAGGCTGTTTTCAACAGCAGGCAAGCTAACACTGGGCGAGACTGTGAAATGGGCATCCCAGATGGAGGCAGAGGAAGAGCTATTATCACAGCTAATGCCGCCTAGCCAACAAGTGCCTTGCCCAACCCTGCGAACACAGGCCACCACCATCACCGTCCAGCACCTCGGCCCCATACCTCCCCGCTGCAACCAAAAGAAAAAGGGTAGGAAATGGGACAACGAAGGTGAGCGCCCATGCAGTGGTTGTGGTTCATCTAAACATCAGACTTAAGGCCCTTTTCCACTAGCACGCTTTAGCACGACACGGGACGGCTCATCACGCTTTGTACGCCTTTCCACTAGCCCCAACACGGTTTAGCAGCCGCGATTCTCAGCCCTGGCCAAGGGCAGGGTACAGCAGTGTTGAGCTGTGCCGTGTTGTGACGTTAACAGACTGGTCGCCGCTGATTGGTCAGGTTGTAACCGGCGCTGATTGGTCAGTTCGTAACCGCCGCTGATTGGTCAGGTCATAACGTCACGAAAAGCGACCTCTTCTGCCGAATCTTCACGACTGCCATTACTCAGTGCGCAACTACAGTGGGCGGTTTATTTTCAGTGTGTTGCTGTGCTATTTTCATTTATTATCTTTCAAAAATGGCTTCGCATAATAAGGGCATTCCATGGACCAATGAGGAGGTGCAGTGTCTGCTCACTGCATTGTCGGACGATCGCATCCAGCGCGAGTTAGACGGAGCCACCCGGAATGAAAAAATATACCGGGAGGTCTCTGACCACATGGCAGCACAGGGGCACACCCGGACTGCCAAACAGTGTAGGGAAAAAATTTAAAAAATGAAGTGTGATTACCGTGCGTTAAAGGACCACAACAGCAGAAGTGATGCGGACCGGAGGAACTGGAAATGGTTCGAGCAGATGGACACCATATACGGCCATTGGCATGCTAGCATTGGCCGAGCCATGGCTCTCGACACAGCCACGACATCGGAGTCCTTTAACGGTGAGTTTTGTTTTTGTTTTTGTGCGTTTTTTCGCAAATATATTCGGTAAGGCGCTCAGTGTATTTATGCAATAAAAAAGCTGTTCATTTGTGGATGATGATCGCTCTGCTTTATCACAGCACACTGCGGTCTCACGCTTTTCTTTTAAGTATTCATGTGAACAATACGCTGAAATAAGCTTATGTAATCTTGTTAAAAACTATTGTCTTTTCTGTATATCTTGCACTTTCATGCTGTATTTTGTTGTGTGCATTTTCCTTGTAGAATCATCCCACTCGTTCGCCGCGCCAGCCCGCACGGACTCTCCAGCGTCTGACGGAGAATGTGAATCTGTCGCGCCGACACCGGTGTCGGGCAGATCACAAGCTCCATCCCAAGCTCCGTCCCAAGCTCCATCACGAGCTCCATCACGAGCTCCATCACCGTCTCCATCATCATCAGCTCCATCAGTATCCGTGAGGTCTCGTCCAAGTGTTGGTAAGGCACAGTAAACATGAGATTATCCCCCTTTTTTTATGATTAAGGTTATTTCCGATAGCCGCCTATTAAGGAATTTTATATGTCTGTGTCAAAAACATTCTGTGGTGGTCTGTTGTCGGTATTAAACAACACAGTCACATTTTTAGGTGTGGTGGTGTGTTGGTTGAAATACTGCTGGAAGTCATAATATACAAAAACAGATACAGCACATGAACTGACTTATGAACATGCCTCATTAAAAAGCTTCACGTCACTTAAGCCATTTTTATTAACCCATTCCTATTTCTGAGGCCACAATACAAAAGAAAAACTTTTAAAGATCCATCCATCCATTTTTTTCAACTTAATCCTTTTCGGATCGCATGGGGGGATGTTCCCTATCACAGCACCCTGTGCACAATCCACTCCATTGAAGTGCAACAACATGACATTTGAGCTTAAATACAGCAACGAAGCATATAGTCACATCCCACCACAGGCTTTCACCAGTGTAATTCCATAGTATATGTTTTTGATATTTTTAGATACAGCATGTAACCACCCTGACTTTCTGTCTTTCATCTAGCCAAGAGGAAAAGGCGCAACACCATCTCGGACATAGCATCAGTGATGACAGAGGCGCATGAGGAGGACAAGCGTCTGCAGGAGACGTTCAATGAGAGGCAGGAGAGGATGCACCAAGAGCGCCAAGAGCAGCTTGAGAGACACCACCAGGAGGTTGCAGAAAACATGAGGGTAGCCCAGGAGCAGGATGTTGCCTTGAGAAGGCAGGAGCTGGCAGAGACGGCTTCATTCAACCGAGCCTTCCTGACCCAGTTAGGGAAGCTGGTAGAGGCACTCAGTGGTCGGCGTGTATAAAATGTTGATTAACCTTCTTGTTGTGTTGCAAATTTTATTTTTTTATTTGAATATTTTATTTATAATAAAATGGAAGTGTTTTGGATCAAAGTGTGGTTTGTCTGTTATGACACTGAATTATAAAACAGTATAATTACATAGAAATTCCATTGCCTAGTCTGATGAAAATGATGCTGATCATCCTGTCAGGGGTCAACCGTTGTAAAGGTAATGTAATTTTTAACTATACCAAAGAACAAATGTTTTTGTAAGGTTTATGTTCTTTTTATTGAAATATCATAAAAAATTAGCACCACATGATCCAGTTCTAAACTTTGGTTACATTTTTTATGTTAACTTATAAGAAGTTGCACAGTTGGACTTTAAATTGCAGCAGGAGAGACTGATCAAGCTTACAAGTCAAAGTATTTAAAAAAGTAAGTATATGTAAATTGAATGTTCTATCGGTATTCCAAATTCAGAGAATTACAATACTTTACAAGGAGTGTAGCATCATCTAAATGGAAAATACCAATACTGTTGTTCCAAACGTTGACCTGAAGGTGAAAAACATGAATTTTTTTTATTCAGTACATCCAAAATGCCCTATGATGTAAAAAATAATATAATTTGGTGTTGGCCAGTGTGCCACTGTCTCATTATTTAATACGAATAAAAACAAGTTTCAGCTCATTATTTCTAGGTCATTTGGCAGTTAATTCAAACCAAAAGTGACTTGTGTTGTTGAAGCATTTTTATCAGAGAGTTTCTCCAGTTTTGGAGCATATAATCATCCGTCCCTTAACTGTTAAACATTAAATAACAGCAGACAGATTGGCAAAGGATACACAATTGTGTTGCTGTTGCCCAAAACTGTTATGACCCACTGCTTGTGGTGCTACCTTTTGCATGTGTGTGCTTTTTACGAATATTCACACTTTTTTGTAAGTACAAGTGGGATAGTATTAAATTGAAATATAACATATTTCTAATAATGTGTGCTTTTTACAAATATTTACACTTATTTTGAAAGTAAAAGTTGGATAGGATTAAATTGACATATAACACTTTTCTCAACATAATGTGTGCTTCTTAAAACTATTTAGACTTATTTTTTGTGGGATAGGCTTAAATTGAAATATTGTGGCGGTTCGGTTAACCCCCACAACAGATAAGGACACTCAGCTCTCTTGTCTCTGTTTTTCCCGCTGCACTACTGAGATGCAATGTGCCATTCATGTATTTGTGATGCAAACATGCATGTATTGTGATGTAATGCGCCATTCTCGTATAGTGTTCATGCGTCTTGTCCTTACTGTGCTTCTTCTGAGCATCTTACATATGTAGATGTGCTTTGATGTAAATCCCCACAAACAGACTGGTCAAACACAGCGCTCGGCTAGAGCAAATAACAGAACAGGAAATGTGTATTAATGTCTACAGGCAGACCCGTTTCGTCTGGCTCACCTCTGTAATGTTAATGTTGCCTTTCATGCAAATGTCTCATGCCTGTCCTGTTATCTGTTTGATCAGACCAACTGCTGTGAATGCTTTGATGTATTGTTGTAGTTGGGAGTATATATACTGCATTGTAACCATGCTCTCGTCCTCTCTCAATCTGACTTCAACCTCTGCTGCAGGACACAGACTTTGTGTCCCTCCTTCTCTGAGAGCCGTGGGCTCGCTCTCGGCGCTCATGCACGGCGCCGGGAGCGGAGCTCGTGACGGCGGTATGATAATAAAACTTCCTTAAAACCTCCAACAACGCTTATTATTTCATGCCGCCGCACTGGTGACCCCGAGAAGACACACACGTTTTGTGCGACACAGCCTTCTGATTTGGACGGCCACGCTGGCGAACCGACGCTGAAAAAAACGAGCGGCCAGCGAAAGCAGCAACCTTCTGAGCTGGACAGCTGCACTGGTGACCCGTTCTTCAGGATGAGATCTGCACGTCTGAGATCTGCTCATCCACGCTGGACCGGCCGCGCTCGCAACTCCTTCACACGAGAGCGCAGGCACCTCGTCCCTTCTCCACGACGGCGTCCTCCATGGCCGGCGGAGAACGCAACGCATGGACCTGAACACACCACGCCCGAGCCTGAGGAACAAAGATCGTCTATTCCCGCTCACCGCTCCAACGCATCTGCACGAGCCTGAGGGACAAAAGATCGTCTATTTCCTCTCACCGCTCCAACGCACCATGGCCAATCATGCAGCCACAGCTCAACCTGGATTTTTATCGGCGCCGTCTGCGCCGATCTCCACCAAGTTTCTGCACCCCGACTCACCACTCCAGCGGCCCACCCACGCACGGAACCCCCGCGTACGCACCGGGGAGTTACGAGGACGGCGCATCACGCACGGGACAAGTAACGGCTCCAGAGACCGCCATCGTCCTCCGCCGCTGCTCACAGAACCTTCAGGGCTGCTCGTTCACCTGAAGCAAGCACGCAGCTCGCCACTGGATTTTTTTAATGGTCTCAGCCACGGCACAAAGGGATTTCAGCCGTCAGCTGTTCCCGGGGGCTTTGGGGTTGCTCCTGCACCTAAAGCCAACACGCCAGTCCCTCTGCTTTTGTTTATTTTTTTCTTACAGCCGCTCCTGCTTTTCTTCATGGCCACGAGAGGAGTCAGAGACTAATTTTTCTTCTTGTGATCTCCGCACGCACAACGGGACAGCCCCTCGACGTCGCGGAGCAGCAAGCAATTTTTGCGCGGCTCGGGACGATTTTACAGCCCCTGCCGGCACTTACTACCCCTCCCCTCCCTCCCCCTCCGCCTGCAGCGAGCTTCTCCCACAGCTCGCTCATACAGATGGATTATCGAGGTCTCGGCCCCCTGCCGCGCCCTCTGGGGGGGAGCGTGTGGCGGTTCGGTTAACCCCCACAACAGATAAGGACACTCAGCTCTCTTGTCTCTGTTTTTCCCGCTGCACTACTGAGATGCAATGTGCCATTCATGTATTTGTGATGCAAACATGCATGTATTGTGATGTAATGCGCCATTCTCGTATAGTGTTCATGCATCTTGTCCTTACTGTGCTTCTTCTGAGCATCTTACATATGTAGATGTGCTTTGATGTAAATTCCCACAAACAGACTGGTCAAACACAGCGCTCGGCTAGAGCAAATAACAGAACAGGAAATGTGTATTAATGTCTACAGGCAGACCCGTTTCGTCTGGCTCACCTCTGTAATGTTAATGTTGCCTTTCATGCAAATGTCTCATGCCTGTCCTGTTATCTGTTTGATCAGACCAACTGCTGTGAATGCTTTGATGTATTGTTGTAGTTGAGAGTATATATACTGCATTGTAACCATGCTCTCATCCTCTCTCAATCTGACTTCAACCTCTGCTGCAGGACACAGACTTTGTGTCCCTCCTTCTCTGAGAGCCGTGGGCTCGCTCTCGGCGCTCATGCACGGCGCCGGGAGCGGAGCTCGTGACAGCGGTACGATAATAAAACTTCCTTAAAACCTCCAACAACGCCGCATTATTTCATGCCGCCGCAATATAACATTTTTCTAAACATAATTACTATGTCAATTTGCAGTTCTAGCAAAGAAAAGGAGACAGATGAAAAGTGCACAACATTTTATTCATTAAACACAGACGTTAGAAATATGTACACACATGAATAATGACAAAATTCTCTTTTTAATTATTTGTACACAAGTACTGCATCACAGCATCTCTTACACCCCCACCACGGTCCTCAGCTAACTCTGCAGCTGACACCACCACTTCATCTGCTGCAGCATCCAATGCAGTGTCAAAGGCCTCTCCATGAGTCTCACACAGATTGTGCAGTGCACAACAAGTCACCACAATGGATTTCACAAGTTCGATGTCGCAGTCATTCCTTTTTAAAAGGCAGCGCCACCTTCCCTTAAGCCTGCCAAAAGCATTCTCAACAGCCACCCGTACACGACTGATGGTCTGGTTGAACGTGTGCTGTTCTTCAGTCAGTCGTCCGGTGTCAGGGAATGGTTTCAACAGCCAATTTTGGAGTGGATAAGCTGAGTCCCCTAGGATGTGGTATCCCGTACATAACGCACCGATGTTCCTGATAGGTGGGAAGAGGTTTCCCCGACTAGCTAACTCCCACAGTCTGGACAGTCTCAGCACCCTAGCATCATGCATGCTCCCTGGAAGCCCAGCAAACACATTCCAGAACAAACCCTTTCCATCAACCACACCTTGAAGGATTATGGAGTGCCAGCCTTTACGATTGAAGTAGTCATTGTGACATTCTTCTGGTGCTATGATGGGTATGTGGGAGCCATCGATGGCACCAACGCATAATGGTAGCCCCCACCGATTCTCAATGTAGGCGGACATTTCCATGAATCTCCCTTCATCGGGTAAATGAAGCAGTTCTGGAACGAGCGATGACTCTGCTGCTGCACAAAAGTCCTGCACACACCTGCACACTGTTGTGATGCTGACCCCAAAAAGATGTCCAATACTGCGGTACTCTGAACCGGTAGCAAGCTTCCACAGTCCGATGGCCACTCTCTTCCTCAGCGGCACACATAAGCGGAACGTCGTATCTTGCCACTCCATGCATGGACGCAATTTGTGACACAGGTAGGTGAAAGTGTCCTTGGACATCCTGAAATTCTGCAACCACTGCTGGGTGGAGAAGCTGGGAACAACATCCTCCCACCAATGCGAGCTACGATGTACTGTCCAGACACGCGGTCTGCAGCGAGTATTTTGCACCAACGCAGCCAACTGAAAAACACACACACAGCATACATAATGTAATTCGTGTAATAATGATAACCTGTCAACATCAAAATGCTGTACACAAGAATAATATGACTATAAAATGAGCTTACCAATATCTGCTCCCTCCTCTGCCGGTTAAGTAACCTCACCATTCCAGCTTCATATTCCTCCCTGGCAACCGCGTGTCTCCTGTAGTGTTCCAACGTGTTTTGTCTCAATTCACGTCGTCGCCTCTGGTAATACTGTCTTCTCTGGTTAAACTCTCTGGCCTTAATTGTGAGAAAAAACCACAGAGCGAGCAACACAATAATCCTTGGATCCTCCATTTTGTCTCGTGTAATGAAGGATTCAGTCGCGTACGTTACGTCACGGGAGTGTGGCCCCGCCTCGCTGGGAGTGTGGCGCCGCCTCGCTGTTATAAATCAACCCAGCATAGGACAACGCCCAAGCTCAACACCGTGCTAATGGAGACAGAAGCATTCTGAGCCGTATTGAAGTGAATCGAGCCGTTCCGAGGTGTGCTGGGCTAGTGGAAATGAGGCTTTAGTCACTTGCCTGCCAAGCCAGAGGGATGAAATGCTACCGCTGCAGGAAACTATTCCATTTTGCCAGGGTATGTCACTCAACCTGCATGGACTGAATGGCCCGCTCACTGGGCTCAGCCACCGTTCACTCAATTGTCTCCAAATACTTGTCATTCAGGTGGTGCATGGTGGAACTGGACATCATCGATGTGCCACTGCTGCTGGACACGGGAGCCTCGAGGTCCCTTCTGAGCATGTCTACGGTCAGGAAACTGTTCCCTCAGAAAACCATTGCAGCTGATGCAAAGGACTTATTCGGTTATGGCCACACCAGAATCAGCTTGGTAGGGATGGTCATTTTATCTGTGGGGTATGTCCTCAAGGCCCTTCCATCATTCACCTTCCAAGAGACGTATCAGGGGGCTGACCTGATGGGCATCGACCTGATCAGTGAGCTGGGTTTCTCTATCACTGACCCAGTGGGCACCACCATTCTGGCTTTCCCATCATCCTGGCAACACCGCTGGCCAATGCTTTTCATGGGGCTGGGCTGCCTCACCTCTTTCAGCCACCGACCACTCATTGACACAACTGTGCCCCCGAAAGTTCAGCCTCTGCATCGGCTACCCCTTGCACTATGGGACGATGTCACGACAGAGTTGCAGAAGCTGTTGGACGCCGGCATTATCGAGCGGATCAACACATCTCCCTGGATCTCAAACCTGGTGGTAGCAAAAAAGAAGATGGGCGGCCTATGACCGTGTATCAACCTAAGAATGGTAAACAAAGCAGTGATCCCCTACAAATATCCCCTGTTCACGACAGAGGAGCTGATGGCAGCGTTCCACGGCTCAAAGGTTTTTTCCAAATTAGACCTCCACCAAGGCTACCTACAGGCTCCCCTTCGCCCAGTCAACTGCAACTTGACATCCTTCATCACCCACACGGGAGTATTCAGGTACACCCGCAAGCCCTTCAGCCTTAGCTTTGCCCTGAGCTGTTTTCAAAAGATCATGGCTACGATCTTCACCAGTCTTCTAGGGGTGGTGGTGTACTTGGACGACATTGTGGTGCACAGCGCAACGTTGGTCTCCCATGATGCCCGTCTTGATAAAGTCATGGAGATACTAGCAAAACATGGCCTCACACTCAACAGGGAGAAGTGCATCTTTGGAGCAATGACCGTCAAGTCCATGGGTTTCCACCTGTCTGCCAAGGGTCTGAGTCCCTGCACTCAAACCTTGAGGTGATACTGCAGCTGCCTGACCCATCATGCCCCACGCAGCTTTCGTCCTTCTTAGGCATGGTGAATTTTTATGGGCGTTTTATCCCTCAGTACTCAGAGACGGTAGACCCACTACACACCCTCCTGAAGCAGAATGCAACCTGGGTATGGACCCCGGTGTGCTCTGCCACCATCAGTGAATTAAAGACGTGGTTCACCTCTCCACCAGTACTCGCCCACTTCAACCCACAAAACCCCATGTTTGTGACGTGTGATGCATCCAACACAGCAGTGGGAGCCGTTTTATTACAAGTGCAAGAAGGAACCGAGCACCCAGTGGCGTTTGCCTCGAGGTAACGCACCTCGGCCAAGCAGAAGTACTTAGTGGGAGAGAGGGAAGCACTAGCATGCATTTGGCCGTGTGAATGCTGGCACATGTACCTATATGGATGACGCTTCAATCAATCAATCAATCAATCAATCAACCTTTATTGTCATGATGCTATGCATACAACTGTAGTGCAAGCAAGATGAAATTGCGTTTCTCTAGGCATCCGTATTGTAAAAAGAGCATAATTTAAAAACACACTCACCCCCCCACCCCCCACCCTGACAGCCATTCACATATCCCTGAGACACATTTGGATATTACAGTAATGTTAACTTATTACAGTTGCAGTTAAAATGATAATAACTGCCTATGTATATATAAAACAATTAAAATGGCTAAGTGAATCAAAGTAGCTAAGAGAAATAAATACTTAAAACTGACTAAAACTATAATTTACATATAATATTCATAATGTCCATAAAATGCAGTAATATGTGTAAAGGATTCCGGATCAACTGTTCAGCATCCTAACAGCTTGTGGAAAGAAGCTGTTGATCAGTCTGGTGGTTCTGCCTCTGATGCTCCAGAATTGTTTGCCAGATGGCAGCAGTTCTAAAGTGTTTGTGCAGAGGGTGAGAGTGGTCCTTAACAATGTTCAGTGCTCTGCTCCTACAACGGCTCTGAAAAAGTTCTTGAACAGAGGGGAGGGAAACTCCAATTACCTTCTCAGCTCCCTTAACTATCCTCTGCAGAGCTTTTTTGTCTGACATACTGCAACTGGAGTACCGTGTTGCAATGCAGTACATCAGAACACTCTCCACCACACCTCTGTAGAAGGTCCTGAGGATGCAGATGGGGAGAGAGACCTGTTTGAGTTTCCTCAAGAAGTGCAGTCTCTGCTGGGCCTGCTTCCTGATCCCCAAGGAATTCTTGCTCCAGGTCAGGTCCTGTGAGATCTGCACTCCGACGAACTTGATGTTCTCCACTCTCTCCATCGAATGGCCACTGATGCAGAGAGGGACGTGTTCAGGCCATGACTGCCGGAAGTCGATAATCATCTCCTTCGTTTTGTCCATGTCTCGCTGCAAACAGACCATAGAGCCCTCACGGCACTGCTAGAAACACTGGGGTTGGGACACAGACCCCTGCGCATCTACAGGTGGACAGAAAGACTACAGGTGTACAACTTTAACACCCAGTTCACACCGGGCAGAGAAAATGTGGTGGCAGACCTCCTGTCCTGGGCCTCACCTAACCCCACTCCAAACTGCGACCGAGACTCCTGGAGCCAGAACTGATTCACATGCTACATGGCCCACTCCAAAATGCCATCTCCCTACAAGAGTTCCAGGAGGCGTCTGAACAGGACCCGACACTAACCCAGCTGCGCACATTCATTCACGAGGGCTGGCCAGCCAAGGTGCCAGGGGAATTGGCACCCTTCCACAGAGTCAGGGACAATTTATCATGCTGCAACAACATCTGCGCGGCAAGGGAGCACTGCACGGTGATTCCAGAGGCACTCAAAGGCTGCATCCTGACCATGCTACACGAGGGTCACCTGTCAGGGTTAAACAACGGTGTAAAGGCTAAGTATGGTGCCCAGGGACCGACAAGGATGTGGAGGTCATGGTGAAAGACTGTGTACCCTGCCTGGCCAGCGGGAAAGCTGGCACCCACCACCTCCACCCCTGCAACCCCTGCCATGGCCATCAGCCCCATGGAAACATGTCCAATTGGACATATGCGGCAAACTGCATAGTGCCTCCCAGCACCTACACTTTCTATTAGTGTCCTACGACCTCCACTCAAAATGGCTGAAGGTGTGGCCCTCCAGCTCAGTCACCACTGACATAGTCACCAACTTCCTCACCTCCCTTTTTGCCTGCTGGGGTGTGCCGGACACAGTCAGAATGGACAACGGACCACAGTTCTAAAACCCTCTTGCTTGGTTCCAGGTATCCCTTAGAGCAGATGAGGAACTGTGTATTTCCTTAGAAGGTGTACCTATTAAACAAGTTAAAGAAATTAAATTGCTAGGAGTTACAGTTGATGGAGCATTGTCATGGTCAACCCATATTAATAACACTGTTGCTAAAATGAGTAGAGGGATTTCTTTAATTAGGCGATGTGCTACCCTGTTTACAGAAGGAACAATAAAACAAGTATTACAGTCTTTGGTCCTTTCCTATCAGGACTATTGATCAGCTATTTGGTCTAATGCCGCAAGACAAGATCTTAATAAAATCCAGCTCACTCAAAACAGAGCTGCTCGCCTAGCGCTCAGATGGTCATTACAAGATAGTGTTAAGGAAATGCATGCTAGACTATTATGGTTGACTGTGGATGAAAGGTTGACATATAGTTTGGTTCATTTCCTAAGAAATATTGTTGTCTTTAGAAGACCTTTATATTTGTATTCACAGTTGATGTATACAAATGATAGACATAATCATAATACCAGACAATGTGTAATGCGACGATTTACTTTACCACTACCAAAAACAAATGCTTTAAAGAAAACTGTGATGTACAGTATAGGGCTGTATCACATTGGAACAAACTTCCATCCTGTTTAATTCAGAACAGAAATGGGAAAAGTTTCAGAAAGAAACTAAGAATGTTGCTTATGAGGAAAGAATTATGATGTTAATTGTTTATGGGTCATGTCTATTGAAATTGTTAATTTTATGGTTTGGTATAGAACTTAATTAGTCTGTATTTTTTTTTTTTTGCTCTAAATTGTAAACAGCACTATTGTATCAATGTATTAATGTATGTGTCATTTTACTGTTTTTAAATTTTTGTGTGTGGACCCCAGGAAGAATAGCTGCTACTACGGTAGCAACTAATGGGGATCTGAATAAGAAAAAAAAAAAAAAATTCTACTTCCGGTGCCACACGGGTAGGCTGCCTTTTTGCAACAGCGGATCAATTTCTTCCTATTTCTATTTACTATCGCGCTTCTCTTGCTAATCTTTCTGACCCGGCGATACCTTATACATCAGACGGACACACGGATCTCCCAAATGTCTCCTGAGCCTGCAGACGGAGCCACTGTTTTTAGCAGGATATGTTACGGCAGAGACCAGCTGCTAGCACTTATCCGGACCAAGATGCTAGCGCAAGACTTCAACATACCGGGTGAAATAAGACAGAAACGACGTGGATGCCATTCTGGAGCAAGACGGTGGGCGAGAAATAGAAGGTACAGACCCGTCCTTCCATCTGTTATTATGGGGAACGTTCAATTGCTACTCAATAAGACCAACGAGCTAGCGGCCATCTCCTGCTACGAGAGCGTCTTCAGAGAGAGTAGCATGATGTTGTTTACTGAGATGTGGCTAACAGAACTAGCAACAGATGCTAACATCGAACTGGAGTTTTTCCACGCAATGTGGGCAGACCGGACACCAGACAGTGGGAAGGCAAGGGGCGGAGGAGTGATAATGTATGTCAATAACAGCTGGTGCAGACAGGGACATATCACGGTTAAACAACATCACTGCAGCAAAGACATTGAGTTGCTAGCTGTTAGCATGCCTCCTACCTACTGTATCTCCCGAGGGAATACTCACACGTGATTGGCATTGTTGTTTATGCAAATCCGACGGCGAACGTGGGGACAGCGCGTGACGTCATTCACTCAGTAACTGGCAGGCTGCTGACAGAACACCCAGATGCTCTTCTCCTCATCTCCGGTGATTTCAACCATATTTCACTGTCCCCCATTCTGCCCACATTCACCCAGTATGTCACATGTCACACTAGAGACAATAAAACACTGGACTTATTCTATGCTAACACTAAGGAGGCATACACCTCATCACCACGCCTTCCACTCGGGAGATCGGATCACAACTTGGTTCATCTCCTGCTGGTGTACAAACCCCTAGTACACAGACAACCTCCGGTCGTGCGCACGGTGAAGAAATGGTCTGAGGAGGCAATGGACGCTTTAAAGGACTGTCTTGAAACCACTGCCTGAGAGCAGCTCTGCGATCCACATGGTGAGGACATCGATGGCCTCACTCACACCATCACGGACTACATCAACTTCTGTGTGGACAACACCGTACCCACCAAGACCATACGGTGTTGCTCGAACAACAAACCCTGGATCAACCCTGAGATTAAAACACTTCTGAGAGAGAAGAAGTGGATTTTCAGGTCAGGGAACGGGGAGATGCTGAAGTCCATACAGAGGGAGCTGAGGAGGAAGATCAGAGAAAGCAAGGACAGCTTCAGGAAGAAGATGGAGGACAAGCGTCAACAGAGCAACATTGGCGGGGTCTGGAGAAACCTTAAAACCATCTCTGGGCTCCAGAATACCTCCTCCCAGGCCACGGGGGCAGGGAGTGGGCGAACAATCTGAACCTGTTTTTTAATAGGTTTGACCAACCGCCCTCCCCCCCCCCCGACTGCAAACCAACCACTGCTGCCTCTAAAGTCATCGAGACCTGCTGTCCACACCCCACTCCACCAACACCCCCCCCCCACTCCCAGCACACAGCCCCCCAACCTGACCCTCACTAAGACCCAGGTGAGGACGGAGCTGAGGAAGATCAAGGCGAGAAAGGCCTCGGGACCGGACGGCATCAGCACAAAGCTCCTCAAGTCCTGCGCAGACCAGCTGTGTGGGATTGTGGAGCACATCTTTAACCTGAGCCTGAAGCTGGGGAGGGTACCACAGTTGTGGAAAACATATTGTGTGGTACCTGTACCAAAGACTTCCCACCCCAGTGACCTGAACAGCTACAGACCAGTGGCCCTCACGTCTCACATGATGAAGACCCTGGAGAGACTGCTCCTTGCTCACCTCCGCCCCCTGGTGGGGCCAGCGATGGATCCACTCCAGTTTGCCTACCATCATGGCATTGGGGTGGAGGATGCAGTGATCTTCCTCCTTCACCATTCCCTGTCCCATCTGGAGAAGCCCGGGAATGCAGTGAGGATCATGTTCTTTGATTTCTCCAGTGCTTTCAACACCATCCAACCGATGATCCTGAAGGACAAGCTGCTGTGCACACGGGTGGACCAGCACCTGTCATCATGGATCCTGGACTACCTCACTAACCGGCCACAGTTTGTGAGAACCCGGGATTGTGTGTCGGACACGATCATCGGCAGCACGGGGGCCCCCCAGGGAACGGTTTTGGCTCCCTTCCTGTTCACCCTTTATACTGCGGACTTCTCACACAACACAACACACTGCCATCTACAGAAGTTCTCTGACGACTCTGCGATCGTCGGCCTCATCTCCAGCGGAGATGAAGCTGAGTACAGAAGACTTATCCATGACTTCGTGGACTGGTGCCATCGGAACTGCCTCCAGATTAACGCGAGTAAAACTAAGGAGCTGGTGGTGGACTGCCACAGGCAAGGACAACCCCTCACAGCACCAGTGAACATCCAGGGAACAGACATTGAGATGCTGACATCCTACAAGTACCTGGGTGTTCATCCGAACAATAAACTAGACTGGTCACACAATACCGATGCACTCTACAAGAAGGGACAGAGCAGGCTGTTCTTATTG
The DNA here is from genome assembly GCA_020510985.1 of Pholidichthys leucotaenia. NCBI lineage: Eukaryota > Metazoa > Chordata > Actinopteri > Cichliformes > Pholidichthyidae > Pholidichthys > Pholidichthys leucotaenia. The sequence continues at coordinate 166,040,397 of CM035841.1, read as the reverse complement.
AGGAGGCTCAGGTCTTTTGGTGTACAAGGGGTGCTCTTGAAAACATTCTACGACATGGTGGTGGCATCAGCCATCACTTTTGCAGTGGTCTGCTGGGGCAACGACATTACAGCAGCCGATAGGATGAGACTGAACAAACTAATCAAGAAAGCTAGCTCTGTCCTGGGGCAGCGCCTTGACCCAGTGGAGGAGATAGGAGAGAGAAGGATGGTGGCTAAACTGTCATCTCTGCTGGAGTCCAAGTCCCACCCTATGCAGGACATACTGAATGCACTGAGGAGCTCATTTAGCAGTAGACTGCATCATCCTAGATGCACGACCGAGAGGTTTCGCAGGTCCTTCCTACCTATGGCTGTCAGACTGTATAACCTAAGCAGGGCTGCTCGCAGAGATAGCAAAAAAAAAACGTGACGACCTAATAGTATTGAATGCAAAAGACGCAACAGACTTACACAAATGGTCCCCTCCAGTATACAGCTAGGACAATATCAGTCGCTATGGAGGGTGACAATATGTATGGGTACATATTCATACCATGTAGGGTAACTAAATAGACGGTTATGCTGTTTAGTCCATCTAGCTACAATGCTCCGCACTGTATATACACTACCGTTCAAAAGTTTGGGGTCACCCAGACAATTATTTTGTGTTTTCCACGAAAAGTCACACTTATTTACCACCATGAGTTGTAAAATGAATAGAAAATATAGTCAAGACATTGACAAGGTTAGAAATAATGATTTGTATTTGAAATAATAATTTTTTCCTTCAAACTTTGCTTTCGTCAAAGAATCCTCCATTTGCAGCAATTACAGCATTGCAGACCTAACATGATTGCACAAGGGTTTTCTAATCATCCATTAGCCTTCTGACGCAATGAGCAAACACATTGTACCATTAGAACACTGGAGTGATAGTTGCTGGAAATGGGCCTCTATACACCTATGTAGATATTGCACCAAAAACCAGACATTTGCAGCTAGAATAGTCATTTACCACATTAGCAATGTATAGAGTGTATTTCTGATTATTTTAAAGTTATCTTCATTGAAAAAAAGTGGTTTTCTTTCAAAAATAAGGAAATTTCTAAGTGACCCCAAACTTTTGAACGGTAGTGTATATATATATATATATATATATATATATTTATGTGTACATATGTATATTCACTGCTCTTATTTTCTTATCTTTTAAATCATTGCTGTGAGTGTTGCTATCCCTGTGCTGTTGCAATCCTGGAATTTCCCCATTGTGGGACTAATAAAGGCTTATTTTATCTTATCTTATCTAATAAACGAAATGAAACGAAAGTTCACCTCAGTGGATTTCGAGGCCTTCTTGAAAGAAAGAGGAATCATTATCATCATCATCATCATAGCAGTCTGTCGGGGGCGACAATGACTGTTTCATTTAGGTCTGATCAGATTCCTCCATGCAGTTTTGTCTTTTGCCCTTCGCTGCCAGGAACTCCTGACCTTGTTAACCCGGGCGACGTCCAAACCGGTATGAGTTGCTTTCTGACTGGCCATTTCATGAAACTGCTTGTGAAGTATTTGAGTATCGCTAGCTTTTGCTGGACTAGCGGCACATTCTTGGCAGATAGAGGTATTATCAGTGGCAAGGACAGGCCAAGACAAACTGACTCCAGTATCTGTTGCAGTGACTGACCAGATGATAGGTTTGTTTATCTCTGCTCTTTGTGTAGTGCATGTCACGATGCACCGACTGGCAAAAGTCCACCACAGACCTTGTGACAGATGTGCTTATCTGCCAGGATGTCCAGTCTCACCCCATGTAACTAGGAGTGGTCCACCACAGACCTGTGACAGATATTATTTTTAGTTCTGCCAGGATGCCCAGTTTCACATATAAAAAACACCTTCTACCATCCTCAGGCAAATGGGGGAGAGGGGGTGGGGGGTGGGTGGAAAGATTCAACCAGACCTTCAAGAATGGTCTCAGGGCACATCTAGAAGATGGGATCCCATTTTCAGCTGCACGACAGAGCACCCTACTACATTATAGATCAACACCTCATGCCACAACGGGCAGCTCCCCAGCATTACTGATACTGGGACGCAAGATGAGCCTTCCCCAGGACGGACTACGCCCCCAAGTGGCTGCTACACTGCCGGAGATGCCCTCACCTAGAGGGAGGGTGGTTGAACAACAACAACGGATGAAGCAAAAGTTCGACAAGAAGTGCAGGACGAGGGAATCCAGACTCGCAGTGCTGGACTGGGTTTGAATCCAACGTCCCAACCACATCCACGAGTTGCAGTCATTTTGGATAATGCCGATGCAAATCACAGCGCAGTTGGGTCCAGCCACTCTTTGTCTCACTGATGGGTCATGGTGGTGTCATGTCTGGTATTGCCTGCTGTAAAAAAGAGGTGAGGTGACATGGAACACAGCTTTATTTAGCTCACTGATAATGGCAGTTACAGACTCAGCACTGGCCAACCTCCAGGCAAGATAAGAAAGCGTAAGATGGTTGACCTTGGCCTTACATAGCACGGCCCAGTGACATCACCGGAGGTGAGCGTCACCATCCCGCATCGTCGGCCTTCGTCGGTCTATGATGACCATGGAAGAGAATCCTAAACGTCTACTCTGCTGGAACAGCACCGCCTGTGGCTGAACAGGCCGATGCACGAATGGCAATCCCTGTCACACAGGTCGCACTTGTGGGTGGTCTCCGTGCTGCTGGGTCTGTGGCGGTTCTTCCTGCGGGTCCTTTTTTCATCTGCTGCAGCAGTCAGTCTCTCTTCACCCGCCTTGAGCTGTCTGGTCAGGGTGCCTCTCCATTTGGAGCGGTCCGTTGCAAGGTCCTCCCAGCGCTCTGTGTTGATCTCCAGGGCCTTCATGTCTCTCTTGCAGACGTCTCTAAAGCGCAGCTGTGGGCGGCCAACGTCTCTCCTGCCAGTTGCTAGTTCTCCATAGAGGACGTCTTTGGGGATTCTGCCATCCTCCACACGGTGAACGTGGCCTAGCCAGCAGAGCCTGCGCTGCCTGAGTAGAGTGAACATGGAGGGAAGGCCGGCGCGGGACAGAACTTCTGTGTTGGGCACTTTGTCCTGCCAGGATATGTCCAGGATGTGGCGAATGCAGCGCAAGTGGAAGGAGTTCAGTCTCTTTTCCTGCCGGGCGTATGTTGTCCACGTCTCACTCCCATAGAGCAGTGTGCTGATGACGCAGGTGCTGTACACTGCCATCTTCGTTTTGACAGACAGTTTGGGATTCTCCCACACTCGTGTGGTGAGGCGAGCGAGTGTGAAGGCTGATTTTCCAATCCTCTTGTCGATCTCTGTATCAAGGGAGAGGTTGTTGCTGATCGTGGACCCCAGGTACGTGAACTGATTCACGACCTCCAGCTCGTAGTCGTCGATGGTGATGGTTGGTGGTGCTTCCGTGCCTTGCGCCAAGACGTTATTCTTCTTCAGGCTGATGGTAAGCCCGAAGTCCTTGCATGCCTGGGAGAAGCGGTCCATCAGGCTCTGAAGCTCCTGCTGTGTGTGGGTTGCGACTGCAGCGTCGTCTGACAACAGCATGTCTCTGATTAGAGCCTCACGTACTTTGGTTCTGGCTTTCAGGCGGACGAGGTTGAAAAGCCTGCCGTCAGATCTTGTGTGCAGGTAGATTCCCTCTGTTGCTGTGCTGAAGGCATGCCTCAGGAGCATGGCAAAGAAAATCCCAAAGAGGGTTGGCGCAAGTACACAGCCCTGTTTCACTCCGCTGCGTATGTTGAATGGCTCTGAGACGTTGCCGTCGTGCTGCACTATCCCCTGCATGTTGGTGTGAAATGATTTGATGAGGCTTTGCAGCTTTGGTGGGCATCCTATCTTTGGCAGGATCTTGAAAAGGCCCTCTCTGCTGACCAGATCGAACGCTTTGGTGAGGTCGATGAAGGCGACGTACAGGGGCATGTTCTGTTCTCTGCATTTCTCCTGGAGTTGGCAGATGGAGAATATCATGTCTACCGTTGATCGCTCAGCGCGGAAGCCACACTGAGACTCGGGGTAGACACGTTCGGCAAGCTTCTGTAGACGAACGAGAACAACTCGTGCGTAGACTTTGCCAGCAACGCTGAGGAGGGAGATGCCCCTGTAGTTGTTGCAGTCGCTTCTCTCCCCTTTGTTTTTGTAGAGGGTGATGATCTTGGCGTCCCTCATGTCCTGTGGTACGGCACATTCTTTCCAGCACTGGCAGAGGACGTCATGCAATGGCAGCAGTAGGGCGGTCTTGCAGTGCTTGATCAGGTCGGGGGGTATGCCGTCATTGCCGGGTGCCTTGCCAGCAGCCAAGCTATCAATGGCCTTGCTGAGTTCGTCGATGGTTGGCTCGGCATCAAGTCCGTCCATGGATGGCAGGCAGTCGATAGCATCAAGGGCTGACAGTGTCATGATGTTCTGTCTGGAGTAGAGGTCGGAGTAGTGTTCCACCCATCTCTCCATCTGCTTGTTCTTTTCTGTGATCATCTCCCCAGTGGAGGATTTGAGGGGGGCCGTCTTGCTCTGAGCCGGACCAAGTGCTTTCTTGATGTCATCGTACATACCAAGGATGTTCCCTGTTATGACAGCGGTTTGAATGTCTTGGCTGAGCTGAGTCCAGTACTCGTTGGCACAGCGCCGAGCAGTCTGCTGAACTTTGTTTCTCGCAACCCTGAGAATCTGGAGATTCTTCTCGTTTGGGTACTTCTTGTACTCAGCAAGTGCTGAGCACTTGGTTTCAATGACGGGGGTCATCTCGGTCAACTTGGCATCAAACCAGTCCTGTGACTTCGACGTCTTCCTCCCAAAGGTAGCCAAGGCTGTGCGGTGGATGGTGTTTCGCAGCTCTTCCCACTTCTGCTTTGCTGATTCTCCTTCTTGTGGTACACCAAGTTCCTTCTCAAAGGTGGAGGCAAACTGCTCAACAAGTTCTGGTTGGGCCATCTTGCCAGTGTCAATCCGTGCCTTTCCAGGCTGTCTAGCACAATGGAATTTCTTCAGCTGCAGCTTGACCTTGCAACACACCAATGAATGGTCTGTGTCGTAATCTGCACTCTGGAACGAACGGGTGATTAGCACATTCTTCAGTGAGGTGCGCCTGGTCAGGATCAAGTCCAGCTGGTGCCAGTGCTTTGAGCGCGGATGTCGCCAGGAAACCTTGTGTTGGGGCTTGGTCTTGAAGAACGAGTTTGTGATGCACAGATCGTGATATGTGCAGAACTCGAGCAGCCGCTGTCCGTTGTCGTTCATTCTGCCCACGCCAAATGGTCCAAGACAGGAGGGCCAGGAGTTGTGGTCAGCACCCACTCTGGCATTGAAGTCTCCAAGGAGAATGAGTTGTTCAGAGTTGGGGACGATCCTGACAGTTGTTGCGAGATTCTCGTAGAACTCGTCTTTTGCCTCTGGTGTGGCTGTCAGTGTTGGGGCATACACACTGACGAGGGTGACTGGGCCTTGAGTGGTGTTGAGGCGGAGGGTGAGGAGTCGTGCAGAGCCATTGCTGCCCGGTTCCACCATCTTCAGCAAGGTGTTCTTCACTGCGAAGCCCACTCCGTGTTCCCTGTTTTCGTCACTGCCCTTTCCCTGCCAGTAGAACGTGTAGTCCTTCTCTCTCAGTGTGCCTGTGTCAGCCAACCGTGTTTTCTGGAGAGTGGCGATATCCACTCCCAGTCTATTCAGTTCATTATTGATGATGGCAGTCTTCCTGGTGTCGCTGATGTCCTTGAGGTTAGCAGCGAGTCCTGCCATCATAGTGCGGACGTTCCAAGTTCCTAGTTTTAGAGTTGGTCTCTTTTGTTTTTTTGTCTTGCCTAGTGTGAAGGTTCTCAGCCTGCTGTTCAGACTTCTCCTCATCCCCATGCACCCAATGAGGAAAGCAAGCTGTGGCGGGACAACACCTTATTGGCTGGGGGCTGCCCAGCTTGAGGCGGGCGGTAGCTGTCCAGTGAGATCCGATGATCCCTCCCACCGTCGGGAACAACCCCTGGCACCACGCTCTACGCCAATTGAGTGGTGGCTTATAACCAGTAACTGTCATTCCCCGTGTTTTGTCTACGCCAAAGGTGAAGCTGGAGTGTCCTCTCCAGTGATCCGGTGTTCTACCTTCCAGCGTTGGGCGTAGGTAGGATTCAAGCCTGGGCAGGAAGATATGGAGGACAAGATGTTGCCCATGCAGCATGTCCCCCCTCTCCACGTCACTGATGAATCCAAAGGAACAGCAGGTCTGCTACAGTTTGGCACCAGCGCCGTCGCAGGAGCTGCCAGAACGATGTTGAGCACAACAGAGAACTGCCTTAGGGGCTCCGACTCCAGATTTTTCCTCAGGGTTGACTCCCGAAGCCTTTCCCGTGACCAGGTGTGCCGCAAGGCAGCGGAGGTTTGAAATCAGGGTTTACCTTCCTCTAGATGGGCTACCTTCCCAGGTTGACGAGCCACCATCTACCCGAAGCATCTGGTTTTAAGGTGCCAGAGATCCGCCCTCGCCCCTTCTCCTATTAGTAAAAGCAGTTCCGCAGGGCTTAGAGACTAAACCACACGGGCAGGCTAGGAGTTGGACTTAGTTGTCAGAGGCTTTTCGAGACGCACGCCATAAGGAGCATTTTATGAGCACTGGGAGCTTAACCCCAGTGCCGCTCCTGGCTATGACAACCTTGGAACCACCAGCACTCCACAGTAAAATAACTATATAACATTTTCCTCCTCCTTTAAAAAGTCCAAAACCACTCACTCAATTAAGACCCTCCCCAATTTGGGACCCAAATCACGCACTAACAAACGACAACTAATATTTCCAAACGGCCTAACACATTCACGCAACAAAACCTAAAATAGGGAGGACAGGTGGACTGCAATCCTGCCCACACAACAAGGTGGATTATTCTGCCACCTGCTGGGGTAAATTAGAGTCCATTAATAACTAAAATTGCATGCCATGCTCCTAAACTAGAACAAAAATAAATAAATAAATAATCCCTTATATAGCCCTTTTTTTTTTTACAACAACACCAACAACAACACCCAAAGTTCAACATATACTATTTACAACCCAAGTGTTCAAGTAACAAGGACATAACTGGCATGGGGGCCCAAGGTACCCTCTTAGCAGATGTGCCCCTGGAAACAGCCGGTCTTCGTGGTGATGGCTGGTCCTCCAGACGCTGAAACCACTCCTCCTCACCCTCGGCGTCGTCCTACATTCAGCCTTGTCTCCCGAAGTCTTCTACCAGGCACGCCAAAGCCAATTTGCATGCCACACCGAGCTGTTGAATAGCCTGAAGTGCGCTGCACCCAGTTTGTCCACTATGCGCAGACAGTCCCAATGCTCCTCAGGTTGTCATCTGGCCCATTTTTGCCATGGACATTCCTCATCAGGAGAAGGAAGATGACAACGCAGCAGCTGTCTGCAGCAGCCTCTCCTAGTGTTAACACAGTATCTTTGTTTGAGCCCCTATCTTTGTCTATGTCATCAAGTGCCAAGAAGGGGAAACATGTCTATGATCATCAGACTCTTTTGAATGCATATAAACATTCTGGTTGTGAGAATTTGAAGCACTGGCTGGGCAAGCTGAGCGAGATGGGATTTTTGCGTAGGACAAGCCCAGGTTTGGTGGCCTCGCTCCATACACCGGTGAGGAGGAGACGCAAGCAGTGTGAGAGAACAAGGAAGCGGGGTAAACGTGGAGGATTACGCGCCAGAATAATGGCTATCCATACAGGCCGGCAGTTCCTCCCATCATATTGGCCAATGTGCGCTCCCTGGATTGTAAAATGGATTACATCAGACTGTGGACAGCTTCCCAGCGTAGCGTGAGTCACTGCTGTGTGTTGGTTTTTACGGAGACATGGCTGAGTCATAACATTTTTGATGCTGCGATTCAGCTGGAAGAGTTAACTCTCCACAGAGCGGACAGGACAGCTGCATCGGATAAGTGAAGAGGCAGTGGGCTGGCTATTTACATTAATAACTTGTTTTGCCAGGATGCAAATGTTAAAAACCCGATTCTTTGATTGAAAGATCCCAGAATAAGCCGGAGAATTCTTCAATTCAAAGATGCAACATTTATTCAGAGGTCACATGTAAAGCAAGCAGTGCTGGGTTCAGTGTGACGCAGCTCCCTTGGGAGCATCACCAGACTGACCCCAATTTCCGGGTGCAACTTATGGCCCTTTTCCACTAGCCCCGCTTAGCCCAACACGGCACCGCTCAGCCCGCGTTTGAGCATTTTCCATTAGCCCCAGCACCGGTTAGCAGGCGCTATTTTCGTAACTGATCGAGGGCAGGGTACAACCGAGCTGAGTCGGGCCGTGATGTGACGTCAACAGACTGGTTGCCGCTGATTGGTCAGGTCGTAACGTCACGAAAGCGACCGTCTTCTGTTCAGTGTACACGACCACCATTTGTAAAGTTGTTCAGCGAGTAACCACAGTGGGCGGCTTTACTACAGTATTTTCAGTATAAGATGGCTTCTCGTAAGGGTATCCCCTGGTCAAATGAGGAGGTGCAGAGTTTTCTGTGTATATTAGCCGACGATCACATCCAGGGCGAGTTGGACGGAGCTACGCGCAATGAAAAAATATACCAGCAGGTCTCAGAGCACATGGCTTTACAAGGGCACATCCGGACTGCCAAACAGTGTTGGGAGAAACTGAAAAAAATGAAAAGCGATTACCGAGCAGTAAAGGACCACAACGGTCAAAGTGGAGCGAATTGGAAGGACTGGAAGTGGTTCGAGCAGATGGACGCGATCTACAGACATAGGCCTGCTAGCAATGGCAGAGACATTGGGCTCGACACGGCCACGGTCACGCCATTGGAAACCGTGGATGGTGAGTGTTGTTTTGATATTGCGCGTCTTTTCGCCAATTTATCCTTTCGGTGGCAAGCTCACTGTTTTTAAGCAATAGGAAGGTTGTTAGATTGTGGGTAATGGTTGTTACCGAGGATTGCTAGCCAGCTAATAGCTAGCTAGCTACCTATTGTTTTGCAGCCAACTGCTGATTCACGCTTGCTTTGTGTTACGTATTCGCACGAACAAAACGCTGAAGTGTTCTTATTGTATTCTGGTTAAAAACTTTTGAGTTTTGTGTACATGTTGCACTTTGGTGATGAGGTTTACATTGCGTGCATTTTCTTTCTAGAATCACTGTTCATATCACAGGGGTCCACCTCAGTCAACATGGACCCACCAGACTCTCCTGCGTCTGCCGGAGTGCCAGAAGCTGAATCGACACCGATGTCAGCCACATCACCAGCTCCATCAGCATCTTGGGCGTCACGTTCAAGTGCTGGTAAGGCACAATAACCACCCGGGTTTTTTTGTGGATACAGGTCTAGCGGACTCCAAGGTCCAAAATTTCAACTAGAAACAAGTTATTTACAAAATTGATTAATGTAATTTCCTATAGCTGCATATTAATGAATTTAAAATGTCTTTGTACATGTACAAAAAGGTGATTCTTGGGTCTTCACTTATCGGTGGTCCACAACCCAGTCCCATTTTTAGGTGTGGTGATGGAAGTACTGTTGTAACTCCTGTTTTAGAAAAACAGATAAAGCTCATGAACTGTCGTTCAAATCAACATGCTTCATTGAAATGCTTCACATCAGCTGACTGTATTAACCCATTCAGATTTCTGAGGCCACAATACAAGCAAATATTTTAAACATAACCCATCCATCCATCCATCTTCTTACTCTTAATCCTTTTTAGGTTGCAGGGGGGCTGCAGCCTATCCCAGCACCCTGGGGGTTGCAAAATCCGCTCTACTGAGGGGCAGCAACATGACAGTTCAGCTTATATACAGCAATGAAGCATAATATAATAGTGACATCCCACCACTGGCTTTCACCAGTGTAATTCCATAATATACATATGTTGTGATCCAGCTTTAACAACCATGCCTTTCTGTCTTTCCATCTAGCCAAGAGGAAAAGGGACAACTCCATTGCTGACCTTCCATCGGTGATGGTCCAAATGCATGGTGATGAGATGTGGCTCCTGGAATGGCACCATGAGGAGCGCAAACACAACCATCAAGAATACATGCAGCATTTGCGAGAGGTGGCTGCAGATGTGCGGGCAGATGCGCGTGAAGCCCAGGAGCAGGACGTTGCCTTACGAAGGGAAGAGCTCGCAGAGATGGCTACATTCAACCGAGATTTCATGACCCAATTTGGCAGGCTTGTTGACGCACTTAGCAGTCGGCGTGTGTAACCATGTCTCCCCACGCCCAGTCTGTTTGTTTGTTTGTAAATTGTGCTTCTGTAATAAAATGGTAGTGTTTGCATCATAAGTGTGGTTTGTCTGTTATGACACCGTATGAGAAAAGCCAATAATTACATACACATTCCATTCTCTGTTCAGTCCACATGCTGCTGTTCGTCAGGTCAGGTGTATAGCATTCTAATGGTAATTTAATTTTTAACAACACAACAAAACATAATGTCTTGGTAAGTTGTTTATGTGTTTTTTTAATTTTAGACAAATTTGCACCGCTGAATCCATTTCTCTCGATCAGGTACAGTTTTTATGTTATAAGCAGTTGTACAGGTGTACTTTAACTTCAACAGTAGACACTGATAAAGGTAAGTACATGTAAATTGAATGTTGCATCACCATTCAAAATTTCATAAAATAAGAAGGAATCTAGCATCTAGCAAAAAGTTGCCACTAATAACAGTAGACACATCGGAGAAGGATACACAACTGTGTTTTTGTTGCCCACAACTGTTGTTACCAACAAGTTGTCGTGCTAAATTTATATTAGCTTTTCAAAAATATTAAAAATCATTTTGTAAGTAAAAGTGGGATACCATTACATGGGAATATGACATGTTGCACCACATGATTTATAGTTCAATTTGCATTTCCACCAAAGCAAAAGTGGCTTGTCTAGCTGCATTTTTTGAACATGGCCTGTGCGGTGTTTCTGCATGTAATTACCCATACCTTAACAGATAAGCGTTATGAACAGCAGAGGACACGTAGATGAAAAAGGCACAACATTTTATTTACAAAACACAGATGTTTTACATATGTATGCACATAAATATGGATGAAATTAAATTTCTACCTATTGCTACACAAGTACTGCATCACAGCATCTCGTATATCGCCACCCTGCTCCTCTGCTCCCTGTGCCGCTGCCACCACTGGTTCATCTACTGCATCATCCAATGTAGTGTCAAACGTCTCTCCATGACCCTCACACAGATTATGCAGAGCACAACAAGTCAGCACCATAGATTTCGCCAGTTTCATGTCACAGTCATTCCGTTTCAGAAGGCAGCGCCACCTTCCCTTTAGCCTGCCGAAAGCATTTTCCACAACCACCCGTACTCGACTGATGGTCTGGTTGAACGTGTGCTGTTCTTCAGTCAGTCGTCCGGTGTCATGGAATGCTTTCAACAGCCAGTTTTGCAGTGGATATGCAGAGTCTCCAAGGATGTAGTAGCCCGCACGTACCGCACCAATGTTCCTGATGTGAGGTGGGAAGAAGTTTCCCCAACTGGCTAAATCCCACAGTGTAGACAGTCTCAGCACCCTAGCATCATGCATGCTCCCTGGCAGCCCAGCAAACACATTCCAGAACAATCCCTTTCCATCAACAACACCTTGAAGGATTATGGAGTGCCAGCCTTTACGATTAAAGTAGTCGGTGTGAAATTGTTGTGGTGCTATGATGGGTATGTGGGAGCCATCGATAGCACCAACACACAATGGAAGCCCCCACCGATTCTCCATGTAGGCCGACATTTCCGTGAACCTCCCTTCATCAGGAAAACGGAGTTGTTCTGGAACCAGCAATGACTCTGCTGTTGCACAAAAATCCTGCACACACCTGCACACCGTTGTGATGCTGACCCCAAACAGATGGCCAATAGTGCGGTACTCTGAACCGGTAGCAAGCTTCCACAGTGCAATGGCCACTCTCTTCCTCACAGGCATACATAGGCGGAATGTTGTATCTTGACGCTCCATGAGTGGACGCAATTTGTGGCACAGGTAGGTAAAAGTCTCCTCGGACATCCGGAAGTTCTGCAACCACTCCGTGTTTGAGAAGCCGGGAGCAATATCCTCCCACCACTGCGAGGCACGGTTTACTGTCCACACCGACGGTCTGCAGCGATTATTTTGCAACGAAGCAGCCAACTGAAACACACATACACAGCATACATAATGTAATGCATTTAATACCAATAACCTTGCGACATCACAAATGCTGTACACAAAACTGACATGACTATAAAATGACATTTGCAAGCATTAGCATGCGTTAGCTTACCAACATACGCTCCCTCATCTGTCGAGCATTTAACCTCACAGTTGCAGCTTCATATTCCGCTACGGCAGCTGAGAGCCTCCTGTACCGTTCCTCTGCCCTTCGTCTCAACGCACGTTGTCTCAATGCACGTCGTCTTCTCTGGTTAAACTGTCTGGCCTTCATTGTCATAAAAAGCCACAGAGCGAGCAAAATGAAAATCCTCCCCTCGTAATCATCCATTTTTTTTGGTGGAGGATTTCGTCGCACGCTTCACGTCACGAGAGTGTGGCGCCGCCTTGCTGTTCAAGAAATCCCACCCACTGCAGGCGTGTCAGCAGTAATGTGGAAACGCAATCGAGGCCGAAACGAGTCGTTGTGAGTCGTGTCGTGTTTGCCAATCGGGGCCAAGTGGGGCTAGTGGAAAAGTGCCTGACTGATAGAAGGGAGAAAGACAGGAAGAGGGCTCTATAGCTCTGCCTAATTCCTGTTTATCAGATGGTGGTTGCTTACCACTTCGACTGTAGTTTAACACAACATATTTGTTCATAAGAATGCAAACAGAATATGTGTAGAGCATAATGGGAGATTACCTACAGAATTATTATTTTGACACTCTAACTTTTCGTAACCCTTTCACAAAGGTGATCACCGTTCATTGTACACCTAACATCGAGTACATGACTGTGAAATGCAGACTGTTTTATCTGCCACGGGAGTTGGTAGCTGTCTTGATTGTAGCAGTCTATGTTGCTCAAAGTGCTAATGTGAGAAAGGCTATGAGTGACTTGTATCACAACATCAGTTCGCTGCAGACAGCTCACCCAGATGCTTTTATCATCATTGCGGGTGATTTTAACCAGGTGAGCCTCAAGTCTGTTTTACCTAAATTCCATCAGCATGTGAACTGTGCTACTTGGGTTAATAATACACTAGATCATGTGTATACAAACATCAGGAACTGCTACAGAACAGCCACTCTCCCCCACATTGGAAACTCTGATCACCTAGCTGTTAGACTTGTACCTGCATACAAGCCAATTGTGAAACAAATTAAACCTTTTTTCAGAGAAGTGAGATTGTGGCCCCAGGAGGCTATTCCAACATTACAAGACTGCTTTGAGAACACACAGTGGGAGATCTTTAGAGAAGCTGCAACAAAGGACAGAGTCACTGATCTGCAGGAATATGCAGAGTCTGTCATGGGGTACATAAATAAATGCATAGATGACGTAACTGTTATCAAAAGCATCAAGAAAAGAGTAAATCAGAAGACCTGGCTGAATGGAGAAGTGGGCTCCTTGCTTAGGGTGCGGAATTCAGCTTTTAAGTCAGGAGACACTGCTGCATACAGGCTGGCAAAACAAAATCTGTCCCGGGGCATCCGGAAGGCCAAGAGACTGTATGGGCAGAAGCTAAACAACCAGTTCATGAGCAATAAAGATTCACGGCGGTTGTGGCAAGGTTTTAATACAATTGCTGAAAATAGGCCCCCTCCCCCACAGGCCAGCTACAAGGATGTCACACTCCCAGGCAGGCTCAGCGACTTTTATGCATGTTTTGAAGTTGGAAATGGCAGCAATAATGATGCGGTACAGACACCTCTATCATCATCATCATCCAATGAGCAGGCATTTCAGGTGACAGCCGCTCAGGTTAGAAGAGTCTTTGCCAGGGTCAATTCACGCAAAGCAGCAGGACCTGACAACATTCCTGGGTGTGTGGTGAGGGAGTGTGCTGAACAGCTGAAAGATGTCTTTGCAGACATCTTTAACACCTCCCTCTCTCAGGGTGCTGTGCCCACCTGCCTGAAGAGTGCCATCATAATCCCCATGCCAACGAAACCAAACCCTGACTGCCTTAATGATTTTCGTCCTGTGGCATTAACACCAATAGTGATGAAATGTTTTGAATAGCTTGTTTTGCAGCACATTATGGCCCAGCTCCCTCCTGAGTTGGAACCCCCTGCAGTTTGCATGTAGAGCTAATCGCTCAACCAAAGACGCCATCTCCTCTGTACTTCACCTCACCCTATCACACTGACTGGATCCCAGCTTGCTATCGTCTGTCTGCGTGTCTTTACTGCTGATTTATCTAACGAAATTATGGATTTAATAAGCTGGGCTTTGAACGCAATTGACACTGTTTTTTCAACGAGGAAATCTGGCCTGGGGGAGCCGATCTGTCCTGCAGGAACTGCTGCTGCGGGTTATTTAAAGGACACAAGCAATTGGAAACTCTTGTGCCTGTGTGATCTTTCTATTGAAGATTTTGAAGATTTATATCTTTTTGGAGCAATGGTCATCGCAATTCTACTGATTGGATTTGGGATTGTTCTGGTGTACCGCAAATTGAAGAAGATGGATGGAGCTTATCAAAAAGCGGACTCGGCGAAGCTCACTCATCAAATTGACCAACTGGGCAGGACTCTGACAGCGGCCAATGGTGAACTGTACAGGAAAATGGATTACATCACGATCACGCTGAGAGCTGTTCATGAATCGATTTCAATGCCTGGCCATAATGATAGAATTGGAGCACTGAATCCGTAAGAGAATAGAAAGTTTTTTCTCTGAAGTCAGTGCTATTCGACCTGTTTTTTTTCGGCACCCTCAGCACTCAGTCCTCCAGATAATCAACAGTATATTTGTTTTCATAACATTGGTGGGCAGCATCTGACTCTCAAGGACAGCTGTCTGGCTCAACTATTCCATCTGCCGTGCTCAAGGACACGTGCCTTTGCTTCAGACTGTAGTCATAACATCTGCTGAGGAAGAGACTATTGTTGTCCACCTAACTGATTTGCCACTGATTGCACCCAACTCACACATACTGATCAACTTATACTGACTGATGAAGATATACACTCACTGCTCTCTTTGTGTCATTGTGTGGATACTATTGTCTGCTAATTGTGCAATGAGAGTTTTTTTCTTGTAATCATAATATCGGTCATATATGAACTTTATTCTGATAAACAATGCTTTTTTCTCTCTCCTACTGTGTCCACCCTCCCCTTCCTCCCACTGCCTTCTGTTCCCCTCCTGCTGACAGGCGCCTCCACGGCTCGCCGCGTCATTGAGAATGTCATTTACGACATTTTCAGTGTCAAGTCAAATTCCTCGTATATTTACCTGTTATTTACTTGTAAATGTGCTTGGCAATAAACTTATTCTGATTCTGATTCACATCTGGAGGAGAGGAATACCTATGTTAGGCTCCTCTTTATTGACTTCTCCTCTGCATTTAATACCATCATTCCAGGGCAGTTGGTGGAAAAACTACGGTTGCTGGGGGTGGACCTTAGCATGTGTGGCTGGATTCTCAACTTCCTGATGCAGAGGCAGCAGCGAGTCAAGGTGGACAGTTCTATCTCAAACATCAGAACTGTGAGTACAGGATCTCCTCAGGGCTGTGTCTTGAGCCCCCTGCTGTTTAGCCTGCTCATTCACAACTGTACTGCCACATTCAGCACCAATCACATCATTAAGTTTGCTGATGATGTGACGGTAGTTGGTCTGATTAATGAAAACAATGAGTCTGCTTACAGAAGGGAGGTACACCAGCTAACAACATGGTGCAGATTACATAATCTTCACCTTAATGTGGAGAAGACTAAGGAGATGGCGATTGACTACAGGAAGGCAAGCAAGTACCATCACACACCACTGTTTATTGGGGGCACTTTTGTAGAGAGGGTGAACAATGTTAAGTTTCTGGGGACTTATCTGGCAAATGACATGACCTTTAACACCAACACCACAGCCATTATTAAAAAGGTTCATCAGCGACTCTACCCTCTCCAGCAGCTAAAAAAGGCAGGTCTTCCCACTCAGCTCCTCACCACTTTTTACAGAGACGCCCTAGAATCTGTCCTTTCATATGGCCTGACTACCTGGTTTGGGAATTGCACAGCTTTAGAGAAGCACCAGCTGAATAGGGTTGTAAAAACAGCCAGTAAGATCATTGGTGTTTCCCTGCTCTCCTTGGAGGAGATTTACAATAAACGCTGTGCTAAGAGGGCTGTTAACATCATTAAAGATGGCTACCATCCTTCCCACAGTTTGTTTTCTCTTCTGCCCTCAGGGAGGAGGTACAGGTGTCTTCAGACAAGGACAGCCAGAATGTTGAACAGTTTTTTCCACATGCAGTCAGGATTATAAACTGACTGTGCCCTCTTCCCCTGCCAATTGCTTTTCCTACCCCTCACCTCTGCTAATCTTGTATATGTATTCTGTTAGGTTGGTCTGACCATAGTGTTTAACTGATATGTTATTGTATTTTATTTTTATGCTGTTGTTTTTAAACGTATTCTCTATGTATATTGTGGTACTGTGTTATGCTGGGGGATCATAATTTCGTTTTTTATTTGCATGCACATACTAAATGACAATAAAGAAATCTTGAATCTTGAATAATCTTGGCTCCGAACCCAATCCAGGACCCTCAGTGGGGCCCGGCTCGGCTTGAGACATTGTTGTCGAGCACGCTGATCCTCCGTGCTTCTCAGTCCTGTCCCAACCTCTTCCAATACCACTGTAACATACACCATCATAGCCGCAGGCCCTCTGTTCTTCTGCGGCCAGGCTCCGGAGGCATCTGGGGCCAGCCCATTGGTGTCGCTTGTCGAGCTAGGTACCGACCCTGGGCGAAATTCGTCCTGCTTAACCGCCATGGTGCCTGGTAGTTCTTCAGCCCACACTGTGTGGATGGTTGTCGGGGATGGGCGGAGTGATTTCTTCCGTGATCTCTCCGGGTTAAATCCATGGCAGACCCTGGCAAAATGGTTCAAGCGATCACATCTGTTACAACGTGCTCCTCTCACCAGACAGTCCTTAGTCTTTTTGCAGTGCGTCGCAGACCCACATCCCATGCAAAGGGACTTTCTTGGGGCAGACCCCAGGCTAGTAGTGTTGGCTTCCGTCTCCTCGCCATCCAAGCTAACTTCACTGTCCAGGTCCGTGGCATTTGCCATGACAAGAGACTCTAGCTTGTCCGCGGCTTCCATTTGGAGAGCTAGCTTGACGGTTCTGGCTAACATGAGTTCACTTGGCGCCGTAAGTAGCCTACCTTTTAATGCAGTGCTACAAGTGTGTTCCGCCAGCTGGTCACGGATCGTTTCCTCTTCCAAAGCACCAAAATGGCACTTGCTAGCCAGCTGCCTCAAGTTAGCGACAAACTGCCGGATGGGTTCACCTACCCGTTGACGTCGCTGCGGAAAATGGATCCTCCGGACCGTCACATTATCTGGGGTGTCAAAATGGCTAGCTAGCAGCCCTGCTACCTCTTCATACGTGTCAGCAGCACCGAGTATTCCCAGGATTCGCTGGCCCTCTATGCCCAAATTGTGAACCAACAGCGCCCGGGCTCTCTGCTTGTCGAGCTCCCCGAGACCCAGCGTGGCAGCATAGTTCTGTAAGGCCTTGAACCACTGAGGCCAGGGCACCAGCGGGTCTCCAGGCACCTTGAAGAAAGGACAGATAGGGACAATGCACGCCTCCATGGTTTAATCCAACGTCGCCTATGTTATGTCTGATATTATCAGCTGTAAAGAAGAGGCGAAGTGACTTGGAACACAACTTTATTTTGCTCACTGATGGTTGGCGAACACATACAAGACCCCGTCTAAGGTCCAGGTGAGACAGAGAGCATAAGTCAAATAGGTTCATTTTGTCTTCTTTTAATTATTTATCTTTTGTTGATATGAAAGACAAAAAAATAAAATAGAAAGATGTCTTTACCTTCTTTACATGTTTCAACTGCACTGCAGCCTTCATCAGAAGAGTCAGCTGATTGCTGCCAGGTGACATTTATCAGCTGATTTTCGTAGGCGGGGCCAGCTCAGCAGATCTGTCGGATCCACCGAGCCGGCCCCGCCTCCCGCCGTCAGATGGTCTCTGGAGAATGTGGTCCCAGGTGTGGGAAAGCATAAAGGCCCCCTCATCTCGGTTCATGGTGTCTTTTCCCCGCTTTCTGATCTCTATGGCCTCCTTGATCCAGCGTTTGTGTCTGTTGCTCTCCGATCCAATAATTTTTGTGTTGTCCCAGTCCATGATGTGATTATTTCTTTTGCAGTGATCTGATATTGCTGATTTTAATGTTTCTTGTTCTGCCTTTTCTTTTTGTGATCTTGTGAGTCGTCCTTGTGTTTCCTTCTCACATTCCTTCTGGTGTTCTTTTTTTCCTGTGGTGAATAATCTTCCAGTTTCTCCAATGTAGGTTTTGTTACATGATCTGCATGATATTTCATATATTACATTGCATTTATTGTCTTGTTCTATTCTGTCCTTGGGGTGTACTAACAACTGTCTTAATTTTTTGTGTGGTTTGACTGCTGTGTTTATTTTGTATTTTTTCATGATCCTTTGAATTGGTTCCGTGATCCCTCATATGTATGGTATAGTTATGTTAATTAAATTAAGACAGTTGTTAGTAAAAGTACAGTAAAATAATTATATAACAGGTGGCACGACAGTCGCCTCAGAAAAGTGACACCGACTTCGGCCCCAGACCAATAGACAGCCGTGGACACAACAAGACCAGGCTGGTACTTCAATGACACAGAACCCACAACCCCCGACGAATGTCCACCAGAGACGTGACGGTGGCGCGACCCAAGCGTCACTCAGCCCGAGTCCGATAGAGACCCCACTACCTTAGGGACTTTGTAACTAAATAATGGACTCTTAACCCTTTGAGTGTGAGAATTTGCGTGCCTCTAGTGGCAGAGTGAGGCACTGCGCCTGCCTTCTCACTCTGACATGATTGCCTGCATTGGGAATTTGTACTGATTGTACTGACTTGCCAGTTTCAAAAGGTGGCAGACATCCGTTGGAGGACTCAGTGGATGACACACAATACACCAAAGAAGAAGAACTCCTCATTTCTTTTTTCTTGTTTGTAGCAGTTACCCCAGAAAGCTAATATGGCCACGATCGTCACCATCACTTTTTCAGTTTTGTACGCAGAAAATAGCCGCGGGATACAAGCAAAATTTATGTGGGATAATCATAAGACTTTGTAGATGTGGTAGAGATTTTAAATTACCAGCAGAACGTAAAGTATGGACCATGATGGGTGAAAATGCAGCAGCCTCGCCATCCAGCCAGCCAGCCCCCCTTTGTCAAAAGTAAGTGAGAAATTTCTGTTGTTTTTTTTTAAATGTACTGATTTCTTGTTCATATATTTTGAAGATAAGATGATGAGGTACCTCTGCACAAAAAACGGTGTCAAAAGACTGAACCATTTTTGTGTAAATACGTCCAAAGTCCAGTTTTGACTGAGTTATGGAATTTAAAGATGTGTCGCAACATTATGCAAATTAGATGCATAAATTTATTTCTATCTGAAACTTTGGATCATATTTTACATCTTTCTAATTGACAGTAAGCCATTATCTCTTACCACTTTCAAGTTATAGCCTTGGAAATCTGAACTATTTTACTGACAAAAAATATTTACCACTCTTGACCACTAGGGGTTATGTTGCAGTTCGGCAACATACACACTCATAGGGTTAAGTGTAGCCAGGACGTGACCGATAACAGTGGCAGAATAACTCACTTGGTCACACGGGCATACCGGTAGTCTACCCTGGTGCCCAGGTACAGTATCTCACAAAAGTGAGTACACCCCTCACATTTTTGTAAATATTTTATTTTATCTTTTCATGGGACAACACTGAAGATATGACACTTTGATGCAATGTAAAGTCGTCAGTGTACAGCTTGCATCCATCCATCCATCCATCCATCTTCTTCCATTTAATCCTTTCTGGGTGCATATCAGTGTAAATTTTCTGTCCCGTCAAAATAACTCAACACACAGCCATTAATGTCTAAACCACTGACAACAAAAGTGAGTACACCCCTAAGTGAAAATGTCCAAATTGTGCCCAAAGTGTCAATATTTTGTGTGGCCACCATTATTTTCCACCACTGCCTTAACTCTCTTGGGCATGGAGTTCACTAGAGCTTCACACATTGCCACTGGAATCCTCTTCCACTCCGCCATGATGACATCAAGAAGCTGGTGGATGTTAGAGACCTTGTACTCCTCCACCTTCCATTTGAGGATGCCCCACAGATGCTCAATAGGGTTAAGGTCTGGAAATATGCCTGGCCAGTTCATCACCTTTACCCTCAGTTTCTTCAGCAAGGCAGTGGTCATCTTGGAGGTGTGTTTGGGGTCGTTATCATGTTGGAATACTGCCCTGCAACCCAGTTTCTGAAGGGAGGGGATCATGCTCTGTTTCAGTATGTCACAGTACATGTTGGCATTCATGGTTCCCTCAATGAACTGTAGCTCCCTAGTGCCAGCAGCACTCATGCAGCCCCAAACCATGAGACTCCCACCACCATGCTTGACTGTAGGCAAGACACACTTGTCTTTGTACTCCTCACCTGGTTGCCGCCACACACGCTTGACACCATCTGAATCAAATAAATTTATGTTGGTCTCATCAGACCACAGAACATGGGTCCAGTAATCCATGTCCTTAGTCTGTTTGTCTTCAGCAAACTGTTTGCAGGCTTTGTTGTGCATCATCTTTAAAAGGGGCTTCCTTCGGGACAACAGCCATGCAGACCAATTTGATGTAGTGTGTGGCATATGGTCTGAGCACTGACAGATTGACCCCCCACCCCTTCAACTTCTGCAGCAATGCTGGCAGCACTCATACATCTATTTTCAAAAGACAACCTCTGGATATGACGCTGAACACGTGCACTCAACTTCTTTGGTCAACCATGGCAAGGCCTGTTCTGAGTGGAACCTGTCCTGTTAAACCGCTGTATGGTCTTGGCCACCATGCTGCAGCTCAGTTTCAGGGTGTTGGCAATTTTCTTATAGCCTAAGCCATTTTTATGTAGAGCAACAATTCTTTTTTTCAGATCCTCAGAGAGTTCTTTGCCATGAGGTGCATGCTGAACTTCCAGTGACCAGTATGAGAATGTGAGAGCGATAACATTAAATTTAACACACCTGCTCCCCATTCACAACTGAGACCTTGTAACACTAATGAGTCACATGACACCGGGGAGGGAAAATGGCTAATTGGGCACAATTTGGACATTTTCACTTAGGGGTGTACTCACTTTTGTTGCCAGCGGTTTAGACTTTAATGGCTCTGTGTTGAGTTATTTTGAGGGGACAGCGTATTTACACTGTTATACAAGCCGTACACTGACTACTTTACATTGTATCAAAGTGTCATAACTTCAGTGTTGTCCCATGAAAAGATCCATCAATCCATCCATCGTGAAGGTCCGGGTCGCAGAGGCAGCAGTTCAAGCAGAGAAGCCCAGACTTTCTTCTCCCCAGCTACCTGCTCTAGCTCATCAGAGAGGATACCAAGGCATTCCCAGACAAGCTGGGAGACGTAGTATCTCCAGTGAGTCTTGGGTCTGCCCTGGGGTCTCCTCCCAGTGGGACATGCCCGAAACACCTCATGTGGCAGGCATCCAGGAGGCATCCTGATCAGATGCCCATACCACCTCAACTGGCTCCTTTCAACATGGAGGAGCAGCGGTTCTACTCTGCGCCTCTCCCAGATGACTGAGCTCCTCACCCTAACTCTGAGGATGAGTCCTGCAATCCTACGAAGAAAGCTCATTTCAGCCCCTTATATCCACGATCTCTTTCTTTCGGTCATTACCCAAAGCTCATGACCATAGTTAAGGTAGGAACATAGATCAGCAGCTTTGTCTTAGAGCTTATCTCCCTCTTCTTCTTCTCCTCTTCCACTGCAGATGCTGCTCCGATCCGTCTGCCAATCTCTCGTTCCATTCTCCCCTCACTCATGAATAAGACCCCCAGATACTTAAATTCCTCCACTTGGGGCAGGAGTTTGTCCTCAACCTGGAGAGGACAATCCACCTTTTTCCGGCTGAGGACCATGGACTCAGACTTGGAGGTACTGATTCTCATCCCAGCTGCTTCACACTCAGTGGTAAACCATCCCAGTAAGACCTGTAGGTCATTGCTGGATTAAGCCAGCAGGACAACATCATCTACAAACAACAGAGATGAGATCCTGTGGTCACCAAGCATGACACCTTCTGTTCCCTGGCTGCGCCTTGAAATCCTGTTCATAAAAATTATGAACAGGATCGGTGACAAAGGGCAGCCCTGACGGAATCCTATTCTCACTGGGAATGAGTCCAATCGAGTGCTGGCAATACGAACCAAGCTCTCACAACGGTGGTACAGAGACTGAATAGCTCGTAACAACAAGCCTGATACCCCATACTCCCGAAACACCCCCCACAAAAAACTACAAGGGACATGGTTGAATGCCTTCTCCAAGTCCACAAAACACATGTAAACTGATTGGGCAAACTCCCACAAACCCTCAAGGATTCTCGAGAGGGTAAAGAACTGGTCCGATGTGCCACGGCCAGGACGAAAACCACATTGCTCCTCCTGAATCCGAGGTTCCACCAATGACCGGACTCTCCTCTCCAGTACCTTGGCATAGACCTTCCCAGGGAGGCTGAGGAGTGTGATTCCTCTAAAGTTGGAGCACACCCTCCGGTCCCCTTTTTTGAAGAGAGGAACCACCACCCCAGTTTGCCATGCCAAAGGTACTGTCCAGGACCTCCACGCAATGTTGCAGAGGTGTGTCAACCAAGACAGCCCTAAAAACATCCAGGGCCTTGAAGCACTCAGGGCGACTCTCGTCCACCCCTGGGGCCCGGCCTCCAAAGAGATTTTTAACCACCTTGGCGACCTCAGGACCTGTGATTTGTGAGTCATCCCCCTCGTCCACAAGCCTTGCTTCCTCTGTGGAAAGCGTATCAGTGGGATTGAGGAGATCCTCAAAGTATTCCTTCCACCTCCCGCCGATATCCCCAGTCAGCAGTGCCCCATCTGCACCATACACAGTGTGGACGGCGAGCTGCTTCCCCCTCCTGAGCCACCAGGCAGTTTGCCAGAATCTCTTTGAGTCCGACCAAAAGTCTTGTTCCATGGCCTCACCGAACTCCTCCCATATCCGAGTTTTTGCTTCAGCAGCCACCTGAGCTGCACTCCACTTGGCCTGCCAGTACACCTCAGCTGCTTCGGGAGTCCCACAAGCCAACCAAGCTTGATAGGGCTCCTTCTTCAGCTTAATGGCCCCCCTCACCACTGGTGTCCACCACTTGGTTCGGGGGTTGCCACCACGACATGCCCCCACAATCTTGCGGCCACAGCTCTGGGCAGCCGTTTCAACAATGGAGGTGGAGAACATGGCCCATTCAGACTCCATGTCTCCAGACTCCCTCGGAATGTGGTTGAAGTTCTTCTGGAGGTGGGAGTTGAAGATCTCCCGGACAGGGGCCTCAGCCAGACATTCCCAGCACACCCTTACTATACGTTTGGGTCTACCAGGTCTGAATGGCATCCTCCCCTGCCATCAGATCCAACTCACCACCAGGTGGTGATCAGTTGACAGCTCTGCACCCCTCTTTACCCAAGTGTCCAAGAAATATGGTCGCAGGTCTGATGACACAATAGCAAAATCGATCATTGACCTGCGACCTAGGGTATCCTGGTGCCAAGTGCACGTATGGACACCCTTATTCTTGAACATGGTGTTCATTATGGACAAACTGTGGTTAGCACGGAAGTCTAATAACTGAACACCACTCGGGTTCAGATTGGGCAGGCCGTTCCTCCCAATCACCCCCCTCCATTGGAGAGCAATGGATCAGCGTTCTCGTCGCGCCCTCCACCAGTACCCGGGCTCACCCGGGGAAGCTAATGATCCTACCAGCAGACTAAATTCGAAGAGACGACGCCTCTGTGCCAAGTCAAAGAAGAATCCTAGTCACAGTCCTAAAGCCGAAAGCAAACAGTCCCGAGAGCCCTCTGTGGTAGGATCTGCCCTTCGCATATTACAACTAAACATTGAGGGCTTATCTGCAGCCAAGCGAAGCCTTATCGAAGTCCTCGTCTTCCAACATTCGATTGATGTAATCTGCCTCCAAGAGACTCATATTGGCACAGAGGAAGCTGGCCGCTACACCATCAAAGGCTTTGACCTCCTGTGCTATGTTCCACATGCTAAACATGGACGTGCCACCTATGTGCGTTCTGACATAGTTGAAGCAAATCACCTGATAACAACACATTTCTCAGACACCATAACCATTGGTGGCTTCCATATTGTCAATGTGTACAAGCCCCCTAGTGCCAACTGGGATCTGCAGGTCTTACCCATCCTACCCCACCCTGCCATCTATGTGGGGAACTTTAACAGCCATCACCCTGACTGGGGGTACCCAGCAGTGGACAGTGATGGGGAGGCACTTTCAGACTGGGCATCTAGAAATGACCTCGCTTTGATATACGACCCCAAACAAAGAGGAACCCTCCACTCTGCTAGGTGGAAGAAGGACTATTCTCCTGGCCTGTGCTGGGTCAGCTCTTTGAATGGGGCGCCATATCATACATAGATCCTCATTCTTAATGATTTTCCACACAGCCAACACCGGCCCCAGCTTGTACACATTGGCCTACAACTTCCAGTCATAAACAGCCCAAGGAAGATGCGCTGGAACTTCCGCAAAGCCAACTGGAAGAAATTCAGTGAAACTCTGGACCGGAGTGTTGTTACCATCCCACTCCACATCATCACTGTAGATGATGCATACAACCGCTTCTGCAGCGCACTCTTCAAGGCTGCCCATACTGCAATCCCACGAGGCTACCGACCCCTCTATGTCCCATGTTTGGACGGAGAAAGCGCTGCCCTCCTACAATCCTATCAAACATCAAGGGACCCAGAGATAGCAGACCATCTCATTGAATCGCTAAATACAGCCCGGCGAAAGAAATGGGAGGAGACAGTTGCTGACCGGAGCTTTACCCACTCTAGCAGGAAATGTTGGAGCCTCATCCGTCGCCTAGGAGCTGCACAGAAGCCCCCTAGCCAAAGCCGAGCATCTGTACACCCAACCAAGTTGCATCCCACCTACTGACTATCGCCAAAGCACCCCAAGGCAAAGTCACCAGAAGAGCAGTTACAACTGAGCTAAAAAAAAACACCAAAAAATGCCTGCAGAGGAAACGAACCCTGAACCCTTCGAGGCTACTGAACTGGAGAAAGTCCTACAGGGCCTGAAATGTGGAAAGGCAGCAGGATACGATAACAACTTCCCAGAATTCATGAAAAATCTTGGCCCTCGAGCCCTAACCTGGTTGACACAATTCTACACAAGGATCACACAAACAAACTCGATCTCAAAGAAATGGCGGACAGCAAAGGTCATTGCCATTCCAAAACCTGGCAAAGACCACAAACTACCAGCAAGCTACCGCCCAATCTCCCTACTCAGCGTTCCTTACAAAATCATGGAGCGCCTAATACTGCAACGTATTTCCCCAGGAATAGAGGAAATTCTATGTGTGGATCAAGCAGGTTTCCGCAAGGACCGCAGTACAGGAGAACAAGTACTGGCCCTAACCACCTTCATCGAAAATGGCTTCGAGAGCAGACTGAAGACAGGGGCTGTGTTTCTCGATCTTACAGCCGCCTATGATACGGTCTGGCACAAAGGCCTCCTCCTGAAACTTATAAAGGCGATCCCTGCTTGGGCAACAGCAATTATTAAAACCTTGCTGACCAACCGAAGGTTCAGAGTCCACCTCGGTCAGAACACAAGTGCATGGAGAACGCAGAAAAACGGACTCCCACAAGGCTCAGTTCTAGCTCCAACTCTGTTCAACCTCTACATAAACAACCTGCCCACTACAAAATCCCGCAAATTCATCTATGCAGACGACATCTGTTTGGCACTCCAAGCACCAGACTTTGAACCACTGGAACGGGTGCTCACAGGAGATCTTGCCAAACTGGACCAGTTCTGCAAAATCTGGCGCCTAAAACCAAGCCCAGCAAAACCGTCTTCAGTGTATTCCATCTCCACAATGTAAAAGCTGCCAGAGAACTAAACATCCACCTGAGCGGACTCAAGCTTAAGCATGCCCCGAATCCAACCTACCTTGGAGTGACCCTTGATAGGACCCTATCCTTCAAGGAACATCTAAAGGGGACGGCTGCTAAGGTGAAGGTACGAAACAACCTGCTCTGCAAGCTCGCTGGTGCAAAATGGGGGGCAACAGCCTCCACCCTGCGCACCTCAGCACTGGCCCTTTCATACTCTGTAGCAGAATATTGTGCCCCTGTCTGGTCCAGGTCATCTTACACACACCACGTAGACACCCAGCTCAACACAACCATGAGAACTATAACTGGAACAATCCGCTCAACACCACTCCCCTGGCTCCCTGTACTGTCAAACATAGCCCCTCCACACATCCGGCGAGCAGCATTAACTCAAAGGATGCTCCAAAAAGTTAAAGATTCTCCTCACTTACCAGTCCATGCAGATATCTACACCCCACCCACTGCCCGACTTTCATCCAGACGACCGATTTGGAAAAACCCTCCCCCAGCTGACTTTGCCATCCAGACAGCTTGGCAAGTGGAATGGGAGACCAAGGAGGTCCCAAACAAACACCTGGTGACAAACCCCAACCAACAGGTCCCGGGCAACAACCTCCCAAGGAGACAGTGTTCTACACTTAATCGCTTCAGGACT
Source organism: Pholidichthys leucotaenia (assembly GCA_020510985.1). Classification (NCBI taxonomy): domain Eukaryota; kingdom Metazoa; phylum Chordata; class Actinopteri; order Cichliformes; family Pholidichthyidae; genus Pholidichthys; species Pholidichthys leucotaenia. The sequence continues at coordinate 166,013,561 of CM035841.1, read as the reverse complement.
GGATATGGCCCCTGCTTGGCCAGCCTTCACAGATGGGGCGGTAGCCCCAGCCCACTGTGCGCATGTGGAGAGGAGCAAACAATGGAACACATCATAGAGGCTTGCCCGCTCCAAAGACTGGAAGGAGGATTACACACCCTCCATACAACAAACCAGGAGGCAACTGCTTGGCTTAAGGACTTTGCATTTGCTAAATAAGTAACCCTCCTCCAGGTTTCACTGTCATTGCCCACATGCGCATTTAAGTCCCTCAGAAGGACAATGGAGTCTCCAAGAGGAGCACCCTCCAACACCCCAGTCAGAGACTCCAAAAAGGGTGGGCACTCTGAACCATCATTTGGTGCATAGGCACAAATGATGGTCAGGATCCGTTTCCCAACCCAAAGGCATAGGGAAACAACCCTTTCGTCCACCGAGGAAATCTCCAATATAGAGGCAGCAAGGTGGGGGGATACAAGAATACCCACCCCTGCTCCTCGCCTCTTGCCCAGGGCAACTCCAGAGTAGGACAAGTTCCAGCCCCTCTCCAGGAGACTGGTTCTGGAAGCAGAGCTATGTGTAGAGGTGAGGCCAACTATATCTAACCGGTATCTCTCAACCTCATGCACCAGCTCAGGCTCCTTCCCCACCAGAGAGGTGACATTCCACGTCCCAAAAGCCAGTTTTAGAAGCCTGAGATCAGACCGCCAAGGTCTTCGCCTTTAACCGCCACCTGATCCACATGGGCCCATGGGCGGAAACCCGGCCACCAGATGCTAGCCATCAAGCCCCTCCCCCAGGCCTGGCTCCAGGGTGGGGCCCCGATAACCCCATACTGGGCGGGGTACACTGGATCCCTGTTTTAGCGTTCATCATGAGAGTCTATTGGATCGTTCTTAGTCATCCAATAGACTCTTGAAAAGATATAATGAAATATTTACAAAAATGTGAGGGGTGTACTCACTTTTGTGAGATACTGTAGCTGTACATAGTTCTTTGAGTTTTTCAAGGAAGAGGGGGATAAATGTGGTGTTTGGACGTGGTGGCTTGCCGTAGGTGACGTCATCACATGGCGAACTGGCTGTTGTGCGATATGGCGCCACCTTTCTGTATATAGTTCAGTTGTGTATTGAATAATGGAGAGTGCAGTTCATGCCCACTGTCCACGCCTCATTCTCAGACATAACGGGGAGGGGGAATTTTTGTGTCCACCCATGCTCCTTTAATGTCCTGTTACTGGGAGGTACAAAAAAAAATTGTATTTACCCCAAATGAATAAAGACAACTGTCCAAAGGAATGTACTATAGAAAAACAACACATCACATTTCATTACAGTTAAATGACAAAATGGTAGCTTGGTGGAACAGTAGTTAGCACTGTGGCAGCACAGTAAGAAGATCACGGGTTCAATCCCATCTTTGACCATCGTGGGTTCGATCCCACCCCCTGACCATCTGTGACCTTTCTGTGTGGAATTTGCATGTTCTCCCCACGTTTGCATGGGTTTTCCTCAGAGTACTCGGTTTCCTCCCACAGGCCAACGACATGCAGGTTGGGTTAATTGGCATCAACTGGGGATTCTAATTATTTTTTTTATTATTTAATTTTTGATTTTGTATACTTTATTGATCCCCAGAGGTGAAATTGAGGGCATCCACCTGGATGGATGAAGCAGCCACGGTACGGCGCTATCCCTTTACCATTCACACACACATTCACACCTAGGGCCAATTTAGAGTCTCCAATTAACCTAACCTGCATGTTTTTGGCCTGTGGGAGGAAACCAGAGAAATCCCGGAGTAAACCCACGCAGACATGGGGAGAACATGCAAACTCCACACAGATCACTGTTGTTCAGGGGCTGGGATCAAACCAGGGATCCCATGGCCAAGGGTGAGTTGCTGTGCTGCCACAGTGCTAACCACTGCGCTACCGCACCGCCCAACTACTTTATTAATCCCAGAGGGAAATTACAGGGCTTCCATCTGGATGGATGAGGCAGCTGAGGTTCGGCACCAGTCCCTTCACCATTCACACATACATTCACACCTAGGGCCATTTTAGAGTCTCCAGTTAACCTAACTTGCATATTTTTGGCCTGTGGGAGGAAACCGGAGTACCCGGGTCAAACCCATGCAGACACAGGGAGAACATGCAAACTCCATATGGAGTCCATATGGACTCCATACAATGGTTAGGGGGTGGGATCGAACCCACGATGGTCAGGGGTGGAATTGATCGCGTGACCTTCTTACCATGCAGCCACAGTGCTAACCACTGCACCACCGAGCTGCCTTTAGGCATGAATGTGAGAGTGAATGGTTGTCCGTCTGTCTGTGTTGGCCCTGTGATAGACTGGTGATCTGTCCACGCTGTACCCTGTCCATCACCCAAAGATGTTGGGAAAGGCTCCAGCCCCCACCACCACCACCAAAAAAAAGGATTAAGCGGTTGAGAATGAATGAATAACTGACAAAATCGTAATAAAATAGATGTGTTCTAAATTCTGCTTTACAAATTCCCAGTGCCTTAATTCACTACAAATGTGTTACAGTCAGTGACAAAGTACGAAGAAAAACTAATTAAATAAATGGAATATATCAGAAAGCTTTTGAATTTCACACCTACCAGTCTGCTATGGTTAACAGATGTTAATTAGACAAGAACTAAATGGAAAATATGATCAAACATCTGTGAAGATGCATGTGTAGACATGAACTGTGCAGAACATACGTTACCTTTGCATTTCTCTTTTTTATCTTTCACATGAACACACACACCTCTGGCTAATAGCTCAATTAACACGCTGTCACGTTGGAAAGTGAAAGCCAGCCAAATCCACCTGTCTCTGAGGAGGATAACGAAGTGAGAGCAACTAATTGATACTATATTCATGGAAAGCTACTTTTAAAACTAATTATGTGTGTATAACAAGCAGAGAATTATTCCGACAGCTCCTGGAACCTATTAGTTGTGGGAACGTGTGTGTATGTGTGTGTGGGGGGGGTGCATGCGTGCGTGCGTATGGGTTGTGTGTGTGTGTGTGTGTGTGAGTGTGAGTGTGTGAGAGAGAGAGAGAGAGAGAGAGAGAGAGAGAGAGAGAGAGAGAAGGGATCGGCGCTGTACGTGGATGCCCTGAATTTCCCTCTGGGGATCAGTAAAGTATACAAGATACAAATACAAAAAAATAATAATGTTCGGTGTTTTGTACTTATAATATTGCTAAAATATAAAAGAATGCACTACAGTGTGTCTCAGATATTTGTAAACGTGTCCTGTTATCGTACTGCATGAGTTTATTCACAATAGATTACAAACTACATACAATGGGGTAAAAAAGTATTAAGTCAGCCACCAATTGTGCAAGTTCTCCCACTTAAAAGATGGGAGAGGTCTCCAATTTTCATCATAGGTATACCTCAACTATGAGAGACAAAATGAGAAAAAAAAATCCAGACAATCACATTATCTGATTTTTAAAGAATTTATTTGCAAATTATGGTGGAAAATAAGTGTTTGGTCAATAACAAAAGTTCATCTCAGTACTTTGTTATATACCATTTGATGGCAATGACAGAGGTCAAACGTTTTCTGTAAGTCTTCACAAGGTTTTCACACACTGTTGCTGGTATTTTGGCCCATTCCTCCATGCAGATCTCCTCTAGAGCAGTGATGTTTTGGGGCTGTCACTGGAGATTTTCTATGGGGTTGAGATCTGGAGACTGGCTAGGCCACTCCAGGACCTTGAAATGCTTCTTACAAAGCCACTCCTTCATTGCCTGGGCGGTGTGTTTGGGATCCTTGTCATGTTGAAAGACCCAGACATGTTTCATCTTCAATGCCCTTGCTGATAGAAGGAGGTTTTCACTCAAACTCTCACGATACATGGCCCCATTCATTCTGTCCTTTACACGGATCAGTCATCCTGGTCCCTTTGCAGAAAAACAGCCCCAAAGCATGATGTTTCCACCCCCATGCTTCACAGTAGGTATGGTGTTCTTTCTCCTCCAAACACGACAAGTTGAGTTTTTACCAAAAAGTTCTATTTTGGTTTCATCTGACCGTATGACATTCTCCCAATCCTCTTCTGGATCATCCAAATGCTCTCTAGCAAACTTCAGACGGGCCTGGACATGTACTGGCTTAAGCAGGGGGACACGTCTGGCACTGCAGGATTTGAGTCCCTGGCGGCGTAGTGTGTTACTGATGGTAGCCTTTGTTACTTTGGTCCCAGCTCTCTGCAGGTCATTCACTATTCAATTCAATTCAATTCAACTTTATTTATATAGCGCCATTTCACAACAACAGTCATCTCATAGCACTATCAACTGTAGGGGGGACCCCCACAGTTGCAGAAAGACCCCAGCAATCAGGCGATCCCCTGTGAGCAAGCACTTGGCGACGGTGGAGAGGAAAAACTCCCTTTTAACAGGAAGAAACCTCCAGCAGAACCAGGCTCAGGGAGGGGCAGTCATCTGCTGCGACTGGCTGGGGGGTGAGGGGATAGAGAAGAAGAAAAGAACAGACATGTAGAGAGCAGACAGCACGATGGGGACTCAATCTATGGGAGAGAACAAACAAATGTTAATGACCAGCAAAAAAAAAAATATTTCATAGAGAGTGAGGAAAGGAGTGAGGCCCAGTGCATTACTGGAGGTCCCCCGGCTGACTAAACCTATTAGCAGCATAACTAAGGGAGGGTTCAGAAACACGTGATCCCTCCCTAATTGTAGGCTATATCAAAAAGGTAGGTTTTAGCCCTATTCTTAAAAACAGAGATCGAGTCTGACTCCCGAATCCGGATTGGCAGCTGATTCCACAGGAGAGGAGCTTGATAACTGAAGGCTCTGCCTCCCATTGTACTTTTGGAGATTCTAGGTATTACAAGTAATCCTGCATTTTGGGAGCGTAGTGCTCTGTTAGGATGATACGGTAGTATCAGATCTTTTAAATAAAAAGGAGCCTGATTGTTTAGAGCTTTGTCAGTAAGAAGAAGGATTTTAAACTTAATTCTAAACTCTATGGGAAGCCAATGAAGGGAGGCCAGAACCGGAGAGATATGATCTCTCTTTCTAGTACCTGTTAAAACTCTTGCTGCAGCATTTTGGATCAGCTGAAGACTTTTTAAAGATGTTTTAGGACAGCCTGATAATAAAGAATTACAATAATCTAATCTCGAGCTAACAAAAGCGTGGATCAGCTTCTCAGCATCACTCTGAGACAAGATGCTCCTTATCTTGGCAGTATTACGCAAATGATAGAAGGCAGTCTTAGAAACAAATTTAATATGTGAATTGAAGGACAAATCCTGATCAAAAATAACTCCAAGGTTCCTCACAGAGCTATTAAGAGAAAGAGTAACTGCATCCAAACTGAAAGTTTGATTTGGAAAGGAATTTCTAAGGTTTTTTGGACCAACAAGAATGACTTCAGTCTTATCTGAATTTAATAGCAGGAAATTACAAGTCATCCAAGCTTTGATTTCCTTAAGACAGGCTTCTAACTTGGCTAATTGATTAGTATCATCTGGCTTCATTGACAGGTATAATTGTGTGTCATCTGCATAACAATGAAAATGTATACAGTGCTTTCTAATAATGTTGCCTAACGGAAGCATATATAAACTAAAAAGGTCTAACTAACTAGGTCCCCCCGTGTGGTTCTGGGATTTTTGCTCACCGTTCTCGTGATCATTTTGACCCCACGGGGTGAGATCTTGCGTGGAGCCCCAGATCGAGGGAGATTATCAGTGGTCTTGTATGTCTTCCATTTTCTAATAATTGCTCCCACAGTTGATTTCTTCACACCAAGCTGCTTACCTATTGCAGATTCAGTCTTCCCAGCCTGGTGCAGGTCTACAATTTTGTTTCTGGTGTCCTTTGACAGCTCTTTGGTCTTGGCCATAATGGAGTTTGAAGTCTGACTGTTTGAGGTTGTGGACAGGTGTCTTTTATACTGATAACGAGTTCAAACAGGTGCCATTAATACAGTTAACGAGTGGAGGACAGAGGAGCCTCTTAAAGAAGAAGTTACAGGTCTGTGAGAGCCAGAAATCTTGCTTGTTTGTAGGTGACCAAATACTTCCTTTCCACCATAATTTGCAAATAAATTCTTTAAAAATGAGACAATGTGATTTTCTGGATTTTTTTTTTCTCATTTTGTCACTCATAGTTGAGGTATACCTATGATGAAAATTGGAGACCTCTCTCATCTTTTAAGTGGGAGAACTTGCACAATTGGTGGCTGACTAAATACTTTTTTGCCCCACTGCATTTAAAATAAATTATAATGATGACTAAACAACTCCCATTCCCCAAAATGCAGGATACAACATTTATGAATATAAGTCATAAAAGATCATACAAATAAGTGATCAAACAAGCGGTTCTTAAATAGTGGCTAATATTGGATGTCCCATTCATTTTCAATTATTCTATAATTAATGTTCACACAATCAAATAAATCTCAGTTCAGTCTGTTATGTAGTGTGTGTGTGTGTGTGTGTGTGTGTGTGTGTGTGTGTGTGTGTGCGCGCTGCCATACCCTCACACAGTGTGACATCAGGCGGGGCAGGCCACTTGAATATATAGTTCTGAGTTCTTATAATAAAGGTTGGTTGCTCGTTGTTGGTTCCATGCATGAAGAGACTCTGACTCCTTTCCTCATACATAACATTTTGGCAACAAGAAGAATGGTTGTCTGTCTCTCTATGTTGGCCCTGTGATGGACTGGCGATCTGTCCAGGGTGTACCCTGCCTCCCGCCCAAAGATGCTGGGATAGGATCCAGCCCCCCCGCGACCCAAAAAGGACTAAGCGGAAGAAGATGAATGAAGAAAATTATGGGAGCGTATGGGCTATCTCCATCACTGCTACCGTTTCTGGAGTACACGGGAGAGCCAGCGATCCTGTGGCCGAAGTGGTGGGCCATGTTCGAGGATTGCATCGGGGCACTGGGCTTAAGTAGACTCGACAGGAGACAACGACGAGCATTTCTGGCCCACCATCTCGGTGCGGAAGGCCGAAGAATCCTCGGTACGTTGGGTGAAACGGAGCACTATGAGGATGCTGTCAAGCGGCCGCAGACGAGGACCACGAAGCTGTGGGTGGCGGGAGTGTTGGTGCCAACTAGAGCTAGGCTAGTTAGCTCGGAGAAGCTAATGGCCCACTCATTGTCTGTGGGCAAGTTAGCCACAAAGCTAACTGCGTGCCAAAAGTGAGTTCCAGGCTACCAGATAGGCATCAAGGTGGGACCGGGGCCGCGAGTGGTAGAGTTCCCGGTCATTGCAGATGGCGGGCCAGCCAGGGAGCACAGCACGGTACAGGACTGTAGCGCTGGTGAATTTGACGGAACGTTGTGTGACGACAGTGGAGAGGGAGAGCAGCAACAGGAGTCATCCCCGCAACGGGAGGCTGGGCAGTGGGAAAGCAGGAATGTGCAGGCTGAGGACCCCGGGAGAGAGCAGCGACAGCCGGGCATGGAGATGATGCAGCAGAGCACCTGGGACGAGGGTGCTGAGAGCAGCGATGAAGCACCTGGGTTGGAAAGTGACGCCAATGAGAGGGACGCTCAGAGCCCCGGGAGAGAGCAGCTACGAATGGGCACGGAGGCAGCACAGCGGAGCGCCTGGGATGAGGGTGCTGAGAGCAGCAACGAGACGTATGGGTCAGAGAGTGACGGCGACGAGAGTGACGGCGACGAGAGTGACGGCGACGAGAGTGACGCCGACGAGAGTGACACCGACAGGAGTGACGCTGGGGGCCCCAGGGAAAGCAGTTGCAGCCGGGCATGGAGACGATGCAGCAGAGCGCCTGGGACGAGGGTGCTGAGAGCAGCAATGAAGCACCTGGGTTGGAAAGTGACGCCGATGAGAGGGACGCTGAGAGCCCCAGGAGTGAGCAGCTACGAATGGGCACGGAGACAGCACAGCGGAGCGCCTGGGACGAGGGTGTTGGAGCAGTGGCGAGGTGCATGGGTCAGCAGATGACGCCGGCAAAAGTGATGCTGTAAACCCTGGAAGTGAGCAACGGCAGCTGTACACAGAAGCAGCGCAGCAGAGCGCCTCAGATGACAGAGAGGAGGCGCTGGGCACCGTAGAGGTCGGGCAGAGTCTCAGTGCTGTAGCTCAACACACCCTGGACAAGGGTGCTTGGCGGTACAGCAAGGTGCCCGAGGCAGCAAGCAGCGCCAACAAGCAGGCTTCGGGTCTCCCCGGAGTTCGGCCACAGGGGGCCGGAGTGTTTGGAGCCATGACGGCGGTGTTGAAAGCGGTCGGGAGCAGACCAACGAGCACAGAGGGACGGCGCGCCAAACAGCAGCACTGCGGGTCCTGAGGAGTGAGGCAGTCAGCGGTGAAGAGAAACATGACCGCAAGAGAGGTCGTTTTTGATCCCGGAGGCAGATGCCGGCCAGGGGCACGCATGATTTGGGTCTGCTCTGGGCCCCCAGGCCGGTTTTACAGCTGGCTGCCGGTGGACATAGGTGTGACTTGAACACTCTTGATGTAAATATGTATATACGCTGCTGGTGTGCATGCGAGTGTGTGTGATATTGGATTATTTTTTTTATATTTTAGAGACATGGTCCAATTTTAGTTGTTTTTGGGATGAATGTGTTAGCTTATTCTTGTGCACTGTTCCCCATTAGCTCCTTAGTGTATGATTCGGGTCCTAAATTGGGGAGGGTCTTGATTGTGTGTGTGGTCTTACACTTTTGTAAGGGGAAGGGGAATGTTGTGTAGTGTGTGTGTGCTACTGTACCCGTCCACTGTGTGATATCAGGTGGGCACGGCCACTTGTATACACACATGGACAAAATTGTTGGTACCCCTCTGTTAATGAAAGAAAAACCCACAAGGGTCACAGAAATAACTTGAATCTGACAAAAGTGGTAATAAATAAAAATTCTATGAAAATTAACCAATGAAAATCAGACAATGCTTTTGAATTGTGGTTCAACAGAATTATTTTAAAAAACAAACTCATGAAACAGGCCTGAACAAAAATGATGGTACCCTTAATATTTTGTTGCACAACATTTTGAGGCAATCACTGCAATCAAACAATTTCTGTAACCGTCAGTGAGACTTCTGCACCTCTCAGCAGGTATTTTGGCCCACTCCTCATGAGCAAACTGCTCCAGTTGTCTCAGGTTTGAAGGGTGCCTTCTCCAGACGGCATGTTTCAGCTCCTTCCACAGATGTTCAATAGGATTTAGATCAGGACTCATAGAAGGCCACTTTAGAATAGTCCAATGTTTCGCTCTTAGCCATTCTTGGGTGTTTTTAGCTGTGTGTTTTGGGTCATTATCCTGTTGCAAGACCCATGACCTGCGACTGAGACCAAGCTGTCTGACACTGGGCAGCACATTTCTCTCTAGAATAACTTGATAGTCTTGAGATTTCATTGTACCCTGCACAGATTCAAGACACCCTGTGCCAGATGCATTAAAGCAGCCCCAGAACATAACAGAACCTCCTCCATGTTTCACAGTAGGGACAGTGTTCTTTTCTTGGTATGCTTCATTTTTGCATCTGTGAACATAGAGCTGATGTGCCTTGCCAAAAAGTTCCAGTTTTGTCTTGTCTGTCCGTAGGACATTCTCCCAGAAGCTTTGTGGCTTGTCAACATGCAGTTTGGCAAATTCCAGTCTGTTTTTTTTATGATTTGTTTTCAAGAGTGGTGTCCTCCTTGGTCGTCTCCCATGAAGTCCACTTTGGCTCAAACAACGACGGATGGTGCGATCTGACACTGATGTACCTTGACCTTGGAGTTCACCATGAATGTGTTTAGAGGTTGTTCTGGGCTCTTTTGTCACCATTCGTATTATCCATCTCCTCCTGCGGCCACGTCCAGGGAGGTTGGCTACAGTCCCGTGGATCTTAAATTTCTGAATAATATGTGCAACTGTAGTACTTGATGCTCCTGTAGTCACAGGAACATCAAGCTGCTTGGAGATGGTCTTTTTGCCTTTACCTTTAACATGCTTGTCTATAATTTTCTTTCTAATCTTCTGAGACAACTCTGTCCTTTGCTTCCTCTGGTCCATGTTTAGTGTGGGACACACCATGTCACCAGACAGCACAGTGACTACTTGTCACCCTTGAAATAGGCCAACTGACTGATTACAAGTTTGTAGACACCTGTGATGTTAATTAAAGGACACATCTTGGTTGAACATGTCCCTATGGTCACATTATTTTCAATCTTTTCTAGGGGTACCATCATTTTTGTCCAGGCCTGTTTCATGAGTTTATTTTTTTAAAGTAATTCTGTTGAACCACAATTCAAAAGCATTGTCTGATTTTCATTGGTTAATTTTCATAGAATTTTTATTTACTGTATTACCACTTTTGTCAGATTCAAGTTATTTCTGTGACCTTTGTGAGTTTTCCTTTCATTAACAGAGGGGTACCAACAATTTTGTCCACGGCTGTATATAGTTCTGAGTTCTGATAATAAAGGTTGGTTGCTGGTTATTGGTTCCCTGCATGAAGAGACTCTGACTCCCTTCCTCATACATAACACAGTCCCTTTCATATTTGTCAAAGTCTAACATGTGATTGCCTGCATATAGGTTACACCTCTGTATTCCACTTTCAGACGCCTACATTTGGGCCTGTAAAGCCTGATTGGGCTACCTGTTTCAGACAGGAATACTTGCTTTCTACGGGCATGCACTAGTAACTAGAAATAAAGACGTTCACACACTGAGTCTGTGCAATTTTCACTTTACTGCTAAGCTTTCGGTTTTGTTAAACCTTCATCAGAGCATCTGATGAACCACATTTGGTCAAATTTGACCACTATATGAACCTTTCAGCCTATGAACTTTTCAGCCCCAGCATCAGTGGAGCGTTCCAAAATGAAATGCCAGGAGGTCTCTGAGCTGATGGCTGCTCACAGGGAAGATTGTGAATGTTTTGTGGCGATGTTGATTTGTGTGTAGCTATTTATTTTGTTGATTATCAAAGAAATAATAAAAACTTATGGCCAAATTTATAAATGGCAGTTTTGAATCTTGTGTAGACATCACTCTCATCCACTGACATTATGCCCTGGCCAATCAGTAGCCTGCAATCTGCTGACGTCACATTTTTTGCTCAACTCAGCACGGTTGGAACCTCACTGAAGTAGATCCCAAAAAAACCCTACAAACCGAGTAGAGTTGAGGCAAGTAGGGCTGAGTAGGTACTAGCATAAAAGGGCTTTTGGTTCTCTGTTCTTTGTGGTGTCATAGTCAGTATTTCTCTCCAGTCTCCATTGTCAATGAATCTGTTTTCACTTGTGTTTATAGCCGTATTGTGGAGATTGTGTGGAAAGGATGAGGCTGAGTTATTTCTCAGGTTCCATTTTTATTCACAACACACTCTCCAACATTCAAAAGCAGAAGAAGGAAAAACCCCCAACCTCTGCCAGTCTTATACCCCTGACATCAAAGTACAAAATCCCAATGTCTTTAAATCCCAAACACAATGCATCCCCCCTGCAGTTTCTCTCGCTTCCACCCAAACCTGGGTGGTCAGGAAATCATTCATGTCCATCTCTTTGCAAATCAAAAGGCCAACTCTCTCATCCTCCTCTTATCCCTAGGAGGTCCAGACCTTTTGTTCCTCTTCAGACGTGAAGCCAAAATAAGCACACAGGAATATACATGAGAGCATATGAACAGTCATATACATGTGAGCCCGTGAAACTACATATGTGCACCACATATAACCCCCCCAAACGTCTAAGACGGAACAAACTAACACAGATTGCCTGTCATAATAAAATCACCACACATCAGTCCACGTGCTGTCTTGGTCTCAACCGTCTGCCGTATCTGCTGCAGGCGGGCTTAACCTCTTCCGCGGCGTCCTCCTGCTGTGGAGCTGCTGTCTGGGGATTAAAACTGTTAGTCAATCTCTGTGGGTGTACTGGGGAATGCTCCCTAGGGGGTCTACCCCGTCGCGGGGCTCTCGACAACTGCACAGTTTCGTCAGCCATCACAAAAGCAGGTTTAAGTCTGTCTATGCCAATCATTTCCTTTCTGCTCCCCAAATCCAGCAAAAAATGCTTATCACCTGTTTCTAGCACTCTAAATGGTCCATCGTAAGGCGGTCGCAGAGCTGTGCGGTGGGCATCATGTCTGACAAAAACAAACTCCGCATTTTTTAAAGCTTTAGGCACAAAAACACGCGGAAAACTGTGGTGAACGGGGCCTGGTAGGACACTCGGGCCATTGTTATTCTGCAACCGCTGAGCCGAGGAGAACTCTGGCGCTGGGTTGTCAGGGAGAAATTCTCCGGGCAGCCGAAGTGGCTGTGCGAACACTAGCTCCGCTGGGGAGGCGTCTAAATCCTCTTTAGGTGCAGAACGCAACCCCAATAAAACCCATGGTAGTTTGTCAATCCAATTTGCATCCGTAAGCAACGCTCTGAGAGCCGCCTTCAGCGACCTGTGAAAACGTTCGCATAACCCGTTAGCCTGCGGGTGATACGCAGTCGTGCGGTGGATAGTTGCCTCCAGGCTGCGGGCCATCGCTGACCAAAGTTCGGAAACAAATTGTGGGCCTCTGTCAGACGTAATATCTGACGGAACTCCAAAACGCGCTACCCATGCAGTTAAAAAAGCGTGCGCCACCTCCTCAGCTGTGGTCGATGACAGGGGAACCACTTCTGGCTAGCGCGTGGTGCGGTCAACCATTATCAGAAGATGTGTGCACCCTTGCGAGGGCGGTAGGGGGCCTACAAGGTCCACATGGACATGATCAAACCTTTTAGCCAGAATATGAAACGGCTCCAAAGGAGCTCTCGTGTGTCTATGCACTTTGGCCCGCTGACAGGCCATGCAGGCTGCCGCCCACTCTCTAACTTGCTTGCGCAGACCCGGCCATACAAATTTCTCCCCTACCATTTTGACCGAAGCGCACACCCCCGGGTGCGCCAGCGAATGGATCGAGTCAAAAACACGGCAGCGCCACGAGGCCGGAACCACCAGACGGGGTCGCCCGGTGGAAACATCGCAGATTAGGGGGGGCATACCGTCTTGCAGCACCCTGTCCTCCAGCCTTAACCCTGTTGGTCCAGACTGGAGCGCGCGCACGTCCACGTCGCCGCCCTGCTCCGCGGCCATGGCTGCGTAATCTATCCCTGCGCGGACTGGGGCCGCGCGCACTTCTGCGCCGCTACCCTGGTCCGCAGCAACAGCTACGAAATCTACCTCTACGCGGGCTGGAGCAGCCACGGCACGCGAGAGGCAGTCTGCCACTACGTTAAGTTTACCCGCTACATGCTGGATATTGGTAGTGAACTCCGAAATTGCGGCCAGCTGTCTCTGCTACCGGCCCGACCAAGGTTCCGAAATCTTGGCCATTGCAAAAGTCAGCGGCTTGTGATCAACGAATGCGGTGAAACAGCGTCCCTCCAGCCAAAACTGGAAGTGACGAATAGCCAAATGGAGAGCTAACAACTCCCTGTCGAATGCGCTGTATTTTTGCTCACTATCGCGCAAAGTCTTGCTGAAAAACGCGAGCGGCTGCCAGGCTCCAGCCACATACTGTTCAACAACCGCCCCTATGGCCACATCTGACGCGTCAGTAGTGAGCGCCATTCGGGCCGCTGGGACTGGATGCGCTAACAACGCAGCGTTTGCCAAGGCTGTTTTGACTTCAGAGAATGTGCGCTCCCGCTCGGGAGACCATTCGATTTTATTTGCGGGTTTTTGTTTTTTAAGTGCAGCGTACAATGGTTGCATGAGCTGCGCCGCGCGGGGGAGGAAACGATTATAAAAATTCACCATTCCCAAAAACTCCTGTAACGCTTTGACCGTTTGTGGCTGGGGAAAATTTGCCACCGCACACCTTGTCAGGCGGAGGAACTGCTCCTTCAGGAGAGACGCGATGCCCCAAAAAATCAATCTGCGCCACCCCGAACTGACACTTCGCTGGGTTGATTATTAGCCCGTGCTCCGCCAACCTCCGGAAAACTGCCGTGAGGTGGTTTTCGTGTTTGTCTTCGGACGCACTGGCTACCAAAATGTCGTCCAGGTAGACGAACACGAAAGGGAGATCGCGCAACACCACGTCCATCATGCGTTGGAAAGTCTGCGCTGCGCCTTTAAGCCCAAACAGCATGCGCAAAAACTCAAAAAGCCCGAAAGGAGTTATTACCACTGTTTTGGGTATGTCCTCAGCGCGGACTGGGACCTGATGATAACCGCGTACCAGGTCTATCTTAGAAAAAATGCGCGTCCCCGCCAAATGAACTCAAAAATCCTGGATATGTGGGATTGGGTAGCGGTCGTGTGCTGTAGCGTTGGTCAGCCTGCGAAAATCACCGCACGGCCGCCACGAGCCATCAGTTTTAGGGACCATGTGAAGCGGTGAAGCCCAGGGGCTCTTTGAACGTCGGATGATGCCCAATTTTTCCAGGTTGGCGAACTCCTCGCGCGAGTGACCCCGCCAACAGCACAAGCCAACGTCACAGCTGCAGGTGGTAAGTTCCACGCACTCCTCACTCACGCTGTACAGGGAATAGAAGAAAAAGAGAGTGCATTAACCAGGCGTCTGTTAGCAAGATCGACCAACAAACCATGTGAGCACAAAAAATCAGCACCTAACATGCTGAAATTGACTGCCGCTATGAAGAAAGTCCACTCAAATGTGCGGCCGTGTAACAACAGAGACAGGGTCTTCTCCCCGAAGGTCTTAATCACCGAGCCGTTCGCTGCTGACACCACAGGGCCACTGGAAGGCACCAGCCAGTCAGCGTAGGAAGGTGTGATGAAACTCAGCTGGGAGCCTGTGTCCACGAGGAAGTGCCTCCCCGATCGCGCGTCCCTCAAGTAGAGCAGCTTGTTCTCCTCACTGAGAGCTGCAGCTGCTACAGACTCCCGGTCTTGGCGTTTCCCGAGCGCTTGAATTGACACGGTGGAATGCACTTGAGTGCCCTCTCGGCGAAACGGCGATGGTAAAAGCAAAGGACGTCGTCCGCTCCGCGCCTCCTGGCCCCCGCCGCTGCCGTCGTCGGTGAGTCTGGTGCTGCAGCCTCTGGCCCCCTGCCATCTCTGGATGTTGTGCCCAGCTCCGCTGCTGGGGTCATGGCCGTGTGTCGTCTATGGGCGTCGACGAGTCGCTGCGCCTCCTGGCCCAGCTCGTGGTAGTCTCGGTGGGCCAGCAGCTGTGAACCGGCCAGGGTAACTCTCACTGCTGGCGGTAGTGTCATGAGGAAAAGGTGGGCGAAAATAAAGCCATCATCTTCGGCGTCTCTCAAACTCAGCATTTTCGCCATCAGGTCTGCAGGTCTGTCGACCTCACCCTCAGTCAACACCAGGAGCTTCTCTGCTCACTCTCCCAGTGAGGGGGTGAAAAAACGGATGAGAGCAGCCTTCAAAGTGCCATACTTGTCGTCGTCTGGCGAGTGGTTGATCAGGCTCTCTACACGCTGGGCTGTGTGGTTGTCCAGCTTTGCAACCAGATGGTAGAACTTCGTGGCGTCTGCCGAAACCTTCCGAAGATGGAACTGTGCCTCGACTGCATTAAACCAGGAGCGCAGACTGTTCTGCCAGAAGTCCGGAAGCTGGACTGTGGTGGATGCATTAGCTTGGCTGGCTCCTGATGAGTCCGGTGCAGGAGAATCGTCTCCGGCCATAATACGTCTTAAGGTCACCAGTGTGGAGTTTGTGTGGAAAGGATGAGGCTGAGTTATTTCTCAGGTTCCATTTTTATTCACAACACACTCTCCAACATTCAAAAGCAGAAGAAGGAAAAAAACCCAACCTCTGCCAGTCTTATACCCCTGACATCAAAGTACAAAATCCCATTGTCTTTAAATCCCAAACACAATGCATCCCCCCCCTTTTTTGTTTTTTTTGTTACTTATTTGTACCCGTAGGTAGATTTGGTTTGCAGTCTGGTGACAAGCCACCGGCTGCCGGTTGCTGCGTGCGCGAGCGCCCTAAACCTACATGTTTTTGGTATGCGGGAGGAAACCGGAGAAATCCCGGAGTAAACCCACGCAACACGGGGAGAACATGCAAACTCCACACAGCTCACTGTTGGTCAGGGGCTGGGATCAAACCCACGATCTCATGATCCCCGCGGTCCCCCGGCCGAGGGTAAACTGTGCTGCCACAGTGCTAAACCACTGCGCCACCGTGCAGCCCAAAAACCCCTGCAGTTCCTCTCGCTTCCACCCAAACCTGGGTGGTCAGAAAATCATTCATGTCCATCTCTTTGCATATCAAAAGGCCAACTCTCTCATCCTCTTCTTATCCCTAGGAGGTCCAGACCTTTTGTTCCTCTTCAGACGTAAAGCCAAAATAAGCACACAGGAATATACATGAGAGCATATGAACAGTCATATATATGTGAGCCCGTGAAACTACATATGTGCACCACAGTATCAGCTTTGTTTCGAGATCAGCCCCTGTGCTGTTCAGGGCCTGGATGCCTCTCCGCATTTGTCGGGGGCAGTTGTCTATGAGGAAGCCCTTCACCTTCCTCCTGTGGTATTCTTAGCGTGTTTTATGCCTCTTCTCAAGTTGGCTCTGGCAGTGCTGTACAGAGAGCTGTCCCCCTACCTGAAGGCTGAGGTGTGATCTCTGATCAGAGCCTAGACCTCACTTGTTATCCAGGAAAGATGTGTTTGGTGACTGTCACATTTTCCACACAGCAATTAATGTAGAAAAGGACAGACTTGGTGTCGGAGTCCAGGTCCTGCTGTTCAAAGGTGTTCCAATCTGTGCAGCTAAAGCAGTCCTGTAGCTGAAGGAGAGCATTTTCAGTCCAGGTTTTAATTGTTTGTTTGGTTGGGGGAGGGACTCTTCCTAAGGATGGTGTAAGCAGGTATTAGAAGCAGGGAGAGATGGTCTGATTGTCCAAGGTGAGGGAGGGGGGTGGCTCTGTAGGCATGCTTAATGTTGCTGTAAACATGATCCAGTGTTCTTTCCCCTCTTGTGGGACACTTAACATGTTGGTGAAATTTGGGGAGTACAGTCTTTAAGCATGCTTTGTTAAAATCCCTTGCAATAATGTGGACTGCGTCAGGGTGATCTTTCTGTTGCCTGCTAACAATGTACTGGAGGTGGCTGAGTGCTAAGCTAATGCTAGCGTCTAGAGGAATGTAAACAGCTGTTACAAAAACAGACTCGGCATCATCACTGAGTATATCAAGGAGCCTGTATAAGATCCCTAATTTCTCAGCAGCTAGTATTGCCCAATCTGCCTGAAAGTTCTGTGAAAGCCAAGCTTTCAACATGCTTGTCTTTGTGCAGCCATGTCAGATTGTGTCTAAGCAAGAGCACATGCATGAGAACTAGCATGTACTCATGCAACTAACAGTACAAGAAGAGGCAGGTATTAGTGATGGGATCCACATTTCACTAAAATGTACTGAATCACTTTGGCTCGTTCACTAAAAAGACCCATTCTAAAGATTCGTACACCAAATCATTCAGTGCTGTACTGGAGCTCTAAAGATGCGTTCACACCATGCATACAAAGTCAGTGGAAAGAGGTGAGCACACGCGAAATTGTACATTCGCGTTTTCACGTCCGAGGAATAGCACTCGCTTTGAGATTCTGCCATTATCGGAGTAAAAGTATCAACAGTGCACGGTGGCGCAGTGGTTTAGCACTGTGGCAGCACAGTTTTACCCTCAGCCGGGGGATCGTGGGGATCATGAGATCGTGGGTTCGATCCCAGCCCCCGACCAACAGTGAGCTGTGTGGAGTTTGCATGTTCTCCCCGTGTTGCGTGGGTTTACTCCGGGATTTCTCCGGTTTCCTCCCGCATACCAAAAACATGTAGGTTTAGGGCGCTCGCGCACGCAGCGACCGGCAGCCGGTGGCTTGTCACCAGACTGCAAACGGAATCTACCTACGGGTACAAATAAGTAACAAAAAAAAAAAAAAAAAAAAAAAAAAAAAAAAACAGTGGAGAGTAAACTAATTTGAAAATGAGACTGACACTTGCAGACAGAAGGACCAGGATCAACTCAATCAACTCAATCGGGATGTCTGAGATATTTACCCATGGATTCCTGCCACGGACGTGCTAACAAGGCTAGCAGACTAGTCTTGGCTAGCGACCGCTCAGTATGCTCACTGACTGAACTGATGAGAACGTAAGGGAGACAGACAACTGCTGTACGAATCACCTGGTGTATCGGTCTCTGCTCCTGAGTCAGTGCACGTCAGTACACGTTCATGTACTGAGAACTGTGCGGGAGGCTGCTGAGCGAATCAGTAGTGTTTCCAGTCTCTACTCCACAGTACACGTTCATGTACTGAGAATTGTGCATGAGGCTGCTGAACAAATCAGTAGCGTTTCCAGTCTCTGCTCCACAGTACACGTTCATGTACTGACAGTGTGTGGGAGGCTGCTGAACAAAGCAGCAGGAAAGGCAGCTTGGAGTCGTGCTGTGCATTTAAACATGGTAAACAGATGTAACGGATTATTCTTCTTATTATTATTATGCTGGATTATTTTAAGAGTATATTTAACCCTTTTATTTTAGTACTTGGGGGTTTTATGCATTTTATTGGTTTTAATTGAGTTTGCTGTTTTTCTTTTCGTTCTTGTTTTTACCAGTTGATTTGTTGCATGTTATTATTATTGCATGTTTTGTTGTGGTGTTTTAATGTTTTTTAAAGGATAACTTTAAAAAAACAGCGACTTAACTCCACTCATGTATATAGTCTGACAGTCATTGGTAATAAACATTGTTTAAACACTAGTGCCTACTGTTCCTTTATTTTATTTTTATTTAAGCTTTATTTATACAGGGTAGTTCCACTGAGAGGCAGCAACCTCTCTTTTTCAAGGACACCCTATTCACACTCACATGGTTACAAATTCACACCAGAAAGCTTCCCAGTACAACCACAGACTGACCTGTGGCCACTGAGCAGCTCCACTGGAGCAGTGGGGTTAAGAGCCTTGTTCAAGGGCACCACAGTGGGGTTAAGAGAGGATGGGGCAAACACTGCTATGTTATCTGTCCCACCCAGATCTAATCCTGCTCGTTCAGGGATCAAACCCACGACCCTCCGCTCACCAGTCCACATCTCTAATATTAGGCCACCCATGCCGTCCTTACTGAGGTGCAAACTAGCAGATGTGTCTGTCACGTAAAAACAGATTCAGCAACTAAATGATATATTTCTTGCTTCAAAATCACTTTCACTGTTTCATTTCGTTGTGTTGAATCCATCCATTGTTACTTCCTGGTTCCTGCAGACCAGGCAGGAGGAGCCTTTCATGAACGACTCATCCAATAAAAGCAGCTCCTTTTGGAGCTCCAGTTTTGTGAGGCTGTAATAGGCTGTAGAAGGCTAGGAGAGCTACCAGTCAATGACGTGTATGTGACTGGAAAGCTTGGGATGAAATGGCCGCTATTTCCTAAGTGATTCCTTCAGTTACAGTAAGTGATTCAATACAGTTTGTTCACCCAAAAGAACTAGTACACTTGAAGAAATCATTCATGAACGTTCCAACTCTAGCAGGTATTCCTTTCTGGGTCTTAATGTGAGTATACACGTGTCAGATATGGTAAGTATTTGGGACTATTTGGCGTGAGATTTGATTGGTTGGCACGTGATAGACATTAAAAGTGGGTGTCATGTGCCATGGGTGTGAGAGTTGGCAACCTTGTTCATACTAATGTTTTTGTTTCAATATTTTATTTTAGTAGTATAAAAAGCCCACAGTAAAATCAGTATAAATTCATGGTTGCTGTGGTAACAAACACAGTCAAAAGGTGACATTGCAGCATTTCAAATGGAGATGTTTTGGTAAGGGAAGTTCCCAAGACTGATATTCCCTGAGCACAGGGCAGGGAATACTGGTGAAGATCTATTATTGATCAATAAATAACCTTACAGATTTGGAGAAAAAAACATTTTGTTCCCAATAAAATATGCTCACTCGCTCGCTCTCTCCCCCTCTCTCTCTTGCTCTAAGTGGTCTAGTTGGTGTTGTTATTGTTAGCTTGAAAGCTAACAAGCCTAAGGTTGGAGAAACCCCAGACATGGAATGGATCAATATCGCAGCCAGTGGCACATTGATGTAGTCTTATATGTTTAGGGAAAGTTATAATTACAAGTTATAAACAGTCCAAAAACAGTTAGGTGGCTGTTGTTTTTTCTTTTTTTTTTTTAAGGTGAAAATTAACAGCCTTGTGTGTCTAGGAAAAACTGATTGCCTTGTTGAAGGACTTGACTCAGAATACCTGTCTGACAATAAATGAAAATGTGTTCTGTTGTGGTAACAAAATTGCATACTACAATAAATTCTTACACAAAATAAACAAAAAACAGAGAATAAAAGAAAATATAAAAGACAGTCGGCTTTACAAACTCCAGGAGAAAATAAGAAAATGACAAAAAGTCTGGATGCCTAAGCTATGTGCACTGAAAATAAGATGACCATGTAGGGATACAAGGGGACACATGGGTGATGTTGTTTTGATTCATTATACAGTGAACTGCCATCTGATGAAAACAATCACCTGAGCGAGCTTCCTCATTGCTTCCTCATCTAAGCACACAAACCCACACCTGACACATGCAAGCTTCCACAGTGAGGGAGAAAAATATTCTCATATGCAGCAAAAATGAATTGATTCTACAGCTGCGACTGTGATCATATTGTTGGCTTTGGTATTTTCATGGGATTTGTTGACAATAAGAAAAAATTAATATCACTAGCCAGGTGCTCTAAATCAATGGCTATTTCAGGTTTTTTACTGCGATAAGAATTTGATGTGAGCCAGTGAATAGGGCAATGGAATGGGAAGCAGTAACTCAGAATTGGATTCAGAGGAATTGCAGACCAAAAGACCAAGGGGTTCACGCCCTCCATCTCCTTCCTCACTCTTTTACAAAAAATATGACATTTTCAATGCATAAAGCAATTTAATCTTTCTCTCCTCTTTGAAAACGCCTGTAAATGAGGGTCTGTGAAATTAAGCCCAAAGATTGGTCAGTATGTCGACCTCTCTCCCTCATTTCTTTTTTTTTTAGCTCTGTCCTGTCTCTATCTAATACAAAATATAAGATATTATCAATGCATGAAGCAATTTAATCTCTCTTCCTTTGCGCTCTCTCTCATGAAAATGTCTCTAAATGAGTGTCTGTGAAATTAAGAGGGAAAATGGTCTGTTTTCTCTGAGGTCATTCTCTCACTCTCTTTCTCTTTCCCTTCTCTCTCTCTCTCTCTCTCACTGCTTCTGTGATCAGTCCATTTGTCAGGGTCAGACTTCTTCCCATCTGGGAGCAGCATTTTGCCTGCCAAACATTCCTTATTACCGTATGTAAATTCATTAATTGCAAACCCATAACCACATCATCCTTTTACTTTGACCTCTTATATCCACCCCACCTACTTTCCAATTTATACACAAGCACACAGACCCATCCTCTGCCCTCATGCAAATGGGCAACACATAAATAATCTAAGAAAGAAAGAAAGAAAAAGATGTGAGGGGTAGGGAAAAAAGATATACAGAAACTGAAACAACCCAATGAAAGAGACAGACTACAGCAAACTGACAGAGTGACTGTGTGAATGAAATCATGGTTTTTCAGACAATAGAATAAGATGCAAGAGAAAAACATCCCTTTGTTATGTCAAACACACAGTCTCACTGGAAATGTCTTGGCCTGCTTTATTCATCTTAACATTGTCATTGTGAATAATAGCAGAGATTGACACAGACTCTTGCAACGGATTAATTCCCCCGCAGTTCAAAGAATTTTACACAGACAGCAATGTGTTGATGCCCCTAAGCTGAAGAATAATACTCTGTGTATACCAGTATGCACTTCTAGATATCAACCTACTGTAAGAGCACAAACTCTAAGCTGTCTTTAGAATGGCAGCAGCTGTGAAGAACCATCCATTGTGTGCATCCTGTATGCAAATGGCACTCTCCTTTTCAAGAGCGTACAATATATGTGCTTCAGAATAACAATACAACGGAAAGGCAACTTATCCATCTTGTTCAAGTCGACTCCACATGCTAGGATTTGAGTTTCTGTACCACCAAGTTCCAACAGGATACTGTAGTTATGTGTTAGCCTGTTGAAAAACACGTGTATAGAAGTGACGTACTGTATTGTGTCCCTGGAGTCACTTTAGTTGAGTTGGAATTATTTGCAGAGCATTTGTTTATTTACAAGTCTTGTCAGTTTTTGCAGGACCTGTGTGTTGCGATTTTGATAAAGATGTTTTACATGTTTTGTCTATTTGCAGTTGTTTCCTCAAGCTATGTACCAATCACCAAACTCAAAAGTTAAAAAAAAAACATTTATTGGCTATCCACTAAACAGCAAATTGCACTAGAACACACAAGAAAACAAAAGGATTTCATTATGTCCTTGGATGAGGGATTAAATTATGAATGATAGTGTAGGAAACATACACATACAGAGGGGTCCCCCCCCCCCCCCCGGTCCTGTCAGGCAGCTAGGTAAGCAGAACAGAGATCTGTTACCCTTATTGTGCCAAAACAGATTTACTTTGCCAAAAGGAGCTTTATACAGTACCTAACTATGTACTTTATATTGTTGTAAACTCCTCCTGCAATAACTTTTAATACTTTATTTAAATTATTTTACCCATGGAGGATCCGGCAGGATGGGGAATAGGGAAAGGAAGTGTGTGGTGGGGGAAAGAAAGGGGAGGGGAACAGACAAAAAGGCAAACAAACCAACAACTAAAACAAACAGAAGACCAACTGCTACTTCCACCAAAGATGTCTCAACATGAGTCTGGTATCCACACCTGTTAAAGGAGAGACATTTGTGCGTGTGCGTTCATGTGTGTATATATGAGAGTGCACGCAAAATAAGTGTGTGCATGTGAGTGGTTTGTCAGGAAACATACGAAGAGGGGGGCCGGTTGCAGCAGCTCTACCCCCCCCCCCCCCCGCCCGGGAACCCTGAGCAGGCAAGGCAGCACTGTCAACCCCCACAGGGCACAAATGCCCGAGATCAGCAAGCCCCAGGAAAGCCAGGCATCCGCCCCTGAAGGGATGATCGAGGGAGGCCAGGAAGCCAGGCGGCCGGCATGACAGGCCCACACCACCGGGCCTGCCAAACCCCCAGTGGGGCTAACGCCAGTCCCTGGGCCCCAGGCACCAAGAGGCCAGTGCCCCCACCCTCCGGACCAGAGACCGGCCCGCGCCCCCCGGCACGAGCCCCCCCAGACACCCCCACAGCCCCCCCCCAGCACCACCACACACCCCAGGGACCCCCATGCCCAAAGAAGTCCCACCCACCTAGGGGAGCCCACTTATCCGAGAGGCACTACCCCCCGCAATCCAGCACCTCCCAACTCGCAGACACACCCTTCCCCACACCTTCACACCCTCATGCTCTCATACACACTCCCTCACTCTCACTCACCCACTCTCACATTCCAGGGCCCACCCATTCTCTCTCACTCCTGTACCCATTCAATCTCACTCCCACTTGCCCTCAGGGTCATCCACACCCACTCACATTCACCCACGCACACACTCTCACTCACACTCCAACCTACTCACATCCATTCATACTTTCCCCCTCACACTCACCCACCTTCATTCACCCTTATTTCTTAGGGCAACTGCGATGCAGATGCAGCGAAACTAAACGAGCACCAGTGCCCAGTAGCGGCTGGGGAGACCGCCGGCGCAGGCCAGCGGCCACCGAGGGGGGTGCTTTAGGGGCTTGAGCCCCTGCCCCTTTGCAAAAGTATCCAAAGTACCCTTTTGAGTGGCCATTTAAATTTTCAGCATTCAATATAATTAGACAGAGTCGGTGCCATGGAGGATTATTTGGGGTCCGTGCCCCCCAAATGAGTTACTGTGTCCCCCAAAAGTCCCAGACTAAGTATTTGGCATCAAATTTCATTTTATTAATTGAAAATGTATATTTATGAAAAGTATGACTTCTGAGTGTAGTGAAGGCAGCATTGTGTTGCTGGTGGTGACTCCATCCTTTCCCCAACAGCAGGTAGATCACTTTTCAGTTGTTGTGTTACTTGATGTTTGATAGTAATTTTGTATAATTCTTTCTTCATGTAAATGTTATTTTTAAAATCAAATAACATTTATTAAGCAGCCCAAATAATTATGTGACATTACAAAACCAACTAAGAATTACTTGGTTTGTGGAATTTTGAACCAGTTTCAACGGTTTTGTTCAGCTATGGAAGAAAGACCATGAAAATACAGTGAGGTGAGTTAATAGGAGTGCGAGTGTGGCAGCTGTGACAGACTCCCACTCTTTCTGGTTCGCTGTTTTTAGTCCACGTTTGCCCATGAGCATCAAGGGAGCAGCTCGCCAGATGGCCGCAGAAAGACTGGGATGGAGAAGGTGTGGGCTTGGGGCAGAGAAGAGTGGTGAGGCGTTGGTTCTGACTGCCGTGGCCTCTGAAGGACCAGACTAGAGGGTAGTGATGGAGAGAGCACTCCAGATAGAGACACACATCCAGGGAACGAGTGAGGGGACCGACAGAAGTGTCTGGTAGAGAGTCAGAACGGCTTTTGGGCAGCAGGAAGGGGACTGCCAGATTGCCAAGAGGTTGTCTTGTCCCGGACTCTGCAAAGCCATATACAGTGGGGTAAAAAAGTATTTAGTCAGCCACCAATTGTGCAAGTTCTCCCACTTAAAAGATGAGAGAGGTCTCCAATTTTCATCATAGGTATATGTCATATCCGGCTCTAGGGAGCCGGGCAATCAGAGCCAGGGGCAAGCCAGTGAGTCGTGATATTTTATTCAGGGTAAAGGGGAAGGGATGAGAGCACAGATACTCATCCAGACGTACACTCACAGGTTGCACAGCACAGAGGTAAGCAGCTCGTACCGGACGTGGGGGTAACAAGACGTACATACTCACAGCGGGATACAAACACAGGAATGCTGCAAGAGGAGTATAAGCTGACACCAGACGAAGGGGCTTCAGCTTAGCAATGTGTTTATGTCGCAGCCCCGAGTCATCGAGGCTGCTCCTATTTATCCTCATTGGCAGCGCCCCAGCTGATGAAGACTAATTGGCCCCAGCCGTCCATAATGCTGCCAGCTGGGGGCCAGCTGAGACGCTGCTCAATGGGAAGCAGGGATGAGGGAAAACATGGGCTGAGTGCCGAGACGGCATCTCAACCCATGGTGACAGAGCCCCTCCCTCAAGGTCGGGCTCCTGAACGACCAGGAACATCCCAGCCCCCCCCCTCCCCACCTAGGGTGGGAGGAAGGAAGGCGGACCGGAGGGGAAGAAGCCAAGGGAAGGACAACACCAATGGGGCAATGTAGGGTAGCGGGAAAGAAAAACCCAAATACAATACTGACAAAACAGAATAATTAACCCAGGTACAGATGGGGAGAAGAACTGGGTCAGCACGCTGGTTACATACTACCCAGAGAGTACCAACCATGCGTGACCCAGAGCAAGGAAAAAAGAACCACCAAAAAGGTACAGGGCAAAAAATGCTGAGTACGGTTAAATAAAGGGGAACCTATACACAGCGCTAATTTAAGTACATACACACACAGTCACCAAGAAAAGTGAGGGTGACTGGAACAAATGACAATTATAGAGCATGGTGTTACAGAAAACAAGGCACATGACTCTATAATGAACCAAAAGGACAAAAAAGAAATACTGAGTGCAGGCAAAGAAAAACCCACACACACAAATATATAAATACCCAGTCACCTAAAGAAATGAAAGTGACTGGAATAAATGGATAACTGCAGAGCATGGTGTTACGGAAAACAAAACATAACTCTACAATACAAAAAACGAGGCTAAAAACATGGCACAAAAAGTAAAATGCTGAGCATGAGCGATGGAAAACACAGCACTATAAAAACGAATCCACCAACAGGACAAAACATTACACCCGAGTGACCTTAATAACAAAAGAAAAAGTGACACCCGAGGTGAATGGCAGGCAGAGTCCAAAAATGGCCGAGATGGCTCCGGAGATCTCCCCGCCCATCGTCCAGCTGGCGAATCAGGGGAAGAGAAGTGTTCGGACGGCGAACTCTGGACCCAGATCCCAGGAATCCAGTCCACCGGCAGCCGAACCAGGCTGCCCAGAGGGAAACACAGACCAGTGGGGGGAACCAGATCACCGAACCGAAAGTTCTGTGGGTCGGGTCGTCGACCCGCATCACTCAACCACCAGGACCATTGAGACGGGCGAAGGATCAGAGCGGATCCCGGTGGAAGAGGCTCAGGGGAGAGCCGATGACGAGGGCGGCGGGCGTCAGGCCGCAGGAAAACGGCCACCTCCTCACCGGACCTGGACAATACTGGGGCAGCACCCACGTCGGACCCCGATCGGGCCTCAGGCGAACCCACGTTGGACCCCGACTGGGTCTCGGGCGAACCCACGTTGAATACTGCACCAGAACCGACCTCCAACGTTGAACCCGGACCCTCCAGCACCACGAGGAACAGCAAGTCCTTGCCGGTGACCCTGGAAGAAGGCTCAGAAGAGAAAACAGAACCGGGATCAGGATCACCGGCAGCGCCAGAACCCGGCGAGACGAGCTCAGACGCAGCGGACGGCTGCACCCGGCTCGTCTCCCCTGGAGATAGGCTGAAGTGCTCGGGGATAAAAAGAGAGAAAAGAAAGGAGAGCACTCGCCTGATCTCGGGTTCTGACGCCGTCCAGGACTGCGAAGATCCAGGATCCGTCGTCAGGAGGTCGTTGTCAGGCTCCCATCTAGCCGCGTCGGGCCCCGCAGCCAGCACGATGGTCAGCGCAGCTTGAGATCCCTCCAGCTCAGGTAACCCCGCCGACGATCCACTCGGCGTGAAGCCAGAAGAATCTCGTCCCGCCGGACCGAACCGCTCCTCCGTGGAGACCCGGGGACGCTCAGTCGTCGGCGTAGACTCCACGCAGCAGTCAGTCCCCCTCCTCCGTCCGCAATGTAGCTGCGGAACCACAGGCCCTCTCCATATCCCACCACGTTGACCCGGAGCCGGGGACCGCTTGGCGGAGAGAGACACAGAGGATGCGGGATTAGGAATACAAGTTACAGCAGGTGGGGAGAGTTCAGGGAGCTGCGAACCCTGAACTTCTCCTCCAGGGATGTGACAGAGCAAATCATTAAGCAGGTGTGAAAAAACAATGACTTGCCTGCCCCCTGGAGGTTGAGTATCGCCTGCTGTAGTGGAATCTGCTTCTTCCTCTCCCCGCCCGGCGATAACGGAGGACCCCCCGGGAATTCGTCTGAGGGTCGCTCGCGTTGTCTCCAGCAGAGAGCTCACCAGGCCGGGATTCCAGGCACACACAGCGGTCAGGAAGCGTGTCGAGGAGGAGGGGGAAACAGCCGGGGTGAGCCAGCCCGAATGTCCAGGAATGACAGCGGGGAAACGAGGCTCAGGGGACGAGGCTGTAGAATCTCCACACTGACGAGGCGAAGGGATGACAGCTGCGTGGGAGGAACGGTCCTGACGATGACCCAGAACTGGATCCGGACGAGGTTCGTGCAGAGGTGACTCGGCGATGTGATGACGACTACTCCCAGGGGACGAAGCGAGGGGGAAACCCAGGATTCGCCGCTCCAGATCGGAGATCGAGACGAGGAAGGCGTCGAGCACGGGAAAGCTTCGTAGCCCTGAAGTCCTCACCATCAATCTCACTGCCGCCGCCACATGCCTGAAGGTGGTGACAGGAAACACAGTAGAGCTCGCGACAGCCACTCGACCCCGGACATAACTGCTGTCAGCTGCGGCTCCTTGAAGGGAATCCCGAGTGACGTGGCGCAGGTCGGGGGAAGTCCTCTGGTTGGCGCGAACTCCCGGACTGGAATAGCGGCAGGAACGGGACTCCGAAGCGGGGAAAGACGTCGCCCACTTCGACTCCCTGCCGGGATTTCCATCCACCCCGTGGAGCTTCTCTCGCTGTGTACCTGCAGCGTCTATCCTGGCACTGTCCTCCAGATGGTACAGAGAGTGAGGGTGACAGTCCAGGAGTTCCTCAGCACGGCCCGGATGCCAGCGTCTCGCGTTGGAGGCGTCGTGCAGGGTGAAGAACGTCCCGTCGACAGCCTCCGAGATGGACCTCAGCTCGTCGCCCTGGCGCCGGAAGTGACTCCTGGGAAACGGCATGCTAGCAGCGCTGACACCCGGACAGAAAGGTACATTTCCACGGCGACTCACGGCCGCCGGTAACTCTTCTGGCTGCGACATACTGTCATATCCGGCTCTAGGGAGCCGGGCAATCAGAGCCAGGGGCAAGCCAGTGAGTCGTGATATTTTATTCAGGGTAAAGGGGAAGGGATGAGAGCACAGATACTCATGCAGACGTACACTCACAGGTTGCACAGCGCAGAGGTAAGCAGCTCGTACCGGACGTGGGGGTAACAAGACGTACATACTCACAGCGGGATACAAACACAGGAATGCTGCAAGAGGAGTATAAGCTGACACCAGACGAAGGGGCTTCAGCTTAGCAATGTGTTTATGTCGCAGCCCCGAGTCATCGAGGCTGCTCCTATTTATCCTCATTGGCAGCGCCCCAGCTGATGAAGACTAATTGGCCCCAGCCGTCCATAATGCTGCCAGCTGGGGGCCAGCTGAGACGCTGCTCAATGGGAAGCAGGGATGAGGGAAAACATGGGCTGAGTGCCGAGACGGCATCTCAACCCATGGTGACAGTATACCTCAACTATGAGAGACAAAATGAGAAAAAAAAAATCCAGAAAATCACATTGAAGGATTTTTAAAGAATTTATTTGCAAATTATGGTGGAAAAGAAGTATTTGGTCACCTACAAACAAGCAAGATTTCTGGCTCTCACAGACCTGTAACTTCTTCTTTAAGAGGCTCCTCTATCCTCCACTCGTTACCTGTATTAATGGCACCTATTTGAACTCGTTACCTCCGCCAAGAAGGTTATGTGATCATCAGCGTTGGTTTGTCTGTTTGTCTGTTTGTCTGTTTGTTTGTTTGTTTGTTTGTTTGTTAGCAAGATAACTCAAAAACTTATCGACGGATTTTCATGAAATTTTCACAGATTGTCAGAAATGGGGTATCCTACAGATGATTACATTTTGGTGGTGATCCGGATCACCGTCCAGAAGAAAACCGCTATTACGGAAAATGCCATTTTCGTGAATAACTATTGAACCACTAATCCTATCATTGTCAATCCAATTGCTAGTCATATGTTTTCATGGTCAAGGAATCTGAAAACGTACACACAAACACTGTATGGGGGGAACTGTGGCGCTTGGCGGAGGTCTGCGCTCTCCGAGTGCTTTTCTAGTGTTGTTTTTGTGTTTTGTGCCCTTGAGCCGCATCAGTGCTACTGGCTCTTAGAATAAATTCCTTAAAACTTTGAGGCCAGCATTTGGGTCCTAAATTCCACCCCAGAGGGGCTCACTTGTGGCAGAAGGATGTTGCCAGTATGGACCCAGCGGACACTAAGTTTTTTCTAATGGGCCTTGATGAAGAGGATGTTTGGGCAGCTTCTCTCATCGAAGAATATATCGAGGAGACCTCTGACAAACCTCTGGCTTGACAGTTGATGGTCCACCAACCTCTGGCTCAACAGTTGGAGGTCCACAACCTCTGGCTTGACAGCTGATGGTCCACCGACCTCTGGCTCAACAGTTGGAGGTCCACGACCTCTGGCTTGACAGTTGATGGTCCACCGACCTCTGGCTTGACAGTGGGAGGTTCATCGACCTCTGGCTTGACAGTTGGAGGTCTACTGACCTCAGCCTTGACAGTTGGAGGTTCACCAATTTCTGGCTTGACAGTTGAAGGTCCACCGACCTCTGGTTTGACAGTTGGCGGTCCACCGATCTCTGGCTCGACTGGTGGGGTGTGGTCCTCCTGTGGCTCCATCCTCGACAGGACCACCTCAGATGAGGGGGGGAGAACAGGTGATCAATGAGGTGACACCACAGTCAATAACAGCAGAGACTGGTGGGGAGGGCCCAAGAGTGTTGGACTCTGCACTTGGGTCCCCCCACCAGAAGTAAGGCAAGTCTTTTCTAAAATGGTTGTAGAAAATGATGGAAAGGTACTGGCCTAAGCTCCTGGTCTCCTGCTGCTGAAGTGATGATCTCATGATAAGCTGCTGGAGCGGTGGCCTTGGCTGCTGGAATAGATGATGTTTGGGTAGCATAGGCTTCAGGTGCTGATGGTTGGAGCGCACTGACCTTTGGAGCTGTAGACTGAGGTGCGCCAAACTCAGGAATAGGCGATGTGGGTGCGCCGGCCTCAGGAACAACAGATTGAGGCTCTCCAGCCTCTGAAACGCACAACGGAGGCTCTCCAGCCTCTGAAACACATAACAGAGGCTCTTCAGCCTCTGAAACAATGGCTGGAGGTCGCCTGACCTGTGTAGCATTTGCTGGAGGTCTCCTGACCTCTGAAACAGTGGCTGGAGGTCTCCTGACTTCTAAAGCACACGACAGCTCCTCCTCCTCTGGCATGAAGGAGTACTCCTCAGACAGCAGGAAGTCATTTAGGAAGGCAAAGATGTCCTCCCTCAGGTGGGGCTTCGCTGCTACCAACCAATGAGCCCGCCTCCATGCCGCGAACTCCCAGTGAACCAGGACCAGGCAGAGGGTATAGCAATTTCCAATATCCTGGATGAGGACCTGCAGTTCCTGGTGGCGGGTCAGTTCCTCCGGCAAAGGGTTAGGGAGAGAGGAGAGATGATAGGCAGATGAATATGATGGAGCTGCAGCAGATGTCACAACAGAGCCAGGTGGCGAGGACTCAGCAGGGGTGAATGGCTGCCGCTGAGCCCCACCACTGGGAAAAAGACAAGACCTTTTATTCATGGATGTGAAAAAATGAAAAGGTACTTGCTTTGTATTCTGCTCTGGCGCTGCTGAAGAGCCAGGTGAGCCCCTCTGGATAATAGCAGAGTTCACTTGGTGGTGAGCTGTGGGGGGTGGTGCCGGAGTTGGAGTGGAGTGCTGAGAGGGGTGACGCCGACGCTCCCTTTGCCTATTTTCCCCAGTCCTAGGCAGAGAGGCGGGCCATGGGGTGCAGTTAATGGGTAGCTCCCGTACCCACGAAAACACCCTGAGGCGTAGGGTGCACTCCAACTCCTGGGCTGCCGCTGTCCAGAACTGGCTCTCCTCCTCCAGTTTGGTGCAGCTGCTGGCTGCGGTCACCAGAGTCCACAGCCTCTCCATAGCCCACAACTATTCGTCGTGAGGAGCGCCAATCCCATCACAGCTCAGAGCAAACTAAGCCTGCTGGGTCCACACTGGTGGCATCCTAATGTCAACGGTGAGGTGTTTCTTTAAGGACCCAAACGCCAGAGCTCAGTTTGCGAAGATTTATTAACAAAAAAGGAACATAACACACTGGCTGCAAAAACACAACGTATGCGAAAAACAAAACTCAAAGAAATAAGACGGCTAGACAAGACAAGACTACAATGAAGACAGGAGGATGCCACAACCAGCTGAAGGACGGTGTCCCTTAAGTACACTAGACATAATGAACATAATTACAAACAGGTGTACACAATCAGGAACAAATGGAAACCAATAATCACTGACAGCTAACACATGAGGAAGACAGAGGTCACAGGAGGGGCGGGGCTGCACAGACAAACACCACCAGGGGAGACACGGAACATGAACAGGGGATCAGGGAGACAAGACAAAGACAATCATAAGGATGATAATCACAAAAAGAGAATACTAATAAACTAGACTAAGGGGAAAACCAACAAAGACATAAATACACAAGACAGAATAATCATAATGACAACCCAGGAAAATAATGATAATGATAAACACAGAAAATAAGAATAAACTTAAAGCGTGAGCCTGGTCCTCCGTCCATGCACAGATCCTAACAACTAGCAAACATCCTCCCTTACTAAAGGTAATACTCAAAACCCAAACTAACTTTGGATGCAAGGACCGTCACATTTACTAACTAAAAAAGCACTCGGAGAGCGCAGACTTCCGCCAAGCGCCACAGTTCCCCCCATACAGTGTTTGTGTGTACGTTTTCAGATTCCTTGACCATGAAAACATATGACGAGCAATTGGATTCACAATGATAGGATTAGTGGTTCAGTAGTTATTCACGAAAATCGCATTTTCCGTAATGGCGGTTTTCGCCACAGTTCCCCCCATACAGTGTTTGTGTGTACATTTTCATGTGTGTACATGAAAACATATGACAAGCAATTGGATTGGCAATGATAGGATTACTGGTTCAGTAGTTATTCACGAAAATGGCATTTTGCGTAATGGCGGTTTTCTTGTGGACAGTGATCCGGATCACCACCAAAATCTAATCATCTGTAGGATACCCCATTTCTGACAATCTATGAAAATTTCATGAAAATCCGTCCATAACTTTTTGAGTTATCTTGTTAACAAACAAACAGGCAGACAAACCAACGCCGATGATCACATAACCTCCTTGGCGGAGGTAACAATAACGATAAAATAAAGTTAAAGAAATCAAACTTTAGAAAGCAGCCTCTCTCTTAAATGAAAAAAATAAAAAGTTAGTTAGCGACAGCTGCTGAAAATGTGAGAACTGTGAGTGCTGGGAACTGAGTGAGTAGTGTGTGGAACTTACCGCTTGCCATTGCGACGTTGGCTTGTGCTGTGGGCGGGGTCACTCGGGCTGCACAGGGAATAGAATAAAAAGAAAGTGCATTAACCAGGCGCCTATTAGCAAGATCAACCAACAAACCATGTGAGCACAGAAAATCAGCCCCCAACATATTGAAGCTCACTGCAGCTATAACAAAAGTCCACTCAAATGTACGGCAGTGTAGGGACAGATTATGCAGCCATGGCCATGGATCAGGTTAGTGACGCGGACGTGCGCGCGCTCCAGTCTGGACCAACAGGGTTAAGGCTGGAGAACAGGGTGCTGCAAGACGGTATGCCCCCCCTAATCTGCGATGTCTCCACTGGGCGACCGCGTCCTGTGGTACCGGCCGCGTGGCGCCGCCGCGTTTTTGACTCGATCCATTCTCTGGCGCACCCGGGAGTGCGTGCTTCAGTCAAAATGGTGGGAGAGAAATTTGTATGGCCGAGCCTTTGCAAACAAGTTAGAGAGTGGGCAGCAGCCTGCATGGCTTGTCAATGAGCCAAGGTGCACAGACACACGAGAGCTCCCTTGGAGCCGTTTCACATCCCGGCTAAGAGGTTTGATCATGTTCACATGGACCTCGTAGGCCCCCTCCCGCCCTCACAGGGGTGCACACATCTTCTGACAATGGTTGACCGCACCACGCGCTGGCCGGAAGTGGTCCCACTGTCGTCAACCACAGCCGAGGAGGTGGCACGCGCGTTTGACATTACGTCCGACAGAGGCCCTCAATTTGTTTCCGAACTTTGGTCAGCGTTGGCTCGCAGCCCGGGGGCAACGATCCACTGCACGACAGCGTACAATCCGCAGGCAAACGGGTTATGCGAACGTTTTCACAGGTCATTGAAGGCGGCCCTTAGAGTGTCGCTTACGGATGCAAATTGGGTGGACAGGCTACCATGGGTTTTATTGGGGTTGCGTTCTGCACCTAAAGAGGATTTAGAAGCCTCCCCGGCTGAGCTAGTTTTCGCACAGCCACTTCGGCTGCCCGAGGAGTTTCTCCCAGATAATCCTGCGCCAGAGTGCTCTCCAGCTCAGCGGTTACAGAGTAGCACGGAATCGAGCACGCTGCCTGGCCCCGTTCATCACAGTTTTCCTCGCGTTTTTGTGCCTAAGGCTTTAAAAAATGCAGAGTTTGTTTTTGTCAGACACGATGCCCATCACCCAACGTTACGACCACCTTATGATGGACCATTTAGAGTGCTGGAAACAGGGGATACGCACTTTTTGCTTGATTTGGGGGGCAGAAAAGAGATGATTGGCATAAACAGGCTCAAACCCGCTTTTGTGGTGGTTGACGAAGGTGTGCAGTTGCCCAGGGCTCCTTGGCGCAGCAGACCCCCTAGGGAGCATTCCCCAGAGCTCCCACAGGGATTGACTAACTGTTCTCATCCTCAGACAGCAGCTCCCCAGCAGGAGGGCGCTGCGGAGGCGGTAAAGCCCGCTTACAGCAGATAAGGGAGAAGACTGAGGCCCAAGCAGCATGTGGACTGATGTGTGTGATTTTATCATGACATGCAGACTGTTATTACGTTGTCCCATCTTAGACGTTTGGGGGGAGGGTCATGTGGCACACATATGTGGGTTTCATATGCTTCATATGTATTCACTGTATGCTTACTGTATGCTTCACGTCTCAGATGAACAAAAGGACTGAGCCTCCTAGGAGATAACAGGAGGATGTGAAATGTGGTCTTTTGTATGCAAAGAGATGGCCTTGGGGAATTTCTCGGCCACCAAGGACTTTAGGTGGAGGTGATAAGACCTGGAAGAAGACGCATTGTGACTTGAGGATTAAATACAATGTGACTGTGTGCTTTGATGTCCTGGGGTATAAAAGGATGAATGTCTGGGGGGTTTCTTTCTCTTTTTCTGTTTTTGATGATGTTGGAGAATGGAATAAACCTGACTTGTGAGATAAACTCAGCCTCGTCATTTCCACATTCTCCACAGTTATGCAATTTTCAAGCAGATGTTTTTAGACAACACTCTCTAAACTCTTTCTTGCTTTGGTGAAAATGTCTTTTTACGCCTGTGTGAACAGTTATTGTCGCCCCTGACAGACTGCTATGATGATGATGATGATGATGATGATGATGATGATGATGATGAAGTAATATAGGCCATTCAGTCTGTCAAAAAAAGAGTCTAAGCAGTCTCAGCTTTTTCAGTCGAAGCAGAAATAACTAGAAAAGCACTCGGAGAGCGCAGACCTCCGCCAAGCCCCCATACAGTGTTTGTGTGTACGTTTTCAGATTCCTTGACCATGAAAACATATGACTAGCAATTGGATTCACAATGATAGGATTAGTGGTTCAGTAGTTATTCACGAAAATCGCATTTTCCGTAATGGCGGTTTTCTTCTGGACGGTGATCCGGATCACCACCAAAATGTAATCATCTGTAGGATACCCCATTTCTGACAATCTGTGAAAATTTCATGAAAATCCGTCCATAACTTTTTGAGTTATCTTGCTAACAAACAAACAGACAAACAAACAGACAGACAAACCAATGCCGATGATCACATAACCTCCTTGGCGGAAGTAAAAATGAAGCATACCAAGATAACCTCCTATAATTCACACAGCTTTGGTCTCTTGGATGCTCTAGCTGTAAATGAACTGACAGTGAAATGAGCTGCTATATTTATAGTATTCACATGTGTATTGTAGCACCTTGGGGGAGCCAGATTATCTAGCATCTCAGACAGGAGACAGTGGATAAGCATGGGAGAACAAAGAGCAGGAGGTTCCTGGTGAGATAGCAGGAAGGAGTCAAGGAGGAAGGATGTTTAATGCAGTGTGATGCAAATGTCATGTTGTGTGTGATGTAAATGCCATGAAACTTAAGAGGAGAGTTTCTGCTTAAATGTTTGTGGAGGAACAAAATAAGTGCAGGCGGACACGGCGAACTGAAATTTAAAAGGGTGCTTTATTCATCCTCCACGAGGCTCGCTCAGCGCTGTGGCAGCGTGCCGGAGCGAGCCCTGCGTCTCAAAGTCAGCAACAAATGTTCTGACGATTTTTTGGCAGAGTTACATGCATAAAAAACCAAAAGAATATATTGAAAAAATATTGAAAATAGCCCTATCTCGCAATGTTAAATAAAAAAAAAAAAAGAATCCTTTAAAAAATTCCTGGATCCAGATGGTGATCCGGATCACCACCAAAATCTAATCATCTGTAGGATACCCCATTTCTGACAATCTGTGAATATTTCATGAAAATCCATCCATAACTTTTTGAGTTATCTTGCTAACAAACAAACAGACAGACAAACCAACGCTGATGATCACATAACCTCCGCCTCCTTGGCGGAGGTAATAACAAATTTAGCTCTAGTCTCTTCACTTAAAAGCACCACACGAATAAACAAGAAAAAAATTACGTATTTAGTGGGTGATACAGTGGGGTAAAAAAGTATTTAGTCAGCCATCAATTGTGCAAGTTCTCCCACTTAAAAGATGAGAGAGGTCTCCAATTTTCATCATAGGTATACCTCAACTATGAGACAAAATGAGAAAAAAAAAAAATCCAGAAAATCACATTGTCTGATTTTTAAAGAATTTATTTTCAAATTATGGTGGAAAATAAGTGTTTGGTCAATAACAAAAGTTCATCTCAATACTTTGTTATATACCCTTTGTTGGCAATGACAGAGGTCAAACGTTTTCTGTAAGTCTTCACAAGGTTTTCACACACTGTTGCTGGTATTTTGGCCCATTCCTCCATGCAGATCTCCTCTAGAGCAGTGATGTTTTGGGGCTGTTGCTGGGCAACACGGACTTTCAGCTCCCACCAAAGATTTTCTATGGGGTTGAGATCTGGAGACTGGCTAGGCTACTCCAGGACCTTGAAATGCTTCTTACGAAGCCACTCCTTCGCTGCCCGGGCGGTGTATTTGGGATCATTGTCATGCTGAAAGACCCAGCCACGTTTCATCTTCAATGCCTTGCTGATGGAAGGAGGTTTTCACTCAAAATCTCACGATACATGGCCCCATTTATTCTTTCCTTTACACAGATCAGTCATCCTGGTCGCTTTACAGAAAAACAGCCCCAAAGCATGATGTTTCCACCCCCATGCTTGTTTTTACCAAAAAGTTCTATTTTGGTTTCATCTGACCAAATGACATTCTCCCAGTCCTCTTCTGGATCATCCAAATGCTCTCTAGCAAACTTCAGACAGGCCTGGACATGTACTGGCTTAAGCAGGGGGACACGTCTGGCACTACAGGATTTGAGTCCCTAGCGGCGTAGTGTGTTACTGATGGTAGCCTTTGTTACTTTGGTCCCAGCTCTCTGCAGGTCAATCACTAGGTCCCCCCGTGTGGTTCTGGGATTTTTGCTCACCGTTCTCGTGATCATTTTGACCCCACGGGGTGAGATCTTGCGTGGAGCCCCAGATCGAGGGAGATTATCAGTGGTCTTGTGTAATGACAATAAAGTTGAATCTCATCTCATCTCTTCCATTTTCTAATAATTGCTCCCACAGTTGATTTCTTCACACCAAGCTGCTTACCTATTGCAGATTCAGTCTTCCCAGCCTGGTGCAGGTCTATAATTTTGTTTCTGGTGTCCTTTGACAGCTCTTTGGTCTTGGCCATAGTGGAGTTTGGAGTCTGACTGTTTGAGGTTGTGGACAGGTGTGTTTTATTATTTTATTAACTAGAAAAGCACTCGGAGAGCGCAGACCTCCGCCAAGCGCCACAGTTCCCCCCATACAGTGTTTGTGTGTATGTTTTCAGATTCCTTGACCATGAAAACATATGATTAGTGGTTCAGTAGTTATTCACGAAAATGGCATTTTCCGTAATGGCGGTTTTCTTCTGGACGGTGATTCAGATCACCACCAAAATGTAATTATCTGTAGGATACCCCATTTCTGACAATCTGTGAAAATTTCATGAAAATCTGTCCATAAGTTTTTGAGTTATCTTGCTAACAAACAAACAAACAAACAGACAAACAGACAAACCAACGCCGATGATCACATAACCTCCTTGGCGGAGGTAAAAACAACTAAGCAGGCAAGGCAAGACAAGCAGGAACAGAATGATATATAAGGATGTTGCCCCAAACTCTGGGGCGCTGTCTCTTAAATAAGGCAAAGGAAATTAACTAAATTATAAGCAGCTGTGGATAATCAAGAACTTAACAAGACACAAAGCAAGCTATGTGAAAAATATAACTGAGGATAAGGCATGGATACACAAAACAAGAACATAATACTATTACTACTACTACTACTACTACTACTACTACTAATAATAATAATAATAATAATAATAATAAATGCAGAAAATCACAAAATACAAAACTTAAAGCAAGGACGTGGCTCCAACCAATGTTCTGTCAAAAGTTGGCTTCTTAAAATGTATGTAATACTGTGTTGTAGGGGCCATTCTCCACTCACAATGAAGGACTGTATATTAATGGTGCATTGTGATAATGTGTATTGTGGTGTGAGCCTCCAGGTTGCCTATAGGTTAATGGTGCTGAAGGACTGTATGGTAATGAGCCGACAGGCATTGTGATAATGGTATTGTGATGTGAGCCTCCAGGTCGCTAGGCAAGGCATGTAACTTATAAAAGAGGGATGCCCAGC
The DNA here is from genome assembly GCA_020510985.1 of Pholidichthys leucotaenia. Classification (NCBI taxonomy): domain Eukaryota; kingdom Metazoa; phylum Chordata; class Actinopteri; order Cichliformes; family Pholidichthyidae; genus Pholidichthys; species Pholidichthys leucotaenia. Next base: position 165,975,395 of record CM035841.1, on the reverse strand, counting down.
AACCTGGTTTTATTCTTGTTGACTTGAGGATAGAGAGAAATACAATCCACGCTGATCCAGCTCACTGCCTCGCCTGCTCATTTCTCTCTACAGTGTGTTCTTTTAATCTTTTTTTTTAGAAGCGTTTATTAGCCCCACAATGGTAAATTATTTTAAGGTGGGTAAGTTAAGGACATGACTGGACAATTTGATGTGTTTGCTGCTTAGGGTTGTCAGCTGTAAATTTATGATTTTTTCTTGCAATTTTTATTTTTTTCTCAAAAATAAAATAATTAAATAAAAATGTAAATGTGCAACCTTTTCCCCCACCTTTCCCCCTAGCTATACTTTGCTACGTTTTTACATATTTACTTTTTTCCTGACAAATGCATAACTTTTTTTGTACGTTTTTCTAGTTTTCATTCTGTTTTGCTTTTGTGATATTCAAATTTTATTTATCATTTTTGCTTTTGCTCTTTCCTGTATCTGCATTTTGCCTATAGTAGATAAATATTAAATAATTTGAACACCATAAAAATTAAACTCATCACAAAGCCGGGAGAGTGTCTGTAAATGCCAAACTTTTTGGTGACTGCACAGTCATGTTGGAATACTGGAAGTGTTATAATTTTGAATAAAAAAAAAATCTAAAAACAAATGTGACATTTTAGTGACAACACATTTCTTGCAAAGTGATGCACTTTATATTAATATTTCATTGTGCATTATCTGTTATAATGTTATTTAAAATGCCAGTTAATATAAAAGCATTAGAAAGGTAAGCTTTTATAGAATATTTATCTGTTTGCTCAAGGTTGAAACAGACTATATTTAAGAGACTAATGTAACTGCCATGACTGGTGACTGTCAGCTATTGGCTTATGACTGTTGGGTTTCTGATGACACAAAATAAATGTGGTGCTCTTTAAAACTTCTGTGGACCTTTATGTAGGAGTCTGTTAAGATACCCATGTGCTAAAATGATTATAAATGCAATAAATCTGTAATATAGAGGTGAAGTAGGGCTGGGCAATATAGCTTTTAACATGTATCACAATACATTTATGGTTTTATCGCGATACACGATATATACACTGCCGTTCAAAAGTTTGGGGTCACTTAGAAATTTCATTATTTTTTAAAGAAAAGCACTTTTTTTCAATGAAGATAACTTTAAACTAATCAGAAATACACTCTATACATTGCTAATGTGGTAAATGACTATTCTAGCTGCAAATGTCTGGTTTTTGGTGCAATATCTACATAGGTGTATAGAGGCCCATTTCCAGCAACTATCACTCCAGTGTTCTAATGGTACAATGTGTTTGCTCATTGCGTCAGAAGGCTAATGGATGATTAGAAAACCCTTGTGCAATCATGTTAGGTCTGCAATGCTGTAATTGCTGCAAATGGAGGATTCTTTGACGAAAGCAGAGTTTGAAGGAAAAAATTATTATTTCAAATACAAATCATTATTTCTAACCTTGTCAATGTTTTGACTATATTTTCTATTCATTTTACAACTCATGGTGGTAAATAAGTGTGACTTTTCATGGACAACACAAAATAATTGTCTGGGTGACCCCAAACTATGAACGGTAGCATATATATATATATATATATATATACTGTATATATATACTGTGTATATATACAGTATATATATATATATATATATATAACTGGAGTGGTGGCTCAGTTGGTAGAGCATCCGTCCCACACCTGAGAGGCAGGGGTTCAAATCCTGGCCGGGTTCAGGTTACTTTATTTGTACCTGTAGGTAGATTTGTTTGGCAGTCTGGTGACATCCATATTTACAAGCCACAAATTACATTCAACATAGACACAAACACAGACACACATGAAATTGACTATAAACATGATAAAAAATACTCAAGGCTCCATCAATCAAGGTATAAAAAGACAAAGAGATGAGAGAAAAACCAGAGGTAAGAGAGAAGAGTCATATTAAAAATTAAAAACTAGTCAAAAAGGTTAAAAACTCAAAGGTCTAAAACCCAATAAAATATTTAGAACCCAAGTAACATCCTACAGAAATAAGTAAATATAAAATGGAGTTAATAAATAGGTACCTAAATTACCTCATGCTGAAGACCATATAAAAGCGGAACTTCCTGCCGTCCAGCTTGGTGCTCAGCAATAATGGAATGGAGGAGGGAAATCTGTGGCGGCGCCTTGCATGGCAGCGGCCCTCTGATTCTACATATGGGGTGTGTGTGATTAACACTGTAGATAGGAAAAACACAATTTTGTTCTCCTGTACATGATTGGTTGTATGGTTGAATGACAATAAAGGGTGATTTAATAAATTATATATATATATATATATATATACAAGACGACATGTAAACTCACATAAGGATTGACATTTCCAGCCTGTGTTGTGTTATAGCTTAGTTTTTCTTTTTCTCTGTGACACTATGTCTTAGATTTGTTTTTGAATAGTAACCGCTTAACTTAGACTAGCTCAGTTTTCTTTTTCTCTCAGTCATATTTTGTCTTAGCCTTGTTTTAAATTGTAATCGCTCTTGTCTTGTTTTCTCTTTTTTCTCCTTTGAATTCTTGGATGGAATATGGGTGGGCAATATAAGCTGCGGCTTCAGCCATCACCCATTTCGGATAACTCACGTGGAATTGTATAGTAGAAGGAGTCTTTGTCTAATTTGACCTTGTTGTTATATTATACAGTTTCTTTTAACCTGTAATGTACTATCCGAAATAAATTCATTCATTCATTCATTCATTCATTCATTCATTCATATATATCATCTCACAATATCTTGAGTTGGGTTAATTGGCATCAACTGGGGATTGTCCTTAGGTATGACTGTGAGAGTGAATGGTTGTCTGTCTCTCTGTGTTGGCCCTGCGATGGACTGGCAATCTGTCCAGGGTGTACCCTGCCTCTCACCCAAAGATGCTGGGTTAGGCTCCAGCCCCTCGCCCCACCCCCACAACCTGTAAAGGATTAAGTGGAAGAAGATGGATGGATGGATCTTGAGATCTTCCCTGAACCAATGTATAAATGTAAATGTAAAGCCTATGCATAAAATGACACTGTCACGGTTTGTAAGGACTGGACTCAAATGCTGGACCTAAGTTTAAACAGTTTCTTTATTGGGAGCTGGTCACCCAGATGCAGCTCGAGGGCTTAAAGTAAAAGTAAACTCAGCTTGGAAGCTGCAACAAAAGACTAAGGCAAAATAGACTGGACTAGGACATGACAAGGACTAGGCAGGATACAGGACTGACAGGACTAGGCTAGGAACCGGAACTGGTTGTTCACACCACATGACTAATGGAACCAGAACAGAATAAAGGCAGAGCAGGACTTAAATAGACAAGGGGTAATCAAGACAACACGGCACAGATGGGGAGACCAATCATGACTGACAACAGACACATGAGGAAAACAGAGGTGACAGGTATGGAAAACAGGATGGGCGGGGCTGCACATACAATCACAGACAGGGGAAATACAGAAACATGAACAGAGGATCAGGGAAGACAAAACCATGACAATAATAATACTAATAATAATAATTAGTTGATAATCAGTTGATAATAACAATCAACTGAAAACTGGGCAGGGACAAATCCTACGGGACATAAAAGACATGATAATTAAAGTAAACACAATAACCAAACTGAGCTGAGGCAGGGAAAAATAAAAACACAAGAACAGAATCATGACTATAATAATAAATAATAAAAAATGCAGAAAATCCCAAAGTTCAAACTCAAAGCCAGACGTGGGCTAGAGCCCATGCCCTGGTGACAAGAAATACAAACTATAAATCAGGATGAGGACATGGGACCCAGCCCACACCCTGACAGTACCCACCTCTTAAGGCGGCTTCTAGACGACCCTCAAAGTACCATCAACAAGAGAAAAAGAAAAAAGAAAAGCAAAATACTGGTAGGGCAGTGGGGGCACAAGACCAGGTGGGCTGAAACAAAATCCTCCCCCCCCCCACCCCCCGTGTCCAAAACAAAACATACTTGTGTAGTTACAAAGTCCATGACCCCAAAGTTTAACACAAAATGGATTGGGTGGTCTACCCAAGTCTGTTGACCACCAGACCAAACAACCAGGAGGGTCAGGGTGCCAACCCTAGCCCAAGGGCATCTGGACCAGAGAACAGGGTGAATCTTGCGGCCTCCCAGAGTCCGTGGGCCACCAGATCATGGGACAAAATGGTTCAGGCGGTCTACCCGCATCCACAGGCCCCAAAATTACAGAACAGGGTGTATCGGGGGGGCCCTCTGGAGCTGATGACAGAGGCCCACCAGCCTGTGGGAGGATGGGAGGAGGGCCCCCAGGCTCTGGGATGACAAGTGGAGACCCACCGGCCTCTGAGATGACAGGTGTAGCACCGGCCTCTGGGATGACAGTGGAGGTCCATCGGCCTCTGGAATGGCATTAGGCTGAGGCGGAACTTGATCCTTCTGTGACTCCACCCTCGATACGGCCACCCTGGACAAGAGGGGATAACAGGAGGTCAATGAGGGGACACCACAATCATTAGCAGCAGAGACTGGTGGGGAGGACCCAAAAGCTGGTGGAATCCCCGATTGGGTCCCCCCATCAGGACCAAGGCAAGTCTTTTCAAAAATAGATGTGGAAAATAAGGGGAAAGTACTTGCCTCGACTCCTGGTCTCCTGCTGCCAGAGTGACACCCTCAGAATGAGCTGCAAGCATGATGGTCTCTGGATGAGTTGCAGATGTAATGATCTTGGGAGGAGCTATCACCTGGACCCCTGATGTGATGACCAGTGCAGCTGATACAGGAGCTGGGGAGCAACGTGGGGCTGGTACTGGAGCTGGAGAACAACATGGAGCTGGCACTGGAGCTGGGGCAGCTGGGCCATCCGATGCCAGCTGGTTCCACCCCCGCAAGGGTACATGCTCAGGGGGAAGCCAGGGTTTATAATCCAACATCAGCTCCATCTGGGAGAGCACAATCTGCCAACACTCCTTCTGCTCCTCCTCGTCACCCCTACACAGGGGTGCCAACTCCGCAGCCCTGATCCGGCAAACCACTGGGTCCTCAGGGACAGCAAGCTCTTCCCAGACCAGCCGGTGCCCACCCAGTATGGCCAAACTCTCAGAAAACCCAGGAGACACAGGAGATACAGGTGAGGATGGGTGGATGGATACCACAGCAGAAGTGACAGCAGAGAGCGGTGGAGAGAGCTCAGCAGTGATGGTAGGTGGCTGTCGCTGATTCCCTTCCCCGGGAACAAGGAAAGCCCTTTTATTTATTTATTTATTTATTTAGTGAGTGTACTTTATTGATCCCCAGAGGGGAAATTCAGGACATCCACCGAGATGGATGAAGCAGCTACGGTACGGTGCCATCCCTCCACTATTCACACACACATTCACACCTAGGGCCACTTTAGAGTCTCCAATTGACCTAACTTGCATGTTTTTGGCCTGTGGGAGGAAACTGGAGTACCCAGGGTAAACCCACGCAGACACGGGGAGAACATGCAAACTCCACACAGAAGGGTCACTGATGGTCAGAGGGTGGGATCGAACCTATAATGGTCAGTGGTGGAATCGATCCCATGACCTTCTTACTGTGCTGTCACTGTGCTAACCACTTCTCCACCATGGTGCCCAAGGTGGTATAGGTGGTAAAAAATAAGAGGGTACTTGCTGTTGTTCTCATTCTGCTGGAAAAGCTGGACAATCCCTCCTGGGAGATGACGGGGCTCGTCCGACGAGGCGCCGCTGTGTAGAGTTGAGGGAGGAGGACACGGAGACTTGGAGTGCCTCCGCTGGAAAAGAGAAGCCAGGTCACTGTGTCCGTCAACGCCGACACAAGCTGGGGCCTTTCATTTAAATGCGGGTAGAAAGAAAGAAAGAAAGAAGAAAGAAAGAAAGAAAGCAAGCTGTTCACATAGAAACTGTCAAGTCAAAAAGTGATTATATTTATAACACAAAATCCTCTAATCTATTGCAATTCTATTCCTTTATCCGTGTTTCATTCTGGCTTTGTGGCATATAGACAGGCACTGCATTTTAAAGACATCAACATGAATGTTAATGCTACTTTGGATCAATAGTGTTTCTGGGAATCTGACCCTTTAACCTTCTAAAATAAATAGAGGTACTTTGACATTTTTGTATAGCAAATCCCATAGACATTTCCCCTTCAACTTTTAGCAGATGTGGGTGTCCAACTTAGAACCTTCTGAAACTAAAATAACACATCTGATATTCCTTTTAACAAAACAGTAACCCTTTTGTGTTGCAGCTATGCATAAACATCTCTCATTCTGCAGTTGTGGCCCTAAAACAGAATTTGCTTTTTTTTTTTTTTTTTTTTTTTTTTTTTTTTTTACAAATTGAACATAAGATTTTTAGCAATGGAAAGAGACCAAACACTGGTCAAAAGTGCAAACAGTGATTAATTGGGCTACAAAATATACAGTATCTCACAAAACTGAGTACACCCCTCACATTTTTGTAAATATTTTATTATATCTTTTCATGGGACAACACTGAAGATATGACACTTTGATACAATGTAAAGTAGTCAGTGTGCAACTTGTGTAACTGTAAATTTGCTGTCCCCTCAAAATAACTCAGCACACAGCCATTAATGTCTAAACCTCTGGCAACAAAAGTGAGTACACCCCTAGTGAAAATGTCCAAATTGTACCCAATTAGCCATTTTCCCTCCCCAGTGTCATGAGACTTGTTAGTGTTACAAGGTCTCAGGTGTGAATGGGGAGCAGGTGTGTTAAATTTGGTGTTATCGCTCTCACACTCTCTCATGCTGGTCACTGGAAGTTCAACATGGCACCTCATGGTAAAGAACTCTCTGAGGATCTGAAAAAAAAAAATAGTTGCTCTACATAAAGATGGCCTAGGCTATAAGGAGACTGCCAACACCCTGAAACTGAGCTGCAGCATGGCGGCCAAGACCATACAGCGGTTTAACAGGACAGGTTCCACTCAGAACAGGCCTCGTCATGGTTGACCAAAGAAGTTGAGTGCATGTGCTCAGTGTCATATCCAGAGGTTGTCTTTTGAAAATAGACGTATGAGCCAGCATCGCTGCAGAGGTTGAAGGGATGGGGGGGTCAGCCTGTCAGTGCTCAGTCCATACGCCACATACTGCATCAAATTGGTCTGCACGGCTGTCGCCCCAGAAGGAAGCCCCATTTAAAGATGATGCACAAGAAAGTCCACAAACACTTTGCTGAAGACAAGCAGACTAAAGACATGGATTACTGGAATCATGTTCTGTGGTCTGATGAGACCAAGACAAACTTATTTGATTCAGATGGTGTCAAGCGTGTGTGGCGGCAACCAGGGTAGGAGTACAAAGACAAGTGTGCCTTGCCTACAGTCAAGCATGGTGGTGGAGATGTCATGGTTTGGGGCTGCATGAGTGCTGCCGGCACTGGGGAGCTACAGTTCATTGAGGGAACCATGAATGCCAACATGTACTGTGACATACTGAAGCAGAGCATGATCCCCTCCCTTCAGAAACTGGGCCGCAGGGCAGTATTCCAAAATAACAGCGACCCCAAACACACCTCCAAGTCGACCACTGCCACGCTAAAGAAACTGAGGGTAAAGGTGATGGACTGACCAAGCATGTCTCCAGATCTAAACCCTATTGAGCATCTGTGGGGCATCCTCAAACGGAAGGTGGAGGAGCGCAAGGTCTCTAACTCCATGATATCATCATGGAGGAGTAGAAGAGGATTCCAGTGGCAACCTGTGAAGCTCTAGTGATCTCCATGCCCAAGAGAATTAAGGTAGTGCTGGAAAATAACGGTGGCCACACAAAATATTGACACTTTGGGCACAATTTGGACATTTTCACTCGGGGTGTATTCACTTTTGTTGCCAGCGGTTTAGACATTAATGGCTGTGTGTTGAGTTATTTTGAGGGGACAGAAAATTTACACTGTTATACAAGCTGTACACTGATTACTTTACATTGAATCAAAGTGTCATATCTTCAGTGTTGTCCCACGAAAAGATATAATAAAATATTTACAAAAATGTGAGGGGTGTATTCACTTTTGTGACATTCTGTACATTGAAATTTTATTGTTGTTATATAACAATATGTGTATTGCAAAAGATGGTTTAAACAGTGATAACAGTATACTTTTCATGTGCCTGTGCATTCATGCTCCTCTATTTTGGAGTGGCATTTAAAATAGAATAGAACAGAAAAGGGGACTGAAAAATTCATAGGCTGAAAAGTTCATTGTGGTCAAATTTGACCAAATGTGGTTTATTTTTCAACTGCAGGGAGCCAAGCACTCCAACATCGTTGGAAGAAGTGTGTGGACCGAAGGGAAGACTATGTTGAAAAATATACCACATTTGGTCAAATTTGACCACTATGAACTTTTCAGCCTATTAACTTTTCAGCATCCCCTCATGCAACCAAGTGTGCACTGGGCTTGTCCACGTCACAGATGTGGAACACATAAAGGGAGCATAAACACTCTGTGTGCATCTGCAGCAAAGAATAAAAGATTTAAGCAGAAAATTTTAAAACTGTAGTTATTTGATGAAATGGAGAAAACTGAATTAAACTTTATCATGGGTGTGACATGTCAAATTTCAACAATCTGATTTAAAATACTCACAAAATATAAAACTTGCAAGAGTTTTTCTCCCAAGGAATTTTGAAAAGAGGTCCTTCAGAGTTACAGCTGACCCTAAAATAGCCTGTTTTTTACGTTTTTATAACTGACAGAGTTGATATAAAGTTCGGACAAACCTTTAAAACCTTGTAAAAAAAAAGTGTAGATATTGACGAAAAACTATTTTGCTTTGATATGAGATATTATCAATTGTTTCTTTAATGAGACTCTTTTTTTTAATAATTGAAAAACATTTATGCAGTTTTACTGCACATGAAAGTTAAAACATTCCTCTGAGGACAGGCTGTTTTAGAGGTAGTGGGAAGACAATAAGTGACTTCAATTCAATATAATAATTGTCACGAGCTGAGCTCTGGAAGTTCTGCCAGACTCAGTCTCGTGGCTTTTTCTTTGTATTTATATATATTTGTTGTATTTTGTGCCTTTGAGTACTGCTTTCTATTTTTCTGTTTAGGCTTCAGTTTTGTTTCATTTCAATTTGCAGTTATTTATTAGTCTGCATTTGATTGTGGTTATTCCTTATATTTTTACTGTGGTGTCCTTCTTTGGGCTGACAGCTGTGCCTGTGCAGCATTTCCGGTTTTGTGCTCTGCGTGGGTGTCGCCCTGTCAGCTGTCAAATCCAGCCGCTCCTCCCTCATTTTGTCCAGCTGATCCCAATCACCATTCATTGTTCCCTTTTTGCCCACTCATGTGAACCCACACCTGTCATCACTTGTGTTATCTTTTCTGTCCCTATTTAAGAATTGCATTTCCTTTTCTTAGTTGCTGCTGTCTTGATGATTACATTCATCTTGTCTCCACCAGAGCCCTGCCTCGCTCTGGAGCACAATCTCTATAAGTTTTTCTCCTTCACTTGTATTTTGTGTTTTGAACATTTTTGTGTTGAACTTTATGTTTGTTGCCTTTTGCAAAAAATTGCAATAAATTGCCCAGACTCACAGTTGGCACGTGGGTCTCAATTCTCTGCCCCAAAGGGTATTCATGACAGACGACAGTGGCCAGTAGAGACCCAGCTGCTGTGAGTTTGTGGATTTTTTTTGTTTTTCTTTTTTCTTTTTTTCCACTCACCTGTTCTGTGGAGCTCATCATGTCCCCAGTCCACACGGACTCTGCAGGTGGACGCAGCTACCCAATGCGCCTGGAGTGGGAGTGCTGCCGAGCTCTCATGGAGATTGATAGGCTAATCTCTGCGGCATGCATTTGTTCTACCCCAAAGGACGCATTGTCATATCTGGGCCTTGCGGAGGCAGCTGTTCACTGTGCCCTCAGCTTTTGGAGTATGCTGAGGGAGTGGAGAGGATTTCTCTGATGGCGGTGCTACAACGTGAAAACAGTGTGATGGTGAGGAATTCCCCGGGGAAGCCTGGGCCCACACTGCAGGAGAAGTGCTCCCGGGTCCCTCTTGTTTTGGCTCCTTGCCAGTCTCCGGCACCCGTTCTTGCTCCAGTCTCATCTGCTCCACGACGTCGCCATCCAGCCCCAGGCCGCCGGAGGAATACTCCCGCCTCTCAGCCAGCAACTCTGCCTTTGCCGAGGCAGAAGACTCCTACAGCAGTGCATCCTCTATCGGCCCTTTTCCACTAGCACGCTTTAGCGCGACACGGGACGGCTCAGCACGCTTTGTACGCTTTTCCACAAGCCCCAACACGGTTTAACAGCCGCGATTCTCAGCCCCGCTCAAGGGCAGGGTACAGCAGTGCTGAGCTGGGCCATGTTGTGACGTTAACAGACTGGTCGCCACTGATTGGTCAGGTCGTAACTGGCGCTGATTGGTCAGGTTGTAACCGCCCCTCTCCTCCTCCTCTTCTGCCGAATCTTCACGACCTTCTCAATAAAGTTTTTGAAAAAAAAAAAAAAGAATTTTCATGACCGCCATTACTCAGCGCGCAACCACTGTTGGCGGTTTATTTTCAGTGTATTGCTGTACTATTTTCATTTATTCTCTATCAAAAATGGCTTCGCGTAATAAGGGTGTTCCATGGACCAATAAGGAGCTGCAGTGTCTGCTCACTGCATTGTCAGACGAACGCATCCAGCGCGAGTTAGACGGAGCCACCTGGAATGAGAAAATATACCGGGAGGTCTCGACATCGGAGTCCTTTAACGGTGAGTTTTAATTTTTTTTTTATTGTGTGTTTTTTCGCAAATATATTCGGTAAGACGCTCAGTTTATTTATGCAATAAAAAAGCTGCTCATTTGTGGATGATGATCGCTGCTTTATTGCAGCACACTGCGGACTCAAGCTTTTATTTTAATTATTCATGTGAACAATACGCTGAAATAAGCTTATGTAATCTTGTTAAAAACTATTGTCTTTTCTGTATATCTTGCACTTTCGTGCTGTATTTTATTGTGTGCATTTTCCTTGTAGAATCATCCCACGCGTCCGCCGCGCCAGCCCGCCCGGATTCTCCAATGTGAATCTGTCCCACCACCAGGCGCAAAATGTATTCAATGATAAATATTTGCAACATTTAAATGAGGTTGCAGAAAACGCGAGGGTATCCCAGGAGCAGGATGTTGCCTTGAGAAGGCAGGAGCTGGCAGAGACGGCTTCATTCAACCGAGCCTTCCTGACCCAGTTTGGGAAGCTGGTGTAGAGGCACTCAGTGGTTGGCGTGTATAAAATGTCGATTAACCTTCATGTTGTGTTGCAAAGTTTTTTTTTTTATTTTAATATTTTGTATATAATAAAATGGAATTGTTTTGGAAAGTGTGGTTTGTCTGTTATAACACTGAATTATAAAACAGTATAATTCCATTGCCTAGTCTGATGAAAATGATGCTGATCATCCTGTCAGGGGTCAACCATTGTAAAGGTAATGTAATTTTTAACTAGACCAAAAAACAAATGTTTTTGTAAGCTTTCTGTTCTTTTTATTGAAATATAAAAAATTAGCAACACATGATCCAGTTCTAAACTTTGGGTAAATTTTTTATGTTAACTTATAAGAAGTTGCACAGTTGGACTTTAAAATGCAGCAGGAGAGACTGATCAAGCTTACAAGTCAAAGTAGGTAAAAAACTAAGTATATGTAAATTGAATGTTCTATTGGCATTCCAAATTCAGAGAATTACAATACTTTAGAAGTAGTGTAGCATCATCTAAACGGAAAATAACAATACTGTTGTTCCAAACGTTGACCTGAAGGTGAAAAACATGAATTTTTTTTATTCAGTACATCCAAAATGCCCTAGGATGTAAAAAATAATACAATTTGGTGTTGGCCAGTGTGCCACTGTCTCATTATTTAATACGAATAAAAACAAGTTTCAGCTCATTATTTCTAGGTCATTTGGCAGTTAATTCAAACCAAAAGTGACTTGTGTTGTTGCAGCTTTTTTATCAGAGAGTTTCTCCAGTTTTGGAGCATATAATCATCCGTCCCTTAACTGTTAAACATTAAATAACAGCAGACAGATTGGCAAAGGATATTTACCTGATATGTACCTCGTATATTTACCTGTTTATTTACTTGTAAATGTGCTTGGCAATAAACTTATTCTTATTCTGATTCTGAAAGGATACACAATTGTGTTGCTGTTGCCCAAAACCGCTGTGACCCACTGCTTGTGGTGCTACCTTTCATGTGTGTGCTTTTTATGAATATTCACACGTTTTTGTAAGTACAAGTGGGATAGTATTAAATTGAAATATAACATATTTCTAATAATGTTTGCTTTTTGCAAATATTTACACTTATTTTGAAAGTAAAAGTTGGATACTGCGGGGGGGGGGGGTCTAATCATGTGCCATGGAGGGCCAAGACCCTGCAGGCTTTACCTCCAACCAGTGTCTTCAACAGCAGATTCCACTGAACTTCTTCCACTGACTGATCAGTGATAACACCTGCTGAAGAGACTGGGTAGAAGAGAGAACCTGCAGGGTCTTGGCCCCACATGACACATGATTGGAAGCCCCCGGATTAGGTTTAATTGGATTTAACATTTTAACACAAACTGCTTTATGGTTCATAATTCTGTTGACAGACTTACACCAAACCAAAAGTGATTTCTCAAACTGCTGGATTATTCTTAGCTTTTCCAATCTTTCAGTATTTAATTTATGCCACATGGTGGTAACCTTCACATATAAAAAAAGAGACATCTGCAGAAACTTCATAGGTTTATTGTCAGTGCAAATCCCAGTGCAATACAACATGAATGCATATCTAGTACATTGTTGATGCAGAGAATATATATTTCTACAGTACATGTTTCCATGTAAACTTGTGACTGCATTATTTTAATTGCTTTTAATCCTAGATCAAGTTTGTTTTGGCTTAAAATGCATGATAACTGTCAAATATATCTTATTTTACCTAACTCAGTAAAGTTTACTTTTTGAATATATATTTTGTGGCTAATATTAACCTGGCGATCAAGTTGTGTCAGCTGATCGTTTTTTTCTATGATACCATCTCAGAATCTGCTGCAGAAGCAGGTAAGTCCATGATGTCTCAACAGTCTCTCCATGATTTTCAAGCAGATCAGAGCAATTTGTTGTACAGGAAATAAAGCGTTTCTACAGACATTCTTAAGCTCAATACTGCTCGTTTGTGAAGCTATGTTGACATCAGTGACAGGCTGATCACATCCGTGACAGGCACGCCCAGAGCGAATGAAGCAGTAATTTCCCCACAACAGAGCCATCTGAAACACACACAGCGTACATATTTTAGTACCTAACAGCGATAACTTGCAGACATTAAAGTAGAACTGAACTGAACGGCATTGAACGGCACTGGATGATAGTACATACAATTATAAAGATAATTTATCATTGGCACCCCCTCCACAAATCCCGGAATCTTGGAGAAAATCGCGATTTTGTTTTCCCACCCTGAAAAATCAGACAAATCCGCCGAAGTGCAGCCGGAGTTCCGCGTGACGTCACGAGTGTGACCCAGTCCTCATGTTTACCATTGCGAGCACGTCGACACTGGTTGTTTTTGGTGCATTTTGTCGTGATAGTCGACTACAAAACACTTCCAACACCTGGGAAGATCTGTTCAGTGGCCAAGGAAAGCTGTCATGGCGACGAAAGAAAAGAAAGGGGGAGGAAAAGCGACCGGGAAGCGATGCGTTTCTAGATATACAGTGATCCCTCACTTATCGCGTTTAATGGGGACCAGAACCAACCGCGAAAAGTGAAAAACCGCGAAGTAGCGTCACCCCCCCCCCCAAGGCCGTCACAAGCACTATTTTGCACAAAAAGGCACAAGAGAACAGCGAAAAGTGCCACTAAACAACACGAGCGATAAAGAACAATGAATGCGGTCTTCCTTCGCTGGGTAAAACGTCTCGGCCAATCAGCTTGTGAGATTCCCGAGCGGTGAAGAGGTGGGCGGAGAGGAGTGGAGCGGTGGTCAGAGAGGTAGATTTTCAGTTGTGCGGGCTCTCCGTGTTGATACCTGATGTTCTAATGTAGTCTCCCTGCCTTCTGCCTGCCTTCTACATTAGAACATCAGGTATCAACACGGAGAGCCCGCACAACTGAAAATCTACCTCTCTGACCACCGCTCCACTCCTCTCCGCCCACCTCTTCACCGCTCGGGAATCTCGCAAGCTGATTGGCCGAGACGTTTTACCTTGCAAGCTGATTGGCCGAGACGTTTCACCCAGCTTCGCTCCCTGCCGAGCGCCTATACCCAGCGAAGGAAGACCGTATTCATTGTTCTTTATCGCTCGTGTTGCTTAGTGGCACTTTTCACTGTTCTCTTGTGCCTTTTTGTGCAAAATAGTGCTTGTGACGCCCTTGGGGGGGGGGGTGACGCTACTTCGCGGTTTTTCACTTTTCGCGGTCGGTTCTGGTCCCCATTAAACGCGATAAGTGAGGGATCACTGTAATAAGTTGGAAAAATGCTGATGGTTTTTTTTCCCCTTTCTTTTTTAGTGTTAATTTTCCTTATCCTGACACCCCAAACATGCCAAAGTAAAGACTCACCATTCTGTATTCAATAAGCGACTCTCCTCCCCATCACTGCTGCGGTCTGAGTCGGTGCCGGAATACCCCGAAAATTCTGGCTCTGATCTGTACGGTTCGATGCCTCCCTCGCTCTCTTCCTGTTCACTTGACACTCCTGCATCCTCCTCTGTCTTGTCACCGATCCTGAATGCCTCTTCACTCTGAAAACTCTGGTGTTCTTGACTGCTGGAACTGCTATCATCTGCCATTGTTGTTTTGATAAGGGTCACACTCGTGACGTCACGCAGCGTCGTCTGCACTACTTCCGGTTTGTTTGGCACTGCCAGCCAGAGGCAAAAGTTTATCGGCTTATAGCTTGGCCATCGCACGGCCTAAAGATTTCTTTTGTGTTGAAAAATACAATAGGTAATAAGGAATTAATCTGCTATTCTACTTTTTTGGCAAAAAGGTGAGTTCAGTTCTACTTTAAAGTGTAGCACGACGTACTTATAGCAAACTAGCATTAGCAACCATTAGCTTACCGTCATATACGACCTAGTTTGTATCCTCACGCCTTTGGCTCTCCCAGAAGCTGCAGAACTATTCCAGAGTGTTTTCATCTCGCTGCCTGTACCCTTGTCTGGCGGTCCTTTTTGGCGTTTACGGTGAAAAAAGTCACAAACCGAGGAGTGGCCTTGGACAGCTATGTGTTATGTTTTGCTTGGATCTTCTCAATAAAGTTTTGGGAAAAAAAATGTTTTGCTTGGGTCGCGTGCGTTACGTCACGGGAGTGTGGCACCGCCTCGCTGTTATAAACCCACCCACCCCAGCACAACACCCATGCCAAACACCGTGCTAATGGAGACAGAAGCATTCCGAGCCGTACTGAAGTGAATCGAGCCGTACCGAGGTGTGCTGGGCTAGTGGAAAAGAGGCTTATGTGTTTCCTCTCCCACTGTTCCATCAGCTTCCTGTTTTCCTGCAGCTGCTGTTCCTCGCTTCATCTCACCATTTTCTCCCACTGCTGAGAGACCATCAGTATCATCTTCGGCTCCGCCCATTGCTGTGGTTGCAGAGGCGGCTCCACAATGTTCCCCTGGGGGGCCCTCCTCTATTGAAGTCATGGTGAGGGTCAACCCAACACCTGCTGCAGCAGAAAACATCGAACTCCGGGATAACAGACAAGTGTCTTTTCATTTTTCCACAATTTATGATGATATGCCTTGCCTGATTCCCAGTAGTGAGGCTCAAGATATACAGTCTCCTGAGTTCTCACCACCTGCTGCAACTATAAATTTCTCACCTGCCCTCTCTGTGTCTCCACCTATTATCCCTGAGTGTCCGCCTGCCCCGGAACTGAGCCGCCGGACGATGGAGGAGCCTGCGGCTCTGGAGAATCTGATTCCAGCCACGCAGCCACGCTATGGACAGAAGAGAAGCGCTGAACCAAAGCTGACACCTGCGCCGACTATGGAGAGTCCCTGAGTTTCAGGGACTCAGGATCCAGTGCCAGCAGGGAGACCACCTCCAGAATCCTCGCCGGATGAACCACCTGCATGGGTTACCTTGCTGGAGGAAACCCGGACTGCACTTACCACCATGCCTGCTGTAGGGGCCGCTACAGCAGAGTTGGAGCTGGACCTCCAAAAGACCACAACCGAAACATCTTTGCCTGGATTGACGGAGTCCAGGATGGCGGTGGAGCTCGAGCTCAGGCAAGTGCTCTCCTTCTTTTTTCTTTTATCTGTTTTGGAGAAATCTTGTCTGGCTCTTGGTGAGGAGAGCCGGGTGCAGCCATCAGCTGCACCTGAGCTCACCTCACTGGGCTCCACCGCTGCAGATGACCCTGACCCTGTTTCTCTACCTGTTTTGTCTGAGCCTTCTCCCAGTGTCACCGAGGAAATTCCACCTTTGTCAGATGTCTCCGTGGGTTTAGGCTCGCCACCCAAGATTGCCGTGGGTCCAGCTCCCCCGTTGAGGTCGTCGAGGATGCTCCATCCCAGTCCGGGACCTCTGTGGGTACAGCTTCAGCCCAGTCCGGGTCCTCCATGGGTGCTGCTTCCCCTCTGGTTGAGGTCGCCGCGGGTGCTTCATCCCAGCCCGGGACCTCCGTGGGTGCAGCTCCTCTTCAGTCCGGGTCTCCGTGGGTGCTGTGTCCCAGTCAGGGATCATCGTGGGTGCTGCGTCCCAGCCTAAATCCAACTTGGGTGCTGCGCTCCCGTGAGGGCCCGCTATGGGCATTATGCCTCAACCCAAGGGCCACCGTGGGTGCAACTGTGGCCCGGTCTGGGTCCACCAAGGGTGCAGCCATGGCCCAGTCCGGGTCCACTGAGGGTGCAGCCTTGGCCTAGTCCGGGTCCACTGTGGGTGCAGTTTTGCTCCAGTCCTGAGCCACCGCAGGTGCAGCTTTGCTCCAGCCCGGAGCCACCACAGGTGCTGCCTTGTCCCAGTCCGGGACTACTGAGGGTGCTGCTGACCTGTCCAAGAGTGTCGTTGCTCCCCTTCCTTCGCCAGACACCGTTGGGGTCCCCTCTCCTCCTATACCAGATGCTGCCATGGTTCCTCCTCCTCTTCCAGATGCCCTCATGGTTCCGCCTGCTCTTCCAGATGCCGTCGTGGTTCCCCCTCCTGCGCCAGACGCCGTTGTGATTCCCCCTCCTGTACCAGACGCTGTCGGGGTTTCCCCTCCTGCACCAGACGCCGCCGTGGTTGCTCTGACTCCTCCATCCTGCCCACCTTTAACTCCTCCAGATGGGCAGCCGCCCCCGAATTACCCTTACTGTTCAGGTGGCTTAAGAACTCTGGTCGGCCGCCTGGCAGACTGAGCCATTGGGTTGGGTGGCCCGTGCTCTCCGGCAGGTCACCCAACTCGTACCACCTCACCGTCCACCAGGTCTGGGACTTTGGTTGCCCTCCTGAACTTTTTTCTAGCTCTTTGGTCCGGGGAGGCCTAATCGTTGATTTTGACTGGTGTGGGTCCTGAGCTGGGTTTTGTTTCATTCCATCCTAGCCTGCTTCCCCCACCACACACCCTGGGTGGGTTATTGTTATGCCCCTGCTGGGAGGGACAGGCTTTTTCTTTTTCTTTTGGTGTTACCCTGGGGTGTCTGGGATCCACCCCTTGAGAGGGGGTCTCTGTCACAAGCTGAGCTCTGGAAGTTCTGCCAGACTCAGTCTCGTAGCTTTTTCTTTGTATTTATATATATTTGTTGTATTTTGTGCCTTTGAGTTTTAGTACAGCTTTCTATTTTTCTGTTTAGGCTTCAGTTTTGTTTCATTTCAATTTGTAATTATTTATTAGTCTGCATTTGATTATGGTTATTCCTTATATTTTTACTGTTGTGTCCTTCTCTGGTCTGACAGATGTCAGGCAGCATTTCCAGTTTTGTGCTGTGCGTGGGCATCGCCCTGTCAGCTGTCAAATCCAGAATGAAAATGAAAGGAATAATTGTACTCAGTGCATTCTGTAGTTAATCCCTCATGACAGCTCCAGTTTTAAATATTTCATATGTTTTGTCCAATAGCAGTTACAACAGCTGGACATGGTTTGTCCCATGTCTGAAGAGTCTGAAATGATATATTATGTAGATTCATTACACACAGAGTGATATATTTCAAGTGCATTTCTTTTAATTTTGACATTTAGGGCTTATAGTGCATGTAAACCCTAAATTGAGTTTCTCAAAAAATTAGAATATTGTATAAAATTAATTTTCAAAAATTGATTTTTAATAGAATTTTGGCCAACTGAAAAGTATGTCCATGTACACACTCAATACTTGATCAGGGCTCCTTTTGCATGAATTACTGCATCATTGCGGCGTGGCATGAAGGCAATCAGCCTGTGGAACAATTAAGTTGTTATTGAAGCCCAGGTTGCTTTGATACCAGCCTTCAGTTCATCTGCATTGGTGGGTCTGGTCTCTCATCTTCGTCTTGACGATATTCCATAGATTCTCTATGGGGTTTAGGTCAGGAGAGTTTGCTGGCCAATCAAGCACAGTGATAACATGGTTATTAAACCAGTTTTTGGTACTTTTGGCAGTGTGAGCAGGTGCCACATCCTGCTGGAAAATGAAATCAGCATCCCTATAAAGCTTGTCAGCCGAGGGAAGCAAGAAGTGCTCTAAATTTTCTGGTAGACAACTGCGCTGACTTTGGACTTGATAAAGTACACTGGACTGAATTCTAAAATTACGTGTGTGTGTGTGTGTTGGGGGGGGTTCTTGGTTTTTGGTTTGGTTTGGTTTTTTTGGATCCCAAATGGGAGAACTTCAATTTCACTGGAGAAGTTTTTTTTGTCAGACTTTGAAGTTTTTGTGACTGAAACACCTGGGATTTCCTGGTCGGTCGCTGGGGAAGCGTGACCTTATATGGCAGTTTTGGGAATCGATTTATGCAAATCTCAGTCCACATGAACGCACGCTCACTTAACAAACAGGAGACTTATGCATGCTGTTTATACATGTTTGCAGGATATACGAGCAGTTTGTTGAATCAGGAGTGGCTTAAACTTAATTAGAAACTGACCAACAAAACACAGAAGACTATTGATGCAGGTGGAGGGAAGAGAGAGTCTTGATGGGACAGCTTCAGTGACTCTCAGTATGACAGGAGCATCACAGCAGTATTTCAGATACTTTCAGGACACCAGTTAAGGACCAACAGAGACCTACATCCGTGATACGTTTCTACTTTTTTGTGATCCTTTATTTGTTACCCTATCAAGATGTTTCCTCAGCACTACAGTCTCTTCACTTTATTTGTTTTCTTTTCATCTTCATGCTAAACTCCTTCTGCCTTGTTAATGAGTGTATGGCTTGTTCAAATACCATTTCTCCTTACACTTTCAGGAGCAAATTTCTTCACATTTATATTTTTTATATTTGTTCAACCTCAATTTATCCGAGATTAGGATCTCTATTGCAAGGGTGGCCTGCAAGTTACAGTCTGTTTGGTCCTGTAGGATAAATTCTTTCCTTTTTTTAAAGTGGGAATTAACCAAGCAAATAAATAAATTAAAACAAATGTACAGATAAGAGCTAAAGAGCATGTTTATTACATTCCATGAACAGAACATGATAGCATGCTCAAAGCCCGATGGAAACCCAGACTTTGAAAGAGTTAGAGTGTTATTCTTTTAAACGTTTTTTCCTTTGAAGATTTGGTCCCATTTGTCTTTGGAAAGCAGGCCCTACTTTGACCTTTAAGCAGATTTCATCTTCTTCACCTTCAGTCCCCCACAATCATTATCTTCCCTAATGGTATTTTTTTAACTCATCCATCCCTCCATTTCCCCTCTCCATTCCCTGTCAGTTTGAACATATTCTTCCATGATGATTACAGCTTGTTGTCACTTTTAAAAGGGCTTTCCCATTAAATTAGATCCTTCATATGTTAAACCCTTTCTACCTTTGCAATACCTCTTTGTCCGTCTGCTTGAAGCAAAACAAAGGAAAATGTGGGCACAAAGAAATAAAAGACTTTAGAGGATACAGCACATTTTACAGGCAAATATACAGTATATGGCACAGCATGCCATTTCCTGTATGTACCAATTCAAAAGTACAGCATAGTTTGTTATGCATTATTCGATGGTTGCAACAGTGCGCTGTAAATGGTTATTCTTTTCTTTTATAATTTATGGTTTTAGAAGAGTTGTCTGTGACTGATGCTGTGTGACCAGCAAATAACAAAGGGAATTGCACCATGACATGCATAAGTCTCAGTTTGTGGTTCGTTACCATGGTGACACAATGACATCCACTGCACATGTGGCTAAGGTGCTAACAAGGAACAGGGTCTTACAAGCTCTGTGTGTCGGGGGAGGGGGGGGCAGTAAACCATGAAGGGCAGTAATGTTAGCATAAAGGAAAGGATGACATTTATCCCACAAATTGCCTTGAAGTCACTGAAATAAAATCCAATCCTGGCAACAAGGCCACCGTGTGAAAGAGAAAGGGATCCTGGGAAATTGGGAAGCACTCGGACTGAGATGAGAGATTCTGAATAAAAAATTTCAGTGCTGCCAATGGGAACATTTTGTATTCTTACATAGCAAGGTAAAAAAAAAAGTGGTTTGAAAACAGCTATGTTTCTGAAAAGTCAAGGATTTGTTCCTGGCAACAATGAGAGATAGACTGTAAATCAGCGGTTTTTAGTCACAGGACCATATTTTGACGGTCTATTCACTTGTATGTTGTCAGAGGTGCAATGTGCACTTGTGGGTGTGGCCCAGTCCGTTCTGTTATCACAGGCCTGGAAGAATGGTCTGTGCACCTGACGAGAAGCACGAAGAGGCTGGTCTAATTATTTAAAGGTGTGTTTTGAATAATCTAATCCAATGCACTCCTGTCCTTCCCTTTAATAAACAGAGGTGCACTATCTAAAGTGGACTGTGTGGTGTCAGGTTCCGGCACCTTATTGTGAAGTGCGGGGTAGTGACGTGCACTTCCCGTCATGTCACTGTACCACCCATATATAAGGCAAGGGCACCATCTTGTGGTCTCTTAGCCAGATGACCGCTGCTGCATACTGTGTGCTGTGCTTCTGGTACATAGTTCTATAATAAAGCTGTGTTCGCCAACCATTATCTTGCCTCATCCTTCACCCAGTTATTTCCATACATAACATTTGGTGATCAAGGATTAACTCATGGAGGCGTGCATCACCCCACTTCATCCCTTTCTCGAGCTCCTGGGAGAACCATCGGTTTCATGGCCGCATTGGTGGGAGGTCTATCAAACGTATGTTACGGTGCTGGGCCATGGGAAGCTGGATGGGGCGAGAGCACAGGCACTGCTTGTTCATAATCTGGGTATTGCGGGCTGGAGGGTCCTGCAGACGCTCGGCAAGGCAGACTCATGTGACGACATTGTGAAGCTGCGAGCTAAATGTTTCTCCACCCCAGACAACGTGACTGTCCGGAGGATTCATGTTTGGCAGCGATATCAGTGGGTAGATGAGCCTATCCACCAATATGTCATTGACTTGAAGCAGCCAGCCAGCGAGTGTCATTTTGGACCACTCGAAGATGAAATGGTTCGCGATCAACTAGTAGAGCACATGTGTAATGCTGAACTGCGTGCTAGGTTATTAATGGCACCTAATGGCTTGACATTAACTAAAGCTATGGAGCTAGCTGTCCGGTGGGAAGCTGTTGATAAGCTAGCTGTGGAGCTAAATTGGCACCAGTCACAGAAGACACCAGAGCTGCTTGCCTCAGCTAATGCTGTGGACCCTGATAGCGAGGATAGCGAGGATAGCGAGGACAAAGATTTTTGGGAAGTCACTGCTGCCAGCCAAAGGTCTGTCCTGGGAAAACCCCTTTGCATGGGTTGTGGGTCCGCAACACACCGCCATAAAGCTAAGAAATGCCCAACTAGAGGAAGATGTGGTAGATGTGGATGCTTGAATCATTACGCCAGGGTGTGCCATTTGTTTTACCAAGGAACCCAAGGGAGAAACCACCCAACGGACACTGGGAGCGAACAGTACGAAGAACTAACAGACGCCATGGTGGTCAAGTCGACCAGTTTTCTTCCAGGGTCAGTACCCATACAGACAAGAATCACCATGCTAGCCCCAGATACCTCTGGTTCTTGTCCACAGTTGGCTGGGGGGGTCTGCAGCTACAACGGTGAACACTACAATATTTATAGAAGAAGACGGGGCCAGACCGATAAGCATGGAATTATCGCATGCTCAGCAGCAACACATCGGACCAAGTAAAATTCCACTCCAGATTATGGACTATATGCGGGTTCGGGGTGAAGGATGTCCATGGCGAAGTTGGGCCGAACGACAGTCAGAAAAACATTGAGGGCGTCTGTGCATTGTGGCTGAGCTGGGTGCAGCGTGCTTCAGGTTGTCTGACGGCTCGTCAAGGCACGTCAGTCAGCTTCGGCGTGTCCGGAAAGACGCTCCAGGTGGCGAGGCTGGACGGGAGTCAGTGGGATCCAGGCTCCGTCATCCAGAGGGTCAGCCATTGCTCCGGGTGTCTGCAATCTCCTGGGGCGCGCCTGCTGAGGGGCTGCCCTGGACCCCCCATGCAAGTTCCAGTTTTTTCCACCCCAGTGGCTGTGCGGTAGCACTTTATTCAGTTTTTGTGTTTTGTGCATGCATGGCATGTTTTGGGGTTATTAATATGTGTATTTTAGTTTAGGAGCATGGCAGCGTATTTTAGTTTAATAAAGCACTTTTTAGTTTACCAGTGGCAGAATAATCCACTGTGCCGCGCGGGTTGTGTGGTAGTCCACCCACCAACTCTGTTTTAGGTTATGTTGTGTGAATGTGTTAGGCCATTCTAGGACATTGTTTTTCATTATTTTTTTTTTCCACAATATCTTTATTGAACCTTTTTTTTTTTTAACAAACATGACACAAACAATCAAACACTAACACTAAAGTACTACAAAAAAAATGCACTAAAAACACCCACAACCACCAACAAAATCAAGTCTTCAACAATGCTCCTCTGTTTAGTCTAGACAATCCATTACATAAGTATACATATTATGATCACCAGTTTGGAATTTACAAGGTCCACACACATCATTCACCTTCTTCTTCAAGAGTTATGTTTAAATTTTTTACATAATCAATAAAAGGTCTCCATATATTCTCAAACACAATTTCCTTTGATTTCAGTATGTATGTTATTCTTTCTAATGGAAGGTTTGTTAACATCTGTCTTAACCACTGAGTCACATCTGGTCTATGAGTCTTTTTCCACAGTAGTGCAATACATTTTTTGGCATTAAGCAAACTGAGGTCTATGAATGTTCTTTCACTTTTATTAAAGTTATGCTTTTCTGGGTACAGACCCAACAAAAACAGTTTAGGATTCAATATGATTTGTTTTGAGATTATTTTTTCAATTGTTACCCTCACCTCTTCCCAAAACATTCTTATTAATCTACATTCCCATACACAATGAAATAGGGTTCCTTTACTTTCCATGCATTTTGTGCATGTATCTGGTATATTTTTGTTATATCTATTTAACTCCACCGGTGTAACATACATCCGCATTAACCATTTAAAATGTATCAATTTAAGACGTACATTTATTGATTTGGTTTGAGCTTCTGTACAAGCCAATTCCCATTGTTCCTCTGAAATTTCAGTTTGCAGATCTTCTTTCCAGTAGTTTAATCTTTTCTGTGAGTTTTCACTTGAGGATAGTGTCAGTGAGTTATAAAACTCTGAAATAATACCCTATGGGGTACCCCCCCACAGCAGCCATGGACAAACACAGCGCTGGACTAGAGCAATTAACAGGACAGTGAGATGTGTGTGTTGAGATCAATAGGCAGCCTTCCTGTGCTTAGTTCAGGCACCAGCATCCTGTGGATATGTATGACGCAAATGCAAACATTCATGCTTCCTGCTCGCATTGTGGTACAAATGTCACATGTCTGAATGCATTTCCTTTGATGATAAAATGCCTTTGATGTATTGTCCGTTGCTGGGTATTTAAG
This sequence comes from Pholidichthys leucotaenia, assembly GCA_020510985.1. Lineage (NCBI taxonomy): Eukaryota > Metazoa > Chordata > Actinopteri > Cichliformes > Pholidichthyidae > Pholidichthys > Pholidichthys leucotaenia. The sequence continues at coordinate 165,951,352 of CM035841.1, read as the reverse complement.
TGGCTGAATTCATATGTTCACCCTCTGTTCTTCTTCTGACTGCTTCTGACTACAGCTCATGAGAGCCTGAGAGCGATCCCCAGCATGCTTATACAGCAGCTGGGGTGAGCTCCGTGATGGCGATGATTTGATCAATAAACTTCATTAAAACTCCAGACGCCGTGTCTTATTTTAACATCGCCACAACCCTTTCTTTTACTATCTTTCATCAACATTTTTTCCAAGGATGAATAAATAGGTCGAGTGAGAGCTTTATTTTGATTTGATTGAATAAAGTTTCTAAGTTGAAGATATTTAAAAAAATGTGTTCTATTAAGATTAAATTTGATCCTCAGCTCTTCAAAAGACATTATGTTGTCTGCACATGGCAAATATAAATCTTGAATCTTTTGAATCCCTTTTAAATTCCATACTTTAAATACAGCATCCGCTCTCCCTGGTTTAAAATATTGATTACCCCATATTGGGCTAAATTGTGACAATAAGTGTGGTTCTTTTAAATAGTTTTTAGCTTCACACCATATTTTGATCATATGCTTTACAAATGGATTTTTAACTTGCTTTTGTAATTTTTTTTGCCGAATCTGAGTATATGAATATGGGAAGAGGTAAAGGTAAATTGTATGATTCCATTTCAGTCCAGTGAGGGAGATCATTTGATGAAAAATAATATGTCATAGACCTCAGTTGTGCCGACCAATAATACAACATAAAATTTGGACATTTCAGACCTCCACGATCAAATGGTAAATATAATAAAGACAGACGTAATCTAGCCCTCCTGTTGTTCCATATAAATTCCACTAACTTTTTTTTAATTCTTGAGAATAGATCTAAAGGTGGTGATAAGGGAATGTATTGAAATAAATAAAGTATTTTAGGTAAAATATTACTTTTAAGTATATTGATTCTCCCGATCATCGACATTGGTAGTGACATCCATCTCTGAGTTAACTCACTGATATCTGTCATTAAGGCTTCATAGCTGACACTGGCGACTGATTCTAGCTTAGGCACAATTTGGATTCCTAAATATTTAAACTGATTTACAACGTTGAATTGATTTACCTCAGGGGCTGGGTAATTTCTCTGGGTCTCATTTAGCATTAATATTGAAGATTTAGTTTTATTTATTTTATATCCTGATATTTCCCCAAAATTCTTTATTAAATTCAACAAGGTCGGAATTGATTTTTTAAGATTCGACATAAACAAAATTATGTCATCGGCGTACAGGGAGATTTTATGTTCTGTTGGTCCAACTTTAATTCCATATATTTGTGAATGTAAACGTATCGCCATCGCTAATGGTTCAATTGCCATAGTAAACAGTAAAGGTGAAAGTGGACAGCCTTGTCGACATCCTCTATTGATTTTTATTGATTTTGAAATATTGTTATTTGTTAGGATTTCTGCTGTAGCATTATTGTATATTATCTGAACCCATTTTATGAAATTATTTCCAAGTCCAAACCTTTGTAAGACTTCAAAAAGAAAGGGCCATTCGACTCTATCAAAGGTCTTTTCGGCGTCCAGTGATAGGAGAGCTGTATCCGGTGCTTCTTTATTAGAATAAATAATATTAAATAGTCTTCTTACATTATGGAAGCCTTGTCTTCCCTTTATAAAGCCATTCTGATCTCGATTAATAATATTTGGTAAAATTTCTTGTATTCGTCTTGCTAAAATTTTACAGATTATCTTAAGGTCGGCATTTAATAGGCTTATTGGTCTCATCTCCCGGTTCCGCCGGACCGGCGGCGCCACACGAGTCGGCTGCCTGTTGCAACAGCCTTTTCTTTTTATCTTCCTTCTTCTTTCTACACCTTTCACTCTGTATATATATCACGGACGCACAGATCGCCCCGGGGGTCTCCCGGGTCGGCGGACGGAGCCACGGTTTGCAGCGGGAGACGTTACAGCGGGGAGGAGCTAGTGCTAGCTAGCACTTGGCCGCCGCCCGGTGCTAATGGGAAACTCGACATACCGGGAGCTGTAGCGAAAACGATGCGGGTGCCGGGCTGGAGTTTAGGCGGCGTGAAAGAAATATAAGACAGAATAATAAAGAGCGATGGCAAGAATCAAGCAGACCGCCCGTAAAATCTACTGGAGGAAGAAGCCCCCCCCCCCCCCCCCCCCCCAGGAGACAGCTAGCCACCAGGGCTGCTCGGAGAGGCGCTCTGGCCACCGGCAGAGTGAAGAGGCCTCGCCGTCACAGGCCCGTGGCTCTGAGAGAGATCCGTCGCTACCAGAAATCCACGGAGCTGCTCATCCGTAAGCTGCCCGTCCAGCGCCTGGTGAGGGAGATCGCTCAGGACTTCAAGACCGTCCTGCGTTTCCTGAGCTTCGCCGTCATGGCTCTGCAGGAGACCTGCGAGGCCCACCTGGTGGATCTCTTCTTCGCTAAGGGGGTCACCATCATGCCCAAACACTTCCAGCTGGCCCGCTGCATCCGCGGAGAGAGAGCTTAGACTTTCTGCTGCACATTCACCAGCCATAATGCTCTGCACTGTGTGTCTATATACTGTATATATACATTTATAGTAATATGGACATATGTTTACTAGATGTTGTTTTTTTCTTGCCTTCTGATTGTTGCTCTCAGTGTTGCTATCCCTATGCTGTTGCAATCCTGGAATTTCCCCATTGTGGGACTAATAAAGGCTTATCTTATCTTATCTTATATTTTCACATTTATTAGAGGGTTTACCTGGTTTTGGCAACAGTATAATTAAGGCATTATTCATGTATGATGGTAAATTACTATTTTGAAATGCTTCTAAAACCATTTCCAAAAAAGGTTTTATTAATTTATTCTTAAATTTTTTATAAAGGTCAACTGGAAGACCATCTGGTCCTGCACTTTTTCCTGATTTCATATTATCAATGGCTAGTCCAACTTCTTCTTGACTAATTTTAGACTCCAATATCTCCCTGTTTTCATTTGGAATACACGGTATAGATAGTTCGTTCAAAAACCCATTTAGTTTTGTTAAATCAGATTCATTTTTGGTATCATATAATTTTTCATAGTAATCTCTAAAGGCTCTATTAATTTCTAAAGGATCTATAACTACCTGTCCGTTACTTATAATACTGGTAATTGGTGTTTTAAATTCTAATTGTTTAATCTGCCGTGCCAATAATTTTCCTGATTTTTCACCTTGTTCGTAAAAAGATTGTTTCAATCTTAGAAGACTCGAGGCGGCTCTATTCGCTGATTTCTTGTCATATTCAGCTCTCAAAATCAGTAATTCATTCTCCAACCTTGGATCACATTTTTCATTATTTTAGTGTGTGATTCGGGTTCCAAATTGGGGAGGTTTTTAATTGTGGGCATGGTTTTGGACTTTTCTAAGGGGGGGGGGGGGGAGAATGTGGCATTGGGTTCCGGCACCTTATTGTGAAGCACAGGGTAGTGACGGGCACTTCATGTCATATCACTGCACCGCCCATATATAAGGCAAGGGCTCCGTTTTGTGGTCTCTTAGCCAGATGACCACTGGTGCATACTGAGTGCTGTGCTTCTGTACATAGTTCTATAATGGAGCTGTGTTTGCCAACTATTATCCTGCCTCATCCTTCACCCAGGTATTTCCATACATAACAGACTGTGATCATGATGGCTTATTTAAGATGGCTTTTGCACTGGCCAAAGGGCGTGTGAGCTCACAAAAATGGACGCAATAGCAACGTCGCTTGGTAATAAGGAAGCCATCAATAACAGTTAATGCCCAGTTAGTTATCTGAAAGAGAATAATGTCTTTATCAATTAAATGATAAAGAGATGATGTTGGGCCAAACAATTGAGCTGAACGGTTTAAAGTAGTGCGCACAGATGCAACACACAGACATGAATAAGTTTGAAATTGATATTTTCATAAACCCACAGAGGGGTCTTATTTTGCCCTTGTGCAGTAAAAAATGCTGCTGTTTCTTCAAATGATCTAGAACAGTCCACACCACACATGAATAGCCAGTTAAATAAATTTAATTGTCCTCAGATTAATACATCCAACAAATAAACAACAGCTGAGTGTGTGTCCCTTGTCACCACGGACCGGACACATGCATTTGAACAGACAAAAAATTGATGGAAGGAGACGACTGAGGACAGATATGGCAGACCACATGTAGAGATTTGCAGTTCAAAACCCTCAGACTGAAAGTTCAATCCTCCTCCTCCTCCTCCTCCTCTTTCAAAGAACATTCCCTGTTCATTCATTCATTCATTCCACTAAAAATTAACACATTAATGTCTAACTAGTGCATGCCCGTAGAAAGCAAGTATTCTTGTCTGAAAACAGGTAGGCCAATTAGGCTTTACAGGCCCCAAGTGTGAAAAACAGACTATGCACTGGCAGAAACTATCAAAAGCACTGGTGCAAGGTGAGAAAAGTTGGCCGTTGACTGGTGGCAATCGGGCCTATAATGCTTAAATATAAGATATGAATTGGCATTTTGTCAAAATGTCCTTAATTTATTAGGAAATCAGACATTGTGTAGTGTAACCTTATGTAGCCCTGCTGAAAATGTGGGGAATAAATAACTCTGGTAATGGACAAAATATACGAAATAATGAGTAAAACAGAGTGAATTTCTTTTTTGGCTTTGATAAAAGAATCCTGACACACATTATGCTTTGAGAACATAAAATGATGATTTTATGGTTAAGTAAAAACAGAGAAAAAAAAGCAAAATGTGAGTGTCAATGTAGTTCACATGCTATGTTTATTATTCATTTGTAAATATATTTAAATTTCAGAAAAAAAAATGTCTGATAATTAACCTGTGGTAATTAGAGGGTGTGGTGGGGAGGAAAATAACAGACGGACAGAGGAAGAGGGAACCCGGAGGACTGGAAGAGAGAAAAAAAAGGAGGAACGAAGCACCAGGACAGTGGCAGCAGAGAGGCAGCAGTGTCCGTTAAGTTCATTAAACTTAACCAAACAACAGCTGAAAACTTGGCCCAAGTCTGTGGTATAAGGATTTGGCCCTCGGGGCTTGCCGTAGCCAACGCCAGGCAGTCAACATGGTGACGTCAGGTGGGCTACGGCCAATATGTATATTCTGGGTGTTTCTCAATAAAGTTCAGTTCGTTGTTCGGTATGACATGGCTCATGTCTCCTGTTAAAGGGCCTATATCATGCTATTTTAAGCCTTTCAGAGTAAACTATATGCATGTATGTGATAGTATATTACCTTTGGTACACTGGAGAATGAATTTCTTATGAAATATGAGTTATTTTCGCGAGCTACTTTTCCAACCCGGAAGTAACATGCCTCGATCTCTGAGGCTCTGCCTCTCCTTCTTGTGGCTACCGCCCATTTCATGACGTAACCCCTGAGCCGGCTGCTGCACCGTGTCGCTGGGTTCCGCCCACGAAAACTTAGAAGACATTGTCTTACGTAAAAAAGCAAACAGTTGTTGTCACTGAGCAGATTAGGTGCGAGAGGAACTACTTCTTCACAGCATCAATGCTAAAGTGAAAGAGTTTTGCCGATCACCGCTCCGTTAGCTGCGCGGAGAAAGTGGGTGTGTGCATTAGCCTGGGGGCGGTACTGGCAGCACAGGCACTTCCTGGAGTGGGCGGTTCGCTCACCCACGTTCATACGTATGAACGTGGGGACCCAGTCATTATCAGGGACAGGGCGGAGCAGCAGCTCAGAGAGCAGGGTTGAGGAGGAATACTCAGAGATGCGTGAATGGAGCAAAATACCACTTTGGGGGTGTTTTTGGTGAGGAATTAACATTATAACATGCTTAACATGACATGACATTATAACATCCTTGTATGTGTTGTGCATACTTGGCCAATAAAGCTGATTCTGATTCTGATTCTGATTCTGATTAAAAGCTCAAAAAAGTCGATTTTGCATGATATAAGATAAGATAAGATAAGCCTTTAAAAAAAATTAAAATCACCCTTTATTGTCATTCAACTGTACAACCAATCATGTACAGTAGAACGAGATTGTGCTTTACCTATCTACTGTGTTAATCACACACACCCCAAGTGTAGAACCAGAGGGCCGCTGCCATGCAAGGCGCCGCCACAAATTTCCCTCCTCCATTCCATTTTTGCTGAGCACCAAGCTGGACGGCAGGAAGTTCCACTTTTATATGGTCTTCGGCATGACCCGGCCGGGATTTGAACCCCTGCCTCCCGGGTGTGGGGCAGATGCTCTACCAACTGAGCCACCACACCGGTAATAGTTCCCACAATGGGGAAATTCCAGGATTGCAACAGCACAGGGATAGCAACACTCAGAGCAACAATCAGAAGGCAAGAGAAAAAACAAGAGCAGCGAGTATACATACGTACATATAAATATAAATATATATATAGACACAGTGCGGAGCATTGTAGCTAGATGGGATAGGTGTGGCACACATATTTGAGATGCTTAGACTGCATATGTATATTGTGTTACCTCACGTCTTAGAAGGAACAATAAGTCTGGACCTCCTGGGGATAACAGTAGGAGGTGGAGGTGCCTTTAGAAATGACTCTGAAAGGACTTCCTGACCTCCAGGGGTCAGGTGGAGGAAGAAGAGACCTGGGGGAGATGTATTGTCTATGGGGGGTTGAATGACAATGTGATTCTGTACTTTGATGTCCCGGGTATAAAAGGAGGGGATTGGAGAAGTTGGTCCTCTTTTCTGTTTGAGAGGACGTTGGAGATGTGAGAATGATTAATAAACCTGAATTGAGAAATAAATTCAGCCTCTTCATTTCACGCTCTCCACAATAGGTATATAAATATATAAATACAGTGCGGCGCATTGTAGCTGGATGGAATAAATATATGAGTATATAAACACACAGTGCGGAGTATTGTAGCTAGATGGAATAAATATGTAGATATACGTATAAACACACACAGTGCGGAGCATTGTAGCTAGATGGAATAAATATGTAAATATATAAACAACCACAGTGCGGAGCAGTGTAGCTAGATGGAATAAATATGTAAATATATAAACACACACAGCGTGGAGCATTGTAGCTAGATGGAATGAAACAGCACAACCGTCTACTTAGTTATCCTACATGGTATGATAAGATAAGATAAGATAAGATAAGCCTTTATTAGTCCCACAATGGGGAAATTCCAGGATTGCAACAGTACAGGGATAGCAACACTCAGAGCAACAATCAGAAGGCAAGAAAAAAAAAAATGATTATGTACCCATACATATTCTCACCCTCCATAGCGACCGGTATTTTCCTAGTTGTATACCGGAGGGGACCATTGTGTAAAGTCTGTTGCGTCTTTTGCATTCAATACTATTAGGTTGTCACGTCTTTTTGCTATCTCTGCGAGCAGCCCTGCTTAGGTTGTACAGTCTGCCGTAGGTAGGAAGGACCTGCGAAACCTCTCGGTTGTGCACCTAGGACTTTTTTTTTTTTTTTTTACTTATTTTGGTAGATTTGTTTTGCAGTCTGGTGACAAACCACCAGCTGCCGGTCGCTGCATGCGCAAGCTCCCCTTAACTCCCTAACCTGCATGTTTTTGGCATGTGAGAGGAAACCGGAGAAATCCCGGAGTAAACCCACGCAGACACGGGGAGAACATGCAAACTCCACACAGATCACTGTTGGCCGGGGGCAGGGATCGAACCCACGATCTCACAGTACCCACGATCCCCCGGCCGAGGGTAAAACTGTGCTGCCACAGTGCTAACCACTGCGCTACCGTGCGCCACCGTGCAGCTCCTCAGTGCATTCAGTATGTCCTACATAGGGTAGAACTCGGACTCCAGCAGAGATGACAGTTTAGCCACCATCCTTCTCTCTCCCATCTCCTCCACTGGGTCAAGGCGCTGCCCCAGGACAGAGCTAGCTTTCTTGATCAGTTTGTTCAGTCTCTTCCTATCAGCTGCTGTAATGCCACTGCCCCAGCAGACCACTCCAAAAGTGATGGCTGATGCCACCACCGTGTCATAGAATGTCTTCAGCAGCGCCCCTTGTACACCAAAAGACCTGAGTCTCCTCAGTAGGAACAGCCTGCGCTGTCCCTTCTTGTAGAGTGCATCAGTATTGTGTGACCAGTCTAATTTATTGTTCAGATGAACACCCAGGTACTTATAGGATGTCACCATCTCGATGTCTGTTCCCTGTATATTTACTGGTGCTGTGAGGGGTTGTCCTTGCCTGTGGCAGTCCACCACCAGCTCCTTAGTTTTCCTTGCGTTGATCTGGAGGCAGATTGTGAACAGGAAGGGAGCCAAAACCGTTCCCTGGGGGGCCCCCATGCTACCGATGATCATGTCGGACACACAGTCCCGGGTTCTCACAAACTGAGGCTGGTTTGTGAGGTAGTCCAGGATCCATGATGACAGGTGCTGGTCCACCCCTGCGCACAGCAGCTTGTCCTTCAGGATCATCAGTTGGATGGTGTTGAAAGCACTGGAGAAGTCAAAGAACATGATCCTCACCGCATTCCCAGGCTTCTCCAGGTGGGACAGAGAACGGTGAAGGAGGAAGATCACCGCATCCTCCACCCCAATTCCATGCTGGTAGGCGAACTGGAGTGGATCCATTGCTGGTCCCACCAGGGGGCGGAGGTGAGCAAGGGGCAGTCTCTCCAGGGTCTTCATCATGTGGGACGTCAAGGCCACTGGTCTGTAGCTGTTCAGATCTTTGGGGTGGGAAGTCTTTGGTACAGGTACCACACAAGATGTTTTCCACAGCTGTGGTACCCTCCCCAGCTTCAGGCTCAGATTGAAGATGTACTCCACAATCCCACACAGCTGGTCTGCACAGGACTTGAGGAGCTTTGTGCTGATGCCATCCGGTCCCGACGCCTTCCTCGCCTTGATCTTCCTCAGCTCCGTCCTCACCTGGGTCTTAGTGAGGGTCAGGTTGGGGGACTGTGTGTTGGGAGTGGGGGCGTGTTGGTGGAGTGGGGAGTGGGCAGCAGGACTATGGTCTTGGTGGGAACGGTGTTGTCCACACAGAAGCTGATGTAGTCCGTAATGGTGTGAGTGAGGCCATCGATGTCCTCACCATGTGGATCGCAGAGCTGCTCCCAGGCGGTGGTTTCAAAACAGCCCTTTAGAGTGTCCATTGCTACCTCAGACCATAACTTCACTGTGCGCATGGCCGGAGGTTGTCTGTGCACTAGGGGTTTGTACACCGGCCGGAGATGAACTAAGTTGTGATCCGATCTCCCGAGTGGGGGGAGTTGTGATGAGATGTACACCTCCTTAGTGTTTGCGTAGAATTAGTCCAGTGTTTTATTGTTTTTAGTGTGGCATGTGACATACTGGGTAAACGTGGGTAGAATGGGAGACAGTGAAACATGGTTGAAATCGCCTGAGATGAGGAGAAGAGCATATAGGCCCTTTAAGACAGAACATTCGGTGACGTCGGATTAAACCATGGGAGCGTGCATAAAATTACCACCTCTATTTAATCCTACTTCCGGCGCCACATGAGTAGGCTGCCTTTTTATTTACTATCTTGCTTCTCTTGCTAATCTTTCTGATCCGGCGACACCTTATGCATCGGACGGACACACGGATCGCCCAAATGTCTCCTGAGTTGGCAGACAAAGCCACTGTTTTTAGCAGGATACGTTACAGCAGAGACCAGCTGCTAGCACGTAACCGGACCAAGATGCTAGCGCAAGACTTCAACATACCGGGTAAAATAAGACAGAAACGACGTGGATGCCATGCTGGAGCAAGACGGCGGGCGAGAAATATAAGGTACAGACCCATCCTTCCATCTGTTATTATGGGGAACGTTCGATCGCTACTCAATAAGACCGACGAGCTAGCGGCCATCTCCCGCTACGAGAGCATCTTCAGAGAGAGTAGCCTGATGTTGTTTACTGAGACGTGGCTAACAGAACTAGCAACAGATGCTAACATCGAACTGGAGGGTTTCCACGCAATACGGGCAGACCGGACACCAGACAGTGGGAAGGCAAGGGGCAGAGGAGTGATAATGTATGTCAATAACAGCTGGTGCAGACCGGGACATATCACGATTAAACAACATCACTGCAGCAAAGACATTGAGTTGCTAGCTGTTAGCATGCGGCCTACCTATCTCCCGAGAGAATACTCACACGTGATCTGCATTATTATTCATGCAAATCCGACGGCGAACGCGGGGACAGCGCGTGACGTCATTCACTCAGTAACTGGCAGGCTGCTGATAGAACACCCTGATGCTCTTCTCCTCATCTCAGGTGATTTCAACCATATTTCACTGTCCTCCATCCTGTCCACATTCACTCAGTATGTCACATGCCACACTAGAGACAATAAAACACTGGACTTACTCTATGCTAACACCAAGGAGGCATACACCTCATCACCACTCCCCTCCCTCGGGAGATCGGATCACAACTTGGTTCATCTCCTGCCGGTGTACAAACCCCTAGTACACAGACACCCTCCGGTCGTGCGCACGGTAAAGATATGGTCGGAGGAGGCAATGGACGCTCTAATGGACTGTCTTGAAGCCACTGCCTGGGAGCAGCTCTGCAATCCACATGGTGAGGACATCGATGGCCTCACTCACACCATCACGGACTACAACAACTTCTGTGTGGACAACACGGTACCCACCAAGACAATACGGTGTTGCTCAAACAACAAACCCTGGATCAACCCTGAGATAAAAACACTGAGAGAGAAGAAGAGGATCTTCAGGTCAGGGAACAGGGAGATGCTGAAGTCCGTACAGAGGGAGCTGAGGAGGAAGATCAGAGAAGGCAAGGACAGCCTCAGGAAGAAGATGGAGGACAAGCTGCAACAGACCAACATCAGCGGGGTTTGGAGAAACCTTAAAACCATCTCTGGGCTCCAGAATACCTCCTCCCAGGCCACAGGGGGCAGGGAGTGGGCGAACAATCTGAACCTGTTTTTTAATAGGTTTGACCAACCGCCCTTCCCCCGACTGCACACCAACCACTGCTGCCTCTAAAGTCATCGAGACCTGCTGTCCACACCCCACTCCACCAACACCCCCCCCACTCCCAGCAGACAGCCCCCCCAGCCTGACCCTCACTAAGACCCAGGTGAGGACGGAGCTGAGGAAGATCAAGGCGAGGAAGGCCTCGGGACCAGACGGCATCAGCGCAAAGATCCTCAAGTCCTGTGCAGACCAGCTGTGTGGGATTGTGGAGCACATCTTCAACCTGAGCCTGAAGCTGGGGAGGATACCACAGTTGTGGAAAACATCTTGTGTGGTACCTGTACCAAAGACTTCCCACCCCAAAGACCTGAACAGCTACAGACCAGTGGCTCTGACGTCTCACATGATGAAGACCCTGGAGAGACTGCTCCTTGCTCACCTCCGCCCCCTGGTGGGACCAGCGATGGATCCACTCCAGTTCACCTACCAGCATGGCATTGGGGTGGAGGATGATCCTGAAGGACAAGCTGCCGTGCGCAGGGGTGGACCAGCACCTATCATCATGGATCCTGGACTACCTAACCGGCCACAGTTTGTGAGAACCTGGGATTGTGTCTCGGACACGATCATCGGCAGCATGGGGGCACCCCCAGGGAACGGTTTTGGCTCCCTTCCTGTTATCGCTTTATACTGCAGACTTCTCACACAACACAACACACTGCCATCTACAGAAGTTCTCTGACGACTCTGCGACTTATCAGCGACTTATCCAGGACTTCGTGGACTGGTGCCATCAGAACTGCCTCCAGATCAACGCGAGGAAAACTAAGGAGCTGGTGGTGGACTGCCACAGGCAAGGACAACTCCTCACAGCACCAGAGAACATCCAGGGAACAGACATTGAGATGGTGACATCCTACAACTAACTAACTACTAACTAACTAACCTGCACTTATATAGCGCTTTTCTAGTCACAAAGACCACTCAAAGCGCTTTCATTAATACTAACCCTCTATTCTAAGGGCCTATAGGAAACAAATATCTAGGGACAATTTAGAACAGCCAATTAACCTAACATGCATGTTTTTGGCATGTGGGAGGAAACCGGAGAAATCCCGGAGTAAACCCACGCAACACGGGGAGAACATGCAAACTCCACACAGATCACTGTTGGTCGGGGGCTGGGATCGAACCCACGATCCCACGATCCCCACAATCCCCCGGCCAAGGGTAAACTGTGCTGCCGCAGTGCTAACCACTGCGCCACCGTGCAGCCACAAGTACCTGGGTGTTCATCTGAACAATAAACTAGACTGGTCACACAATACCGATGCACTCTACAAGAAGGGACAGCGCAGGCTGTTCCTACTGAGGAGGCTCAGGTCTTTTGGTGTACAAGGGGTGCTCTTGAAGACATTCTATGACACGGTGGTGGCATCAGCCATCACTTTTGGAGTGGTCTGCTTGGCAACGGCATTACAGCAGCCGATAGGATGAGACTGAACAAACTAATCAAGAAAGCTAGCTCTGTCCTGGGGCAGCGCCTTGACCCCGTGGAGGAGATAGGCGAGAGAAGGATGGTGGCTAAACTGTCATCTCTGCTGGAGTCCGAGTCCCACCCTATGCAGGACATACTGAACGCACTGAGGAGCTCATTTAGCAGTAGACTACATCATCATAGATGCACAACCAAGAGGTTTCGCAGGTCCTTCCTACCTACGGCTGTAAGACTGTATAGCCTAAGCAGGGCTGCTCGCAGAGATAGCAAAAAAATGTGACGACCTAATAGTATTGAATGCAAAAGACGCAACAGACTCACACAAATGGTCCCCTCCAGTATACAACTTGGACAATATCAGTCGCTATGGAGGGTGAAAATATGTATGGATACATATTCATACCATGTAGGGTAACTAAATAGACGGTTATGCTGTTTAGTCCATCTAGCTACAATGCTCCGCACTGTATATACTGTATATACAGTATATATATATATATATATATATATATATTTATTTATGTGTACATATGTATATTCACTGCTCTTATTTCCTTATCTTCTAAATCATTGCTCTGAGTGTTGCTATCCCTGTACTGTTGCAATCCTGGAATTTCCCCATTGTGGGACTAATAAAGGCTTAGCTTATCTTATCTTATCTTATCTTATCTTATCTTATTTTAAGAGTCTCCGGGTGTGCCAGCTACACCATGGCGCTGCTGGTTGGAGGCGTGTGAGGAATATATCTCCGCAGCTGGCCTGGGCAGTGCCGATGAAAAGAGACGGAAGAGCCTGCTTGAGCACTGCCTCAACAAGGAAGGCCAATGTGTGTTTTGCATGCTGGGTGGAAAAGGCTTGTTGAAGGAGTGTTTGGACATAATGGACAATTTCTTTATGGACCAGTACAACATTACAGCACAAAGACATAGGTTCTTCGACCGCCGACAACAAGATGGTGAGTCCACCCAGCGTTTCCTAATGGAGCTCCATAGCCTAGCGAGCATGTGCACCTTCGGGCCTACCGAGGAAGAGATAGTCCGTGACAAGGTAGCACACGGCATGAGCAACGAGTGGCTCAAAGAGAAGCTAATGCTAACTTCGGACATCTTCACGCTGAAGCAAGTGACTGAATTAACCAGTCCACTATCCAGCTAGGTCTACAAGTGCTAGCTAAAGAGAACCTAGCCACCCAAGCTTCCCCTCCACGTCAGGCTGCTAGCAGCGCAGCTAATTCTTTGGAGCGGACCCCCAAAGGGCGGCGGACTGTGGCACAGGCAGGAGCAGGAGCTCAGGGTCTTTGTAGTGGCTGTGGCTATCCTCGTCATCAGGTGGGCACATCCACTTGCCCCGCCAGAGGAAAGAAGTGCTACAACTGCAGCTGTTCTAATCACTGGGCCAGGGTCTGCACCACCACTAGTAGACCAACAGCTTCAGAGCTCGAAAGCATGACGTCAGTGTGTGTGGTGGCCGCTAAGAAAGGGCCGTTAAAGTGGTATGTACGTAGCTTGATGGGGTCAATGTGCTGCTTATGGTGGACTCGGGCGCTGGTAAATCCATACTGAGCATGGCCACATTGAAAAGACTTTTCCCAGGCAAAGCCATGGAAGCATGGGCAACGAAAATGTTTGGGTATGGTCACACTAAAATTGGCATGGCGGGCACAGTCAGCTTCTCGGTAACATGTGGGTCAAGGACTATTCCCACATTTACTTTCCAGATTTTACACCAGGGGGCCGACTTGTTGGGAATTGACCTGCTGGGCGAGTTAGGATTCTCCATCACAGACCCAGCGGGCTCAATGGAGCTGACAGTGTCCCCCAAGTGGCATGCACACTGGCCTGCGCTGTTCGTGGGCCTGGGATGTAGTAAAGCCGTCAACCACCACCCACTCATTGACCCAGGCATGATACCCAAGATCCAGCCATTACGGAGGCTCCCCCTAATCTTGCGGGATGACATCATGGTGGAACATTACGCATGCGCTGGCGTCTGTTAGCGCTTCATCTCGTCAGAGTGCTATTTTGTCTGCTTTTGTTTGTTTTTATTGATTTTGTTTTTAATTTTTTATCTCTGTTTGCTGATATTAGTTTTTGTTTGGTGCTAGCTTGGTATTGGCCTCGCTGAAAAGCCCGATCGGACACGCGGGTGGGTCGGACCCCCGGCTGGGCTGTTTTTACCGGGCTAGGCTACCTGCTAACTTGTTTTTAGCCTTTTTAGCTGTTTGTAGCTAACTTGTTTTTAGCTGTTTTAGGCTGGCTGGCTGGCTATCCACCTCATCGCCTGGAACGCCATGGCTCCATCCCCGACGTGTATCCACTGTGTATCCCTCCTTAGTAAGGTTTCTGAGCTGGAAGTAAGACTCTCCAACCTCTACAAGAGGCATGCGCGCTGGAGCGAGCCCGGAGGCTCTCCAGCAGATAGGCAATGCGTGCAGTCAGATGAGCAGTGGTCAGAGTGTGAGCTACAGAGCATATGCAGTTTTTATACCCAGTTACAGACGATACATGAAAGGCATGGGACATTTGCATCACAGTCAGAGCAGGAAGCATAAATAACAGCAGGATACTGGCGCCTGAACTAGACAAAGGGAGGCTGCCTATTGATATCAGCCATTGTTCTGCCAATTGCTCCAGCTGAGCGCTCTGCTTGTCCCAGTCTGTTGTGGGGGTTACCCATACACTCCCCCCCCCAGAGGGGGGAGCTGAGGCCTCGATAGTCCGGCTTTGGTAGCGAGCTGCGGGGAAGGCTCGCTGCAGGCGTCGGTGGAGGGAGGGGGGGGTGGGGGTAGCAAGTGCCGGCCCGGGACGGCGAAATTGTCTGGGCCGCGCAAAAATTGCCTGTGGATCTGCGATGTTGAGGGGCTGTCCCGTGAAATGTGTGGAGGTCCACAGCAGCTGTAAGAAGAAAAATTTGTCTCTGACTCCTCTCGCGGCCATGAATAAAAAAAAAAGGAGCTGCAGCAGTGTGGGACTTGGCGTGTTGACTTTAGGTGCGCGCGCAGTCCTAAAGTCCTCGGGGAAAGCTGACGGCTGAATTCCCTTGCGCGCCGTGGCTGAGACCATTAGAAAATCCTGTGAGCGAGCTGCGTGCGTGCTTCAGGTTTGTGAGCAGCCCTGAAGGTTCTGTGTGCAGCGGCGAAGGACGATGGCGGTCTGTGTGGAGCCAGTATTGTCCCGTGCGTGGTGCGCTGTCCTCATAACCCCCCGGTGTGCGTGCGGGGTTCGGTGCATGGCAGGTCCGCTGTAGAGGCGAGTCAGGGTCAGGGAGCTTGCTGGAGATCAGCGTCGTCGGCGCCGATGGTCATCCCTGTAAGCTGTTGCTGTAGATTGGTCATGGTGCGTTCAGGTCCACGCGCTGCGTTCTCCGTCGGCCCTGGAGGTCGCCGTCGTGGAGAGAGGACGAGGTGCGTGCGCTCTCGTGTGGAGGAGCTGTGAGAGCGGCCGGTCCCAGCGTGGATGTGCAGATCTCATGCGTGCAGATCTCACCATGAAGCTTTCTGCAGCTTTCCCGGTCGTGGGTGATCTCCGGAGAGTTTCGCCTGGTGGTGGCTCTGCGTCGAGGTCTCCCTGTAGCAGAAGGGAGGGCAGATCATTTGCATCAGGCTGCTGCGTTCGCTTGTCGTCGGAGAGTCACCGCCGGGGGCTGCCAGCTTGTTCTTTCTCGGGGTCACCAATGTGGCAGCATGAAATAATATGAAGCAAACAGAGAGTTTTTGAGGGAGTTTATTATCATTCATCCCGCTATCATTGAACTCACTCCAGCCCTGTGCAGGCGGGCTGGAGCGGGTCCTCAGGCTCTCGTGAGGAGACACAGAATGCGTGTCGTCAGAAGCAGTGGTCAGAGTGTGAGCTACCTGTCAAATAAACTAATCTACTACTACTACAGAGCATATGCAGTTTTTATACCCAGTTACAGACAATACATGAAAGGCATGGGACATTTGCATCACAGTCAGAGCAGGAAGCATAAATAACAGCAGGATACTGGCGCCTGAACTAGACAAAGGGAGGCTGCCTATTGATATCAGCCATTGTTCTGCCAATTGCTCCAGCTGAGCGCTCTGCTTGTCCCAGTCTGTTGTGGGGGTTACCCATACAGTAAATAATAAACATCTAAGGACCAGGCAGAGACAAAGCCTACAGAACAGAAATGCAGGCAAAACAATGAATAATAATAAATACAGAAAAATTCAAAATACAACTCAAAGTGAGAACGTGGGCTGAGGCCATGTCCTGGAAACAAGAAAATAAAGCAATAACTCAAGGTGAGGACATGGGGCCCAGTCTGCGTCCTAACACGAAGAGAGGAATAAAAGGAGAAATGAAGCACGAGGACAGTGGCAGCAGAGAGGCAGCAGTGTCCATTAAGTTTGTGAAACTTAATCAAACAGCAGCTGAAAACTTGGCTCAAGTCCACCTAGAGAGTCGTGCTTGTGTGTCCTGATGATACCACTGAAAGCAACTGACCCTGCGAGGAGGACGACTGGTGTGGAGTTAGCTGGTATCCACTGGTGAGGCCTGCTTGTCTGTGTGCTGTGGCTGGCCGCTGTGTTGCCAACTAGAGGAGAAAGTGTGTCCCGTCTTCAGGTGGAGGGTGGATGCTGCGAACGCTTTCCTGGGACTGGTAGCTGAGGACATCCAGCCATGAGTCAGGGCTCATTTACTTTCCTTGCCAGAGGGGGAGGAGAGGACTTGTCTGCTGTGACAGAGCAACAACAGGTCTGCAAAGTTTTTGGGGGGATGTGAGTGTGGATATGTGTGAGTGGGCCCACGAGTGAATTATCATTAGTGTACATATATTACAGACTCTTAGGTAATAGTTACCTCCGCCAAGGAGGTTATGTGATCATCGGCGTTGGTTTGTCTGTTTGTTTGTTTGATTGTTAGCAAGATAACTCAAAAACTTATGGACGGATTTTCATGAAATTTTCAGAGATTGTCAGAAATGGGGTATCCTACAGATGATTACATTTTGGTGGTGATCCGGATCACTGTCCAGAAGAAAACCGCCATTACGGAAAATGCCATTTTCGTGAATAACTACTGAACCACTAATCCTATCATTGTCAATCCAATTGCTAGTCATATGTTTTCATGGTCAAGGAATCTGAAAACATACACACAAACACTGTATGGGGGGAACTGTGGCCGCCATTACGGAAAAATGCAATTTTCGTGAATAACCACTGAACCACTAATCCTATCATTGTCAATCCAATTGCTAGTCATATGTTTTCGTGGTCAAGGAATCTGAAAATGTACACACAAACACTGTATGGGGGGAACTGTGGCCGCCATTACGGAAAATGCGATTTTTGTGAATAACTACTGTGACGCTTGGCGGAGGTCTGCGCTCTCCGAGTGCTTTTCTAGTTTGCAATAAGTTTGTTGTGCTGGTAAATGTTTTGTACATTTGAAATTATTGCTTTATTTTTTATGATATAGTATTCCATTGACAGGGTTTAATTTGTGTGTTGTTGTTTTTATATTATTTATTAATTTGCTAAACCGAGAGTTTTGAGTTAAATAATATTTCAAAGAGTGTTGGTTTTTTTTGTTTCAGAGATTATTTTTGTTGTGTGAAGTATTTGATCGGAAAAAAACAGGCTCAACATAACTCTAGTCAATACAATGACATTCGTTAATTTTCTACCTTGAAAAATTCTTTATTAAATATTTGTTCTTGTTTGTTAAAAGGGTGTCTGGGTCACTTATTTTGAATGTAGTGTATAAATACCAACACCCTGTGATGGCGGCACTTACTGTGAAGTGCAGTGTGGTGACCCCAACTTCCTGCTGCATCACCGCACTGCCCTATATAACGGGATGGGTCACCATAGGCACCATCTCTTGGCCTGGATGACTCTGCTGGGTGCATTCCATGTACTGTGTTCTCTTTATTTAATAAAGCAGTGTTCAGTGCTACATCTCTGTCGGCCTCATTCATCACCAGGTTTGTGGACATAACATTTGCCGACTGAGGATTAAACCATGTGGGGCACCTCTACGGCCATTTCTGGATTACGCAAGAGAACCAGCAAAACTGTGAATGAAGTGGCTTGAGGCATTTGAGACACACATTGCAGCATTGAGCCTGGGTAAACTCATCACAGTAAGGAAACGTGCACTTCTTGTTCACAAACTTGGCATAGAAGGTCAGCGAATTCTCCACTTTAGAACCAACGGAGTCATATGAGCATGCTGCCGAGCTTTTTGCTAGCTACTTCCCCAAGCACACACGTAGCACGAAGCTCTGGGTTGAAATGGTATTGGCGCCAAAAGGCACAAAGCTAGCTAGCACAGGAGAGCTAACGTCCCAGCTAGTAGCAATGGAGGAATTAGCCACAGCGCTAAATGGGCGCCAAGCACAGAAGTTACCCGGACAGATGGCGTTCGCTGGCACGGTGACACACAGCAGGAAAAGGGGGGCCCGAGCATGTGGAGAGCTCCAAGGCACAGCAGTACACTTCAGACTGTGAAGGGCCAGAGCCAGACTGCTCTCGTTCCCTCACTCAACAGGCTACAGAGGTTACGACCGAGCTGACTGGTGGAGAGTCCGCTTTAACGACCGACCCCGAAACGCACATCTCATGCTCTTGGGAGGAGAGCAGCTCAGTGGAGGAGTTGGACAGCTTTGGTGCCCGCGCTAGGCCGGCTGTACTGGGTGCGACCAAGTTGGCGGGTGGAGGGGCCCTTTCAACGAGCAACACCGGAGAGGCTCCTAACACCTTCCGTGCTCACGATGGCACCAGGCGGAAGGAGAACATGGAGCTGCCGAAAGCACAGCGGCACCTCAAGCCAAGTAAGGCACCGCCCCATGTACCAGACTGGATTCAGCTTTGCGTTGGCGGGAGACCGGGACGGCGACTGACCAGGCCGCAGCCAGCGAAACAGCAGGCAATGCTGAGGATTGTGGCAAAGCTGGGCACAGCATGGTTTCAGCTGATGGACGATTTGGTTCGGCATGCAAACAGACTACGGAGTGTCTGGGTGGCGACTCCAGATGGCGGGGCTCTGCGGGAGTCGGCTGCCGCAATGTGGGACCCGGGGCCCAGTGTCATGAAGATTGACTCCGGAGGGCCAACAGCTCTGGGAAGAGTGGCCACCACAAGCCACAACGAGGCCACCACAAAAGCCCCTGACTGAACTGTTTTTTTTTTCTGCCATACCAGTTCCACATTTCCTACCCAAGTGACTGTGCTGTAGCACTTTGTTCATAGTTCTGGTGTTATTGTGTGTCATTTGTGTGTAGTTTAGGAGCATGGCAGATATTTTTAGTTTGCAGTAAAGACTTTTTAGTTTAATTCGGTGGCAGAATAATCCACCATGCCGTGCGGGTTGTGTGGTAGTCCACTCACTGGCCCTATTTTAGGTTGTTTTGTGTGAGTGTGTTAGGCCTTTTAGTACCTTAGTTTACGCTATTTTAGAGTGCGATTTGGGTTCCAAATTGGAGTGGGTTTGAACTGTTTGAGTGGGTTTGGACTTTATAAAAGGGGGAGAGAATGTGATGGCAGCACTTATTGTGAAGTGCATTGTGGTGACGCCGACTTCCTGTCCGGTCACCGCACTGCCCTATATAGCGGGGTGGACCGCCATAGGCACACTCTCTTGGCCCGGCTGACTCTGCTGGGTGCATTCCATGTACTGTGTTCACTTTATTTAATAAAGCAGTGTTCAGTGCTACATTTCTGTCACCTTCGTTCATTACCAGGTTTGTGGACACAACACACCCCTGTGTTAAACTGTTTACTGTCAGTACTTTAATATTTATTCCACTCATTTAGGTAAACCTTTGTGGTAGCTACCTTTAAAAAAACAATGAACCCAGCAGCCCATCTTAATTTGATTAAAGCCTGTTTGTTTAAGGGTTTTTCATTCCGTGAAAAGTGGTGGGGTGCTACACTTATAATATTATTCAATACAAGTAAGAGTAGTAATCAAAAAAGAGTAAATGTATGTGCTAAAAAGAAGAGTAAGAAAGTACAGCATGTGCTAAAAAGCTACTTGGTAGTAATGTCTTCACTCTTGCAAATTTGTAAGCTTTTTCTCTGAAACTTGTCACTGTTTTCTCAAAAAGTTATTAGTATTTCCTAAAAAAATTTGAAATTTGTTCCTTTTCATCTAAATTTGACCCTTTATTCAATAAATTGTATTTTCTTTCCATTGTAGAGGGTGAAAGGGAAGAATGTGGAGGCGAGGCACAAGCGTAGGTCAACACAGATTCTTTATTGACCCTCTAACACATATACAGCCTGTGGACCCGCTGGGGCCGAGTGTCTGGTAGAAGAGCCTCCCAACTCTCTCTGCGTTCTGCTTATATAGCTTTAATGGTATGCATAGAGAGCTGGGCTGGTGCATTATGCTTGTGTGTGTACAAAGAGAATGTGTGACACAATAACATAACACTTGCTACATTCATGACAATACATTCACCTCCCTGCCCTTTTGCCCTGGAGCAGCAGGGAGCAAAAGCGCCTCGTTGTCTGTCTAGTTACTCCTCGGGGGGGCTACCCCCTTCAGTCCATTGTTCTGCCCCTCTTCACTGCTTCTGGGTGTGAGAGGATGTCCACCCGCTGTGTCTAGTGTCACCACACCCTATTATTTTCCCTATACATTTGAGACTTTTTAATCATAAATTTGTTTTTCTTATTTGCATTTATTTTTTGATCTATTTGAAACTTTTTGGGATAAAAGTGTAGCTTTCTGTCAGTTTTCAAACACCTCTTCCAAATTTGCAAATGTACTGTTACCAATTTGAGAGTTTTTGTCTCTTAAACATGTTAGTCTGAGGAAAATATATTTTCCAATTGTACCTTCTAATATACTCCAAATCATATACAATTAGAAATTCACTAAAAATGAAGTAGTTTTTTTTTCTTTAAAAACTGACTCAAGTAAGAGTAAAAATTTACAATAAGAACTCAATAAAGTGCATTTTACTAAAAAAGTTGCTTGAGTACATGTACTTGGGTAAATGTAATCTGTCAAACACACATAAATAGCCATCCATGCATCTTCTACCATTTATTGGGGGTTCAGGTTGCAGGGGCAGCAGTCTAAACAGGGAAGTCTAGACTGCTGCCCAGTTCACATAGCACCATGATCCCTGCTGCAGGTGGTGAGCCCACTGCAGGATATTAATTATTGTAGTGGTTAAATAAAGGTTCACATTTAGTTAGATGAAAATCTTTTCATGACCCAATTATATTCTACAGGACAGTTGGGCCCACATGAGCTAATGATTAGAGTGACAGATAAAAAAATATATTCTTTAATTTCCACATTAAATCACTGGTAACATTTTATATTAAGGTGCTTGTAATAAGATGTAATTAACATTACTGAGTTACTTATGACTTAATAAGTGGCTTATAAATACTAGTGCATACCTGTGCATGCCTGTAGAAACCAAGTATAAGCAAGTATTTCTGCATGCCCATAGAAAGCAGGTGTAAGAAAGCACAGCACCACGTGTTCAGTGATGCCTGCCTTTGACCTTTGATGATGTCTTAGCGAGTCCTATGATCTCTGATGATGTCATAGCGAGTCCTATGATCGTGAGTGATGCCTGCCTTTGATCTTTGATGATGTCATAGCAAGTCCTATGATCGTGAGTGATGCCTGCCTTTGATCTTTGATGATGTCATAGCAAGTCCTATGATCATGAGTGATGCCTGCCTTTGATCTTTGATGATGTCATAGCAAGTCCTATGATCGTGAGTGATGCCTGCCTTTGATCTTTGATGTCCTATGATTGTGAGTGATGCCTGCCTTTGATCACACAGACACACACACAGATTTTCTTGAATCACTCTATACTATGATGTCTATATGACATCATATAGACATCATGTAGAGATCATAGACACCTCATAGGAGATCCTATGATTTTTTTTAGCGAGTCCTATGGTCGTGACAGACAGACACAGAATTCTTGAATTATATATACTGTAGATTTATTGTTACCTCCGCCAGGAGGTTATGTTTTTGTCAGGGTTTTTCTGTCTGTTTGTCTGTTTGTTTGTCTGTCTGTTGGTTAGCAAGATAACTCAAAAAGTTTTGGACGGATTTCGATGAAACTTTCAGGCGTTGTTGGAAACGGTACAAGGAAGAACTGATTAAATTTTGGGGATGATCCGGATCACCATCTGGATACAGGAATTTTTTTAAAGGATTCTTTATTGTAACAATAATGGGTATCATGATCGTCATCGTAACTACAATAATAGGTATCATCATCATCGTGATGATGATATGATGACTATGATGACCATGATGATGATGATGATGATGATGATACCTATTATTGTTACTACGATGATGATGATACCTATTATTGTTGTAACTATGATGATGATGATACCTATTATTGTAACTATGATGATAATGCTCAGATAATAATGCGCAGACCACTCTTCGAGTGCTTTTCTAGTTAATACTAAAGACTTCATTCATTCATCTTCTACCACTTAATCCTTTCTGGGTCACATGGGAGCTGGAGCCTATCCCAGCACCTTTGGCGAGAGGTAGGGTACACCCTGGACAGATTGCCAGCTCATCATAGGGCCAACAGACAACCATTCACTATTACATTCATACCTATGGACAATTTATCCTCATTTGATGCCAATTAACCTAACGTGCATTTGGATTATGGAAGGAAACCGTAGTACCTGGCGAAAACCCACGCAGACATGGGGAGAGCATGCAAACGCCACACAGAAAGGCCATCAGTGGCCAGGGGTAGGAATGAATCCACAACCTTCTTGCTGTGCTGCCTCAGTTATAACCACTGAGCTGCTGGGTATTAATAATATTATAAAACATTTAGAATCTGCTTATGAACGCTTTATAGAAAATTGTTAATAGTGAAAAGATCACTAATTAACATTAATTAGAATCTTTTAACATGAATGTGATTATTTCAAGTTATATTTATGTCTTGTACAGGTTAATAAGGCATTTATTGTACATTTATTAACAATGAAAAAATGCTCCTTTGCAGCTACTGGATCTAAAGTGGAAACAATACCTTATTAAGTTTAATAAATCATTTAATTGCATTTATTAAGAGTTAAAAATGTTCATTTAAAACTACTGGATCTTAAGTGGGAACAGTGGCTTATTGAGAGTAATAAATCCTTTATTATACACTTTTTAATAGTTAACAATGCTTCTTTGAAGCTACTGCAGCTAAAGTGGGGACAGTCTTATTCAAAAAGAATGAGTAAATGTTTAAGCAATGCTTTAAAAAAGTTGTAAAACTGTTACATTTTGTGGGAACTTTTTCAAGTTTATATTTTTAATAGTTCACAACTTTCAAGCAAACAGAGAAAGAAGAAGACCATTACATAAAAATCCTTTTTAACAAGAGCAAGAACAAATACATGAAAACAGCAAGTCAATAAAATAACACAAAACCACACTTTACATATTAATGCACTCTGTAGGTCTTTGCTATGTATATCATGCAAGAAACTCATTAATGGTTTATAATCTCTCACAAGCATCAATGTTTATTAACATTAATATGACCATATAAGTCAAAGAAAAACATAATTAAAACATTTATTGTTTCTTATTATCAACCTTATCAGCACGTACTACAAACTTGTTGACAAGTTATACCTTATGAACCTTAAGACGCTGTTTAAGGCTTACTGGGTGTTAAAGTGACTGCCAAAAATTTAGTTTTTCTTGTTAACATGTCTGTAACATGTTTTTATGACTTGCAAGATTATCAAGAGCAAAATCACTCAAATGTGTCGTGTCTCTGTTTCATGCTTTAAAGTTTCACTTACGCCCCACCCCCTGACAAAAGGTGAGTTTAGATAGAGTGTTTTCGGTGATAAAACTATGTGGCAGGGCTATTCAATTACAAAATCAATTGGGCCACAAGTTGAAATCAAGACATGTAACTGGGCCTCACATGTTCAGCAATCTGTTGAATACGACATATTTCAAACCAACACAGATCAATATGATGAAAAATACGCACTTTTTAGTCATTGTCTTGGTTTTAAATGTGCGCTTGGCACATGACAAAGGCACATCAAAAGTGCATAAAAACACAATAACAGTGCTGGGGTTGAGCAGAACTTGAAGTAGTAGAAGTATTTTTCCTCTTGAACAACAATTAAATAAGTAGAATGAAAAAAAAAATAAAATTCTGTAACTAACCATTTTGGTCACATTTTCCCAGACATATCTCAAAGTGCATAAAAACTCAATGTGCACTGTTAATAGCATTAACATTTGTTTCCCTTTTGAAATAAAATATACTACATCCTGGTCATAACTGTCTTTGGCATATCACAAAGTGCATTTAGCTCAGGGGTGTCAAACTCATTCCATGGAGGGCCAAGACCCTGCATGTTTTACTTCCACCCAGTGTCTTCAGCAGGTGTTTTCACTGATCAGCAATCAGTGGGAAGAAATTCAATGAAATCACCTGTTGAAGACACTGGCTGGAGGGAAAACCTGCAGGGTCTTGGCCCTCCATGGAATGAGTTTGACACCTGTGATTTAGCTAAATAAACAATGAACAGTCAAACACTTCAGTGCACCCCCCCCCCCCCCCAAGAAGAGATTGATAACATTAACAAACTTTGCACATCCATTATTGTGGTTTGTTTTGTTTAAAATCACCACATCTGTGAGTAGGAACCTCTTTTTATAAGTACACATTCCATTACACACACATATCAAGCTAGCCGGCCTACACACGCTCCGGGCAGACAGAGCAGCAGTTGACTCCGGTAAGACAAGAGGGGGGGGAGTGTGCATTTATATTAACAAGGCTTGGTGCACGAACTCTGTCACTGTTGAGAGACACTGCTCAGCTAACCTGGAGTTTCTCATGGTTAAATGTAGACCTTTCTATCTGCCACGCGAGTTCACTTGTACCATCATAACAGCCGCTTACATTTCTCCGGATGCTAATGCTAAGCTTGCTATGAAAGAACTGCATGCAGCTATTAGCAAACAACAAACTGCACACCCAGAGGCAGCATTTATTGTGGCGGGTGATTTTAACCACTCTAACCTCAAGACAGTGCTTCCTAAATTCTACCAGCATGTCTCCTGTCACACAAAAGGGGACAAAACATTGGACCATGTTTACACCAATATTGTGGGAGCCTACACAGCAACTCCCCTCCCCCACCTAGGTCAGTCTGATCATTTATCCTTGTTCCTTACCCCCAAGTATGTACCGCTCATCAACCGGGTGAAGCCATCAGTGAGGACCATCAAAGTGTGGCCAGAGGGGGTTGACTCTGTACTCCAGGAGAAGTTTAGGAACACAGACTGGAGTATGTTCACCTCTCAGGCTACCTGTGGCTCCCACGTAAACATCAACTCTTACACCCACTCAGTCCTGGACCATATCAACACCACTATTGACAGTGTCACCACGGAAAGATAGATCACCACGTACCCAAATCAGAAGCCGTGGATGAACAGAGAAGTGCGGCTTCTGCTAAAAGCACGTAACAATGCCTTTAGATCTGGTGATGCACAGGCCTACAGTTCATCCAGGGCAGATCTGAAGAGGGGCATCAAGAAGGCCAAGCACAGCTACAAGCTGAAGGTGGAGGAACATTTTGGGGACTCTGACCCCCGACGTATGTGGCAGGGCATTCAAGCTATCTCTGATTATAAGCCCAGCAACTCCATACCTATAGCCATGACTGTGCCCTTTCTCAATGAGCTAAATAACTTCTATGCTCATTTTGACAAGGACAACAACGAAAAGAACATCAATTTCCCACCCTCTGATGACCTCCACCACCTCACACTCACCCACACCGACGTCCGTAATGCACTGAGTCATGTCAACGTATGTAAGGCTGCTGGCCCTGATGGCATTCCTGGGCGTGTGCTGAGGGCATGCACTGAGCAGCTGGCAGGGGTCTTCACAGACATCTTCAATCTGTCCCTGGCCCAGGCCGTGGTACCAGCGTGCTTCAAGGCCACTTCAATAGTACCAGTGCCGAAACATTCAACACCATCGTGCCTAAATGACTATCGCCCTGTGGCACTGACGCCCATAGTCATGAAGTGCTTTGAGCGACTGGTCTTGGCACAGCTCAAAAAAGGCCTGCCCCCTACACTGGACCCTCATCAGTTCGCTTACCGGAGCAACAGGAGTACAGAGGATGCGGTTTCTACAGCGCTGCACTATGTACTCGCACACCTGGATGACAAGAACACCTACGCAAGAATGCTGTTTATTGACTTCAGCTCAGCATTCAACACAGTTATCCCCTCCAAGTTGCTCACTAAACTTGGGGACCTGGGAATCAGTACCTCCACCTGCAACTGGATCATGGATTTTCTGACCAACAGACCCCAGCATGTTAGGTCAGGCCCCAACCGTTCTTCCGTCATCACACTCAACACTGGTGTACCACAGGGCTGTGTGCTCAGCCCATTCCTCTACTCCCTCTACACCCATGACTGCAGGCCTATGTATGGATCCAATTCCATCATAAAGTTCGCAGATGACACCACGGTGATTGGACTCATCAGGGACAACGACGAGTCAGATTACAGGGCAGAGGTTGAGCACTTGGCTACTTGGTGCGCTGACAATAACCTGCTCCTTAACACCAGCAAAACCAAGGAGCTCATAGTGGACTACAGGAAGGAGAGGGAAGAGACACCTGACCCCATCCATATCAATGGCATAGCTGTTGAACGTGTCCCCAGCTTCAAATTCCTGGGGACCCACATCTCAGAGGACCTGTCCTGGTCAGTTAACACCACCAGCCTGATCAAGAAGGCCCATCAGCGCCTCTTCTTCTTGAGGACATTGAAGAAGAACCATCTGTCAACTGACATCCTGGGCAACTTCTACCGCTGCGTGCTAGAGAGCACCCTGACCAACTGTATCACAGTCTGGTATGGGAGCTGCTCTGTAGCTGACCGCAAGGCGCTGCAGCGGGTGGTGAAAACCGCCCAACGCATCACAGGGACTCCACTTCCAGCTATAGAGGACGTCTACAGGAAAAGATGTCTGCGCCGGGCACGCAGCATTCTTAGGGACTCCAACCATCCTGCTCATGGACTGTTCCAGCTTCTCCCTTCCAGAAGACGTTTCAGAAGCCTTCGGACTAGAACCAGCAGGTTTAGGAACAGTTTCTTTCCAACAGCCGTCACGTTATTGAACTTAGTTCCCTGCTGACTCTCTTACCATCATCTTTTACCATCCTCACCTGTACATAACTGCATAACTACATAACTACATCTAACTTATTGCACATTATTTGCACATAACAACAGTACTCTTAACTTTCTGCACTGCTGCATATATTTGCATATATTTGCTTAAATTGCACATACTGTTAATTACCGTATATACTGCACTGCTGTCCTTTGCACTTCTGATTGGATGCTAAACTGTGTTTCGTTACCTTGTATTCATACATGTGTAATGACAATAAAGTTGAATCTAATCTAATCTAATCTAAATATCACTCAATTAAAAATTTCTAGTAGAGTTAGGCTCCGTGTCCACCAAACGCGTTTTTTTTTGTCACCTGACCGCCCTGAACGTCTTTTTTTCAGCGTTTGTGCACTGTGTTCTGGAAAAAAAAGTCTGTGCCCTGTATCCCAGCAACAGCTTGTCACCCACAGCTCAGCACTTCCACTTTTCCTATGGTCAGACTTTCTACTTATTTTTTAATAGCAGTCTCTAAATAATAATGGACAGGACACATATTCTAGAATTGGTAGCAGCTCTGGATGCAAAATATGATGACACAGAAAACAGGAGTCTGAGTACAGACTGTACAGCCGTCCTATGTCCCGCCCTTCCTTATTCTGATTAGCTGCTTAGAAAGGTCTGACATTGACAAGCTCAGTTGCAGTCTGAAAAGTTGAAATTTTTTCAACTCTGAGCACCCTGAGCGCCGCAACAAAAAGCGGCCACTACTGAGAGTTTCAGCACCAAGGGCGCTCTGCACTGCAAATGCTGGACTACATAGAGAATGAATAGAAAATAATTGCCCACAGCTGAAAAAATGCATTTGGTGGACACGCAGCCTTAAGGATGCAAAAAGCACCCACTTAAAAACTTGAGTAATGACTTCAGTCTTGAAGGTTTGAGGATTTTCTCTAAAATTTATAACCATTTTCTTATAGTTTTCTACTTTTCTCTGAAAATTTATCTAAATTTGAAACAATTTTCCTCAAATTTGTAATTTCCTCTTGTAAAATTGACTTTTCTTGTACATTTGAGACTTTATTATAAACTTGTGGATTATTCTATGGCTATTTTTTTTTTAAATAAATTACTGTTTTGTTTTGTTTTTATAAATTTGAAACAGATTGTGGAAAAATTTTGACTTTTTTCCTGATACAATTTACACTTTTTACCATAATTTTGCAGAGACAGAATAGAACAATAATTTAACTCTGATTTCAAAGAAAAAATATTAATAACATTGTATTTAATTAAATAAATTAACTTAAATGACCAAAGATGCAGTTATTTCTGTTATAATATTTCTATATATTTATAGTATTTTAGAATTCTCTTCACCACCCAGACAGCAGGAAAAACCTCCCTTATTTTGAAATCCAAATGTTGGCACATTTAGTTTGTCTGAAGGCTGTTGACAGATTAAAGTCAATGACTTCATGAATTTCGGTCAGCTTAACTTGCCAGGTACATACTAATGAACATAAATTACACAGGGTTACAAAAATAATTTTTTTGTTAGTTTCAGTTTTTTCAGCTGATTTAAGACAACTTTACACCGCTAAATCCAAAAATGACATCCGTTCTCTCGATCAGGTGCCAAGTAAAAACCTGTACTTACTTAGTACTGTGCATGTACTTACCTTTATATAAAGGTAAGTACATGTAAGTTGAATGTTACATCTTGATTGTTCAAAATTCAGAGAATTTCAAGACATAAAAAAGAATTTTGCATCATATAAAGCAAAAATACCCGTACATGTAAACAAAAACGTATAAAACAACATGTGGCCATAATTCAAAAAGTTGACCTGATTGAGCAAAACCAATGTGATTTTTGGATTCAGCACATCAAAATTGTCCTAAATCAGCTAAAAAAAAACTTAGATAACTAAAAAAGCACTCATAGAGTGCATACCTCCGCCAAGGCTCCTTCCGTTTGTCATGGATCACCTCCAAAATGTAATGGGTTTGTGTGTAGGCCTATAGCCAGTTGTGGCGAAAATTGCATCAAAGTCTGTCCATCAGTTTTGGAGTATTGTTGCTAACACTGTGAGAAGATAAGAGCCTTGGCTGAGGTATGCATTCTCAGATCATCACCAAAATATAGTGGGATCCTCTCTAGCCCAAGAACCACCTCTGGTGAAAATTTCATCCAAATCCATTCAGTAGTTTTTGTGTAATCTGCTGCACAAATACAAACAAAGCCCTTGGTGGAGGTATGCACTCTCAGATCATCACCAAAATCTAATCATCTGTTCCCCGTGCCATTACACACCTTTCCTGAAAATTTCATTAAAATCCATTCATAACTTTTTGAGTTATATTGGTAACAGACAGACAGACAAACCCCGGTAAAAATATTACCTCCTTAGCGGAGGTAATAAATTTGGTGTTGACCAGTGTTATTAGTTAATATTGTAGTAGCTTGTGAAGTCAATCCTCAGTGATTCATCAGTCACTCTGTCATAAACCAGCCCCTTAGGGCAGAAAGAAGGCCCAAGAGCTGAACTGTGAGTTGCTGACATTTAATAGCAAAAAGACAAAACTACACAAAAGCACACAACACTTACACAGCAGGAAAAAAACAGAGAGAGATGCATATAGGAACGCTGGTGCTCACATCCGGAGGAAATAAGAGAACAGCCTGGATGGGCCCAGGCTGAGGCATACGGGAATGCCAAGGGAACAAAGAATAAAGCCAATGAAGCCTCCCTTCATTGGCTTTCCATAGAGTTCAGAATTAAGTTTAAAATCCTTCTTCTCACTTACAAAGCTCTTAACAATCAGGCCCTTTTTTATTTAAAAGATCTGATACTACCCTATCATCCTAACAGAGCATTACGCTCCCAAAATGCTGGATTACTTGTAATACCTAGAATCTCCAAAAGTACAATGGGAGGCAGAGCCTTCAGTTATCAAGCTCCTTTCCTGTGAAACCAGTTACCAATCTGGATTCAGGAGTCAGACTCTGTTTTTAAGAATAGGGTTAAAACCTTCCTTTTCGATATAGCCTACAATTAGGGAGGAATCCTGTGTCTCTGAACCCTCCATTAGTTATGTTGCTAATAGATTTAGACAGCCTGAGGACCTCTAATAGTGTGCTGGGCTTCACTCCTTTAATGTTTGCTCTCAACATGTCTGTTCTTTTCATCTTCTCTATCCCCTCACCCCCCAGCCAGTCGCAGCAAATGACTGCCCCTCCACTGCAACGAGAAGCATTGCAACACCCTTTAAATAAGCCACAGGGAAAATGACAAATAATTACAGGTATGAGTCACATGAGCTGGGATAATCAGATAACCTAAATAGAAAAGCAATCAGAGAGCGCATACCTCCGCCAAGGCTCCTTCAGTTTGTCATGGATCACCTCCAAAATGTAATGGGTTTGTGTGCAGGCCTAGAGCCACTTGTGGTGAAAATTGCATCAAATCTGTCCATTAGTTTTGGAGTATTGTGGGTGACACACTGTGAGAAGAGCCTTGGCTGAGGTATGCATTCCCAGATCATCACCAAAATGTAATGGGTTCCTCTGTAGGCCAAGAACCACCTCTGGTGAAAATTTCATCCAAATGCATTCAGTAGTTTTTGTGTAATCCTGCTGCACAAATACAAAAAAGCCCTTGGTGGAGGTATGCACTCTCAGATCATCATCAAAATCTAATCATCTGTTCCCAGTGCCATTACACACCTTTCCCGAAAATTTTGTCAAAATCCATTCATAACTTTTTGAGTTATGTTGGTAACAGACAGACAGACAAACCCCGGTAAAAACATTACCTCCTTGGGGGAGGTAATAAAACCTATCTGTAATGTCCATCCATCCATCCATCTTATACTGCTTTTCCGGAGGTCCGGGTCGCGGAGGCAGCAGTTCAAGCAGAGAAGCCCAGACTTCCCTCTCCCCAGCCACCTGCTCCAGCTCTTCAGAGGGGATACCAAGGCGTTCCCAGACTAGCTGGGAGACATAGTCTCTCCACCGAGTCCTGGGTCTGCCCCGGGGTCTCCTCCCAGTGGGACGTGCCTGAAACACCTCAAGTGGGAGGCGTCCAGGAGGCATCCTAATCAGATGCCCATACCACCTCAACTGACTCCTTTCAATGTGGAGGAGCAGCGGTTCTACTCTGAGCCTCTCCCGGATGACTGAGCTCCTCACCCTATCTCTGAGGGTGAGTCCAGCAATCCTACGGAGAAAGCTCATTTCAGCCGCTTGTATCCGCGATCTCGTTCTTTCGGTCATTACCCAAAGCTCGTGACCATAGGTGAGAGTAGGAACGTAGATTGACTGGTAAATTGACAGCTTTGCCTTAGAACTAAGCTCCCTCTTCACCACAACAGACCGGTACAACGTCCGCATCACTGCAGATGTTGCTCCAATCCGTCTGTCGATCTCTCGCTCCATTTTCCCCTCACTCGTGAACAAGACCCCAAGATACTTAAACTCCTCCACTTGGGGCAGGAGCCTGTCCCCAACCCGGAGAGGACAATCCACCTTTTTCCGGCTGAGGACCATGGACTCGGACTTGGAGGTGCTGATTCTCATCCCAGCCGCTTCACACTCAGCGGCAAACCGTCCCAGCAAGAGCTGTAGGTCATTGCTGGATGAAGCCAACAGGACAACATCATCTGCAAACAACAGAGATGAGATCCTGTGGTCACCAAGCATGATACCCTCCATTCCCTGGCTGCGCCTAGAAATCCTGTATCTGTATCTGTAATGTGAGACTACGAAACTACAACTCCCAGAAGCACTATCTGCATATAGTGTGTGCTCATTGGTCCACTGTCACTTGGTTGGTCTTCTGTCCTGCCCGGTGGGAAGAAATGCTGTGCCCGAGCGGTGAGTAGCCCCCAACTTCAGCTCCTACCTCCGTGGTTAAACATGAGTATTTTTAGAGCAAGAAGCTCACATTTAATGTCCACAGTTGTGTAAATGTAAGTTTTCTCACCACACAGAGAAAAAGTGACTGTGATTTGTTGCTGTAAACAAATATGAAGCTTCTTGTAAAGTGAGCTTTCATTTATCTGTGTTTTCTATTTTATTTTATCTTGTTCATTTACATGCTGTTGTGATATGAAGCTATTTCATGGAAGTAAATCCTCTAAATATGTATTTTTAATGAGCTCGTCCAGAGGTGTCAAACATATGGCCTGCGGGCCTACCAGGGGGTCCAAACTTTTCTGTGAATTTACAGCTTTATTTCTAGTAAATTTCTGACTTTCTACTGATTAGAATAGTTTGTGTAAATTTAAGATTCAATTCAATTCAATTCAGCTTTATTTATAATGGGCCACATCACAACAAAAGCCATCTCGTGGCACCACAGTGCAGAAAAAAAACCATACAGTCACAGAAAGACCCAGCAATCAGACGATCCCCTATGAGCAAGCACTAAGCGATGGTGGAGAGGAAAAACTCCCATTTTGAAGGAAGAAACCTCTAGCAGAACCAGGCTCAGGGAGGGGCAGTCGTCTGCTGCGACTGGCTGGGGATGAGGGGATAGGGAGGATGGAAAGGACAGACATAAAAAACATAACAGTAAGATGCCAAGTACATTGTTGGAGGTCAACCAGCAGTATGGATCAGATAACAACTGAACAAGAGTGGGGTTAAGAGACACAAAAACCCTCCTTAAACGTAAGCTATATTAAAAAGGAAGGATTTTACCCTGTTCTTAAAAACAGAGACCGAGTCTGACTCCTGGACCCAGAGTAGTAACTGGTTCCAGAGAGAAGGGGCTTGGTAGCAGAAGGCTCTGCCTCCCACTGTACTTTGGGAGATTCTGGGCACCGCAAGTAAGCCAGCATTTTGGGAGCGTAATGCTCTATTAGGATGGTAAGGTAATATCTGACATAATGTTGGGCCCAGGGAACACGCACACAGGCTCGAGTGTGATTCAAAAGCTTTATTGAACAGTAACAGGTGTTTGGATGCGTGAATGTGAGATGTGGATGGATTGCAGGAGGACGGGGAGTGCCAAGGGCGGAACAGTGCGCCGTGCAGCCAGGCAACCCTAAGGGCAGAGCAAAGACAAGGGTGAGTGATGGATTTCCACCCCGCGGGGTTAACACTCAATGTGCTGCTTACTTGCAGGTGTTGAGGTGGCTGGCGTTGCCTAGTCACAGGTCTACTACTGCTGCCTGGAGGACAGCGCCCAGATGCGCACTCGGCGATGTGAGGAAGGGATAAGCGAAATCCGCCGCCTGGAGGATCCACCTGTGCACAGGAGAGAATACTGGAGAGCAGGTAAGGAAATATACAGCTTACGTGCGTGAGGAACGAAGGTGCAGGCCGGGAAGAAACGGTCGTGCACTGGAGTTGGGAGTGTAGACGAGCAGATGGCTCCAGACCAAGGCTCCAGGCCGAGCGGGTTAAATAGTCAGAGGCTGTTGAGGCGCAGGTGTGCGCGCCGCTGAAACAGATGACAGGCGAGAGCGAGATGTGACAATATCAGATCTTTTATATATTGGGGGGCCAGATTGTTAAGCGCTTTGAAAGTAAGAAGAAGGATTTTAAACTTGATTCTAAATTCTATGGGAAGCCAATGGAGGGAGGACAGAACCAGGGAAATATGATCTCTTTTTCTAGAACCAGTTAAAACTCTAACAGCAGCATTTTGAATCAACTGAAGATTTTTTAAAGATACTTTAGGACAACCAGAAAATAGCAAATTACAATAATCTAATTGAGACCTGACAAAGGCGTGAATCAGTTTCTCAGCATCATTCAGAGACAAGATGCTCCTGATCTTGGCAATATTGCGCAGATGATAGAAGGCAGTCCTAGAAACAGTTTTAACATGTGAATTAAAGGACAAATCCTGATCAAAAATAACTCCAAGGTTCCTCACACAACTGTTCAGAGTGAGAGTGGCAGCATCTAAATTAAGGGCATAATCTGAAAAGGAATTTCTAAGATGTTTTAGGCCAACAAAAATGACTTCAGTCTTATCAGAATTCAATAGTAAAAAATTACAAGTCATCCAAGCTTTGATACCCTTAAGACAGGCATCTAACTTGGCCAACTGGTCACAATCATCGGGCTTCATTGACAGGTATAAAGTTGTGTGTCGTCTGCGTAACAGTGAAAATGTATACAGTGCTTTCTGATGATATTGCCCAATGGGAGCATATATAGACTAAAAAGAGTAGGGCCCAACACAGATCCCTGTGGAACTCCGTGACTGAGCTTAGAGCTGGAAGAAAATCCATCATTGACATGGACAAACTGAAATCTATCAGACAAATAAGATCTAAACCACTGCAACGGAGTTCCACTGAGTCCAACAAAGTGTTCCAATCTATCAAGTAGAATGGCATGATCGATAGTGTCAAAGG
Source organism: Pholidichthys leucotaenia (assembly GCA_020510985.1). Taxonomy (NCBI): domain Eukaryota; kingdom Metazoa; phylum Chordata; class Actinopteri; order Cichliformes; family Pholidichthyidae; genus Pholidichthys; species Pholidichthys leucotaenia. The sequence continues at coordinate 165,916,435 of CM035841.1, read as the reverse complement.
CTGCACTGACATCTAAAAGAAAAAGAACAGAGACAAGTCCATTATCAGATGCAGTCAGGAGGTCATTAGAGACCTTCACTAAGGCAATTTCAGTGCTGTAATGAGCTCTGAACCCAGATTGAAACACCTCAAACAAACCAACTCCCTGCAAATGGTCAGATAATTGCACAGCAACAACTCTTTCCAAGATTTTTGAAATGAAAGGCAAATTAGAGATTGGTTGATAATTGGCCAAAACTCCAGGATCAAGCGTTGGTTTTTTAAGTAAGGGTTTAATTACAGCAGTTTTAAAAGCCAGTGGAACATAACCCAGAGTTAAAGAAGAATTAATGATAAGAAGAATACGGCTACCAATAATTGGGAAGATAATTTTAAATAACCTGGAAGGAATAGGGTCCAGAAGGCAAGATGAAGGCTTAGATGAGGAAATTATTTTATCCAACTCTAAGAGGTCGATTGGAGTAAACTTATCTAAAAAGATATCAATTGAGGGAGTTGCAGTAGTTAACCTGTTGAACTCTGGTCAGTTTCCCTAAAAACGCCTAAAAATAACATACCCAAAGTAAATCAAAAGCTGTTCTTCAACCTTTTGTAGCATCTTCATGGGGTTGGTCTCATTTAAAACAAAACACTCTGAATTTTTTGGCAAAACAGTCATAATCTCTCTAAGTGCTCCTGCCACTGAGTAACAGTCATCTAAACATACTGAATTTGAAGTGAATAAAGTTTGCCTGGGTGTTTTTTTAGATACAAATGCTTGCAAATAACACACAGCTGTCAGATACTGGCTGGAAAATGCAACAGAAATGTAGAACCAAGTGTTATCAAGCTGAGGTCAAAATTTTGTAACAATACCACAAAAAATGAATATATTACACAGCTTTTTTCTTAGGTTGTTCCCAGGCGTTCAAAAACGCCTGGGAACAACCTGAGTGATGCCTAGACCATCATTCACAATGCCTAGACTAATGTGTCTTTATGATGTCATATGGCTCAAAATTGGCAAGGTGAATCAGTCACAGGGCCAGTCTTTACAGCGTGTTCATGTTTTCTGCACAACAGATTTCTGCAGCCATGGCCAATTCTACGTTGCAGTGAGCAGAGTTGCCAGATCAAGCAGTCTTCGTATTGTTGCTCAAGATGAAGAAACTCAGCCAAAGCGTCGCTTTCTCAGGTCCTACGTTGCCTGCCTTGATGTCTTTATGATGACCATCACTCACCAAAGAAGAGATACTCATCACCTGATTACCAATAGGACACAGCACTTGAAACCGACATCATAGGCACCCTGTGAGGTCAGAACACTCTTTTTACAGGCATGCAGGAATGCTTGCTTACACTTGCTTTCTACGGGCATGCAGAAATACTTGCTTATACTTGGTTTCTACAGGCATGCACGGGTATGCATTAGTTAATACAATGTAAAGTAGTCAGTGTACAGCTTGTATAACAGTGTAAATTTGCTGTCCACTCAAAATATCTCAACACACAGCCATTAATGTCTAAACCACTGGCAACAAAAGTGAGTACACCCCTAAATAAAAATGTCCAAATTGTGCCCAGTTAGCCATTTTCCCTCCCCGGTGTTATGTGACTCGTTAGTGTTACAAGGTTTCAGGTGTGAATGGGGGGCAGGTGTGTTAAATTTGGTGTTATCGCTCTCACACTCACTAATACTGGTCACTGGAAGTTCAACATGGCACCTCATGGCAAAGAACTCTGAGGATCTGAAAAAAAAAGAATTGTTGCTCTACATAAAGGTGGCCTACACTATAAGAAGACTGTCAACACCCTGAATCTGAGCTGCAGCACAGTGGCCAAGACCAAACAGCGGTTTAACAGGACAGGTTCCACTCAGAGCAGGCCTCGCCATGGTCAGCCAAAGAAGTTGAGTGCACATTCTCAGCGTCTTATCCAGAAGTTGTCTTTTGAAAATAGATGTATGAGTGCTGCCAGTATTGCTGCAGAGGTTGAAGGGGTGGGGGTCAGCCTGTCGGTGCTCAGACCATACGCCACACACTGCATCAAATTGGTCTACATGGCTATCATCTGGCACCACCATGTGAACCACGCGTGTCTGGCGGCACTCAGGTGAGGAGTACAAAGACAAGTGCGTCTTGCCTACAGTCAGGCATGGTGGTGGGAGCGTCATGGTTTGGGGCTGCATGAGTGCTGCCGGCACTGGGGAGCTACAGTTCACTGAGGGAACCATGAATGCCAACATGTTCTGTGACATACTGAAGCACAGCATGATCCCCTCCCTTTGGAAACTGGGCCGCAGGGCAGTATTCCAACATGATAACGACCCTAAACACACCTCCAAGATGACCGCTGCCTTGCTAAAGAAACTGAGGGTAAAGGTGATGGACTGGCTAAGCATGTCTCCAGACCTAAACCCTATTGAGCATCTGTGGGGCATCCTCAAATGGAAGGTGGAGGAGCGCAAGGTCTCTAACACCATGATATCATCATGGAGGAGTGGAAGAGGATTCCAGTGGTGACCTGTGAAGCTCCTAGTGAACTCCATGCCCAAGAAAGTTAAGGCAATGCTTGAAAATAATGGTGGCCACACAAAATACTGACACTATGGGCACAATTTGGACATTTTCACATAGGGATGTACTCACTTTTGTTGCCAGCGGTTTAGACATTAATGGCTGTGTGTTGACTTATTTTGAGGGGACAGCAAATTTACACTGTTATACAAGCTGTACACTGACTACTTTACATTGTATCAAAGTGTCATATCTTCAGTGTTGTCCCATGAAAAGATAAAATAAAATATTTACAAAACTGTGAGGGGTGTGCTCACTTTTGTGAGATACTGTATCTGCTACCTGTTAATTTATGTGAATGTGTGCAAAATCATTGTTTAACTAAGTAAAAACAACAAAGAAATTGCAGCTTATCTTTTCTAGTGGTGGGGCACACTGTTCAATGGTAACCGCAATTAACTCAACGTCTTGGGGGGGGTAATCACAATTACGATTTTTAATAATTTCCAACCATTTACTTTTTCATGGTAAATCTACAGGTGGTCTCAAGTGTTTTTGGAACCACTGCAACCAAACTTAACGCAAACCCAGCCGAAGAGAGCAAATTTAACTTTAAATCAGATCTCCACTGACATATCTGATTTAATCTTTCCAGCTGAAATATGATCAACTCAGCTACAGTCACAGGTGCAGTCATCTACATTATGCAGGAGCTCAGATGGTAGTGAAAAGAACCTGATTTGCCACCAAGCACTAATTAGTGAAAAGGCACAACTAATGATCGTTAAGTGGGGAATGATAGCCCTAAGCTAACTTTTCTCACTCCATAAGGATACAATACATAATTCATAGCTAACAGCTGAGCAATTGAGGACAAAGAGAGAAGGAGCAAACAAGGAGGAGAGATGCAAAAAAGACAGGGGAACAAAACATACACAGACAAAATGTTCATGTGTGGTAAGTGATGGATGAAAGTGTTGTGAGTTCTCGGATGCTCAAGTTCGTCTGCGTGCACGTGGGTGCAGTGTGTGTGTGTGTAAAGTATGAGCATTTATGGTGTTTGGCAGGCTACTTGGTGTGTGAAACAGTGATTGAGGTGACAGTGAGCCTGTGAGAATAGTTAGCATCCACTACAAAAAAAAAAAAAAACAACCCACACAAACTCGCTCACAGACACACGCGAACAGCAGCTGTTGCTAATTAAAGATTCATGCTTAAATTCCTGTGAAAACTCGATGTGGCAATGAACACTGGGGATAGGAGAAGAAGGAGGAAAAGAGCGACAGAGAAATAAACTGGAAACAGGTGAAAAGATGATGGAGACAGGCAGATTAAATGGGGTTGTGTTAAGAATACAATGTGTAATTTTGTGTGTGAGAGTGAGTAATGCTTTAAAACTACACTCCATCATAATAATTAACTATTGATATGACATTAATTTCCTCTGAAAGCACAGGTTCCACTTTTCACCTTCAGTGAGTGCGAAAACCTCGGCTGTTACATCTCCCCTGGGCTTGTACAATCTCAGCAACAGTGCAATGAGCATGAAAAACCATGTCTTACGAAAATGTGTATTTGGTCTGCAAAGGAGTTTGCATAGGTACTTTTTGTCAAGATAAAATTGGCATAAAACAGAGCAGACACTACCTTTGTCTCACTCACCATCTTCATATGATGCATCCGGCTCTCATTCTCAGTTTTCCCCAGGTAAATAGCCAGTAGTATGGAAGATGCACAATATTTGGACAGAATAACATTGTTGAAAAACTCTTTAGGACAGTTTTTACGGTGCAAGGTATTGTTCAGAAACTAGAGATCTGTATAGTTTTACCCATAACAGTAAGAATTTGTGTCCAGTGTTACTTACTTACTTAATCCACGCCTGGCCACTTAAGCGACCAGTGCGGTCAATCATCTGAAGGCAGGGTGATCTTGGGCTAGGGCGATGAGGTCAGCCAGAGGTCTTATCATTGCATCATTGCAATCTGGGTTGTCCAGGACAGTCTGGGCCGACCTCGGGGGCGATGCCAGCCCTGGGGGCACAGACGAGCGCTGGCGGAGAGGGCCTGCTTGGTCGGTGACCCGTCTTCCAGCCTGGCCACGTGACCGAGGAGCCGTAGCCTCCCTCTTCTGATGACGGTGGAGATGGGGATAGGACAGCCAGCCCTCCTGTAGACCTAATCGTTTGTGGTGTGGTGGAACCATCGGATGCCGAGGATGTTACAGAAGCAGGTCCAATGGAATGTATCCAGATGGTGGGTGGTTGTGGTGGAGAGGGTCCAGGTCACAGACCCATAAAGGAAGACAGGGATCACACAGGTATTTAAGATTCATAACTTTGTGGTTGTGCGGATTCTCTTAGACTCTCTGGAAGCGGCCGAAAGCACTGCGAGACAGCTGCAGGTGGTGAATAATCTCTGGGTCTGATGAGCAGGACCTGGTGATTTTAGATCCGAGGTAGACAAAGTCACTGACAGTCTCAACTGGCTCGTCTTTGATGATGATGACTTGTGGTGGTGGTGACAAGAAGTCTGACAGTGACTGGATCTTTCTCTTTGCCCAGCTAATGGTAAGGCCCAGGGGTGATGCTTCCTCTGCAAGCAGCTCTCGTGTCTCAGTGATTATGTTTATATGTGTGGCAAAAAGCACCATGTCGTCTGCATAGCACAGGTCTGTGACGTGGGAGTGGAAGTCAACTCCGAGACTGGGGCAGCGTTCCGTTGTGTTCTTGACCCAGTAATCAACCGCAACATTGAAGCCAGACAGAAATAGGGCCCTATTTTTTCTTTGTTCTACACAAATGAGTAAATCTAACACAACAGCTGGTGTTTGAACATTTTATACATCTTTAGAGATAAAATCATTACTACATCTTGTCATTGAGCTTTAAAGCTATGAATCTCCAGTCTGGACATGGACCAAAGTGCCCCCTGGCAAACCACCAAGGAGAGCCCCTCCTCCCAGTAAAAGAAAGATGAATATCTGATGAAACAGGTGTGTGTCAAGACGCGCAGCAGATAGACAGACAGGTAGGAGTCAGGCATAGAAAGACAAAGAATATTCAGTATTTTTTTTCAGAAAAACCCAGACTTCCATAGACAACACAGACCAACAGAATAAATTATTTCTTTTTTCTCTACACTCAGTACCATTTGGTTGGAGACCGCTGCGGTCTATATTATAAATCTATACTGTTTAACATGCATTCAATGCAGTTTACTGCAGCTGTTGTAATGGATAATTATTTTTTCATCCTTTTTATTCAAGTTCTCAGCAAGAGTAGCCTACAGTGTTGGTCACTTTATGACAAAGTTATAAGTAGCCACTTCATTCTCATTTAACTGTGTTAAAGTCTGCATTTGCTGTTGCACAAAAGAGTTTTTTCTGTATAGCAGAAGTTTCTGCTTAATTTACAAATCACTGTTTAATAAAAGCGGTAGAAGATGGATGGATGTTTAATAGGAATTTTTTGACAATCCTGTGCTTTTCTTGTGGTGTTATATAGAATATTATTGCAGCAAACTATGGAAAAAAGCATCTGCTTTAAAATTTGTAATTCTTCCCACAACTTTTAGTGCAAAAAAACTCTCAAAACATCACAACTTTTATCGCAACTTTTTAAAAAAGCTCCCGCAAATTCAGGCTTTTTGGGCCGCAACAATCATAAAAATATCCCGTGAAATCCTGGAGGGACTGACTTACCCATTTTGTCAGCAGGGTCCTGTTTATGGTCTGCTGACTGGTTCATTTTGCAGAGGCATCTATTGTGCTCTCTCCTCTGTACAACATAGACACAAGGGGGAATATATGTTAGACTCCAGGAAGAATAGCCAGTGTTTTACACAAGTAGTAATGGGGATCTTAATAAAACAAACAAACTATATTTAATCTCATGTAATGTCATCTTCTGTGAGGCTGCAGATATCCTGTGCATGCCTGGGGAGCACATTTAACCATATTTAAATTTAACCTTGGCGGGACTTCCGGGAAGATGGCGGAGAGACATAACGCTTAAACAGAGAGCTCTCCCTAGCCGGATTAAAAATCATCGGTAAATGGCCAACTCGACATAAACGGATCAATAAACCAAGGGATGAAAACACGAAGGAGCCGGGCACACGGACAAAAGCAGGGTAAAATTAAAGAATTCCTCTTCAACAACGCAGGAGAAATCGCTGAACACGAGGCCCCAAAAAACGAGGTGACTGCAGCAGGGAAAATGGAGGACGCCAAACTCGATACCATGAACACTGGCTTCGCCAATCTAGGTAAAGAGTTAAAAGACTTCAAGCGGCAACTCCAACAGGATTTAGCGGTTCTTAAGGAGGAGCTGAAAAAAGAGATGAAGGAGGAAATTATGGGCCTCCGAAGAGAAATGGAGCGCAAGCTAGCAGAAAACATGGAGGAGCTGCGTTCTCAACGGGCGTATATGACAGAAGCACAGGCCCGAATATCGGAGCTGGAAGACTGGAAGAGCGAGGCAAACGAGCAGCTGCAGACCCTGACGGCACAAACGCAGAGGATGCAGGAGAAAATAACCGACCTGGAGAGCAGGTCCAGACGGAGCAATATACGCATCTTCGGGATCCCGGAGGGCATTGAAGGCAACTCGATGACGAAATTCATGGATCAGTTCTTAAAAAAAGAGCTGGAGCTGCCCGGTGAAGCAGATCTGCAGATTCAACGAGCTCACAGAGCCTCGGCACAGAACCCGAAACCAAACTCTCCACCTAGGTCAGTTGTGGTGAACTTTCTGAAATATGATGTAAAGGAAAGAATCCTGACACAAGCGTGGAAAAAAAAGATACGAATCGGCGACAAGCAGATATTCTTTGATCATGACTACCCGACAGAAATTGTGCAGCAGAGAAAGAAATATGCCAACATTAAAAAAACGCTGAAGGAGAAAAAAATTAGATTCCAAACGCCGCTAACGAAGATGAGAATTCATTGGGAGGACGGCATGAAGACATACAACACAGCCAGAGAGGCAGCGCAGGACATGATGGAGCGGGGCCTTGTGGTGAGCGTGCCGGAGGAAGCGGCTGGAGCAGCGGCGGCCCTGAACGCATCACGACAGCCGGAGTGGAGGCGAGTGAACGGCAGAAGAAGAGGGAGAGACGTGGAGCAGCGGACCCAGGAAAAACTGCAAGGCTTTCAACTGAAAGCCTAGATCATAACAAAGATTAAGAAAGGCACAGAAGAAATGAAGGCCAAGAAGACAAGGTAAAAGAGAAACAGACGGCTAGGAGAGGTTTAAGTGATTTTTGTTGGACATTTCTAGACTAATGACTATTACTTGGATAGTAAATACAGGTCTAGGGAGGGCCCCTCACTCGGTGAGGACATTCCCTCCACCCACCAACAGGGACCAGTGGGCAGAAGAAAGGCCCAAAGTACGGAGGTCGAGATTTGTTAATGTGTTTTTATATAAATATGTGTTATTTTTGTTGTTAAAGGGGCTAGGAGCACAAGTTTAAAAAATGGAAAAACATGAATATGGGTAAAAATCTTAAGATAATGACACTAAACGTGAATGGTCTGAACTCACCTGTTAAAAGGGAAAGAATAATAAGAAAATTCAAGAAGTTAAAAGCCGAAATTATATTTATGCAAGAGACACATTTGAGCAAGACAGAACATGTGAAACTAAAGAGATTTGGCTATAAGAATTCCTACTACAGTTCATTTAAGGGAGGAACTAAAAGGGGGGTTAGGATACTAATTTCAAATAAAATACAATTTGAATGTGAACAAGAAATCCAGGATAAAGAAGGCAGGTATGTAATAATAAAGGGAAGAATAGATGGTATGCAGATCACATTAGTGAACATCTATGCCCCACCAGAAAGTGACAAGGGTTTTTTTCAACATCTGTTTGATCTCATAGCAACACACAGTGAAGGAGTCCTAATTTGTGGAGGAGACTTAAATGCTGTCATGGATCATGAAGTTGACACAACAAGTGTTAAGAAGACAAAAAAACATATAACAAAGTTCATAAGAACCTCACTGGCAGAAATGGGTATGGTAGACATATGGAGGGACCTGCACCCACTCGAAAAAGACTATACACATTATTCAGCAATCCATAAAGTACACTCTAGAATAGATTACTTCCTTATGAATGAAGGTGACAGACACAGGGTGAGAACTTGTCGGATTGGAGGGGCAGAAATATCAGATCATAATCCTATATACATGGAAATATATTTAAACAATAGAAAACGACAAAACATGGAAACTTAATGTAGGACTGTTAAATGATGAGAAAATGAAAGAAAGAATAAAAGTAAACATAAACGAGTATATCCAAGAGAATGACAATGAAGAAGTGGACCCAACAATACTATGGGACGCACTAAAAGCCGTGTTAAGAGGTAAATTAATTGTTGAAACAGGAAAAGCAAATAAGTCTAAACTGGAAACATATGAACAAAGATGTGAGAGACTGAGGGAACTAGAACGTAAACATCAAAGCACAAATGACCCAAAAATATATCAAGAAATTAAAGAAGAAAAAATAAAGATAAAAGAAACACAAATAGATGAAACTGAAAGGAAAAATAGATATCTAAAGCAAAAATATTATGAAACGGGACCAAAAGCCACAAAATTGCTGGCAAAACGGTTAAGAAAACAACAAACAGTGAATAATGTATATAAGATTAAAGACCCCATCACAAATAAAACCACAGTTAACCCAGAGAACATCGAAGAAATATTCCATAATTTCTATCAAGAACTATACTCTTGATAAAAAGTACCCATCCCTTGATGGGTACTTGATGGGTACCCATCACCAGGTAGTGATGGGTACCCATCTGAGTTTTATAAACTGTTTATAGAAGAACTCACGCCACAGCTCCTAAAGTCATTCAATTGGACATTGAACAACAACAAAATACCTCCATCATGGAACGAAGCCATTATTTCAGTTATTTTAAAGCCAGGGAAAGATAGAGAACAATGCGGAAACTATAGACCAATCTCTTTACTAAATGTGGATTATAAAATATATACAACAATTATATGTAAACGAATAAAGACATTCTTGACGGAATTGATAGAAGATGATCAAACTGGTTTCATAGAGGGGCGCCAAACACATGACAATATCAGGAGAACAATACATATAATTAATCAAATACATAAAGGAAAAGAAAAGCGCAGTAATAATGAGTTTAGATGCAGAAAAAGCATTTGACAGGGTTAACTGGAAATTCCTATATAGTGTGCTGGAACGCTTTGGATTTAATGAAAAATCAGTACAATGCATAAGGACGCTGTATCAAGAACCTGTGGCAAGAATCAAGATAAACGGTAGCTTAACAGACAAAGTAAATATACAAAGATCAACTAGGCAGGGATGCTGCTTATCGCCCACCTTGTTTGCTCTGTTCATAGAGCCACTGGCTCAAGCGATACGACAAAATAAGAAATTAAAAGGTGAAACAATAAAGGGAGCGGAACACAAGATTGGGCTATTTGCAGACGATATTATAGTTTACCTTGAACAACCAGATGAATCAATAATGGAAATGATGAACTTGATAGAAAATTTTGGAAAATTATCAGGATACAAGATAAACATAACAAAATCACAAATACTGACATTCCACTATAACCCTCTAAACCAGATAACTGATAAGATCAAACTAAACTGGAAACAAAAATAAATAAAATACCTTGGAGTGAGCATACCTAAAGATCTAAGCAAAATCTATAAAGCAAACTATGATAGGCTGGAACAAGAAATAAAAAAAGATATTGATAGATGGTCAATCTTAAATATGGATCTGAATTCAAAAATTGAGACAGTCAAAATCAGCATACACCCTAGATTACTTTACCTCTTCCAGGCTCTACCAACAGAGATTCCAGATGCCCAGTTCTCAAAGTGGGACAGGATGATATCAAGATTTGTTTGGGGAGGTAAAAAACCAAGAGTGAAATATAAAACTCTCCAGTTACCAAAAGAGAAAGGAGGAATGGGCCTACCGAGTCTAAAGGAATATTACTACTCAGCACAAATAAGATATATCATATGTTGGTGCGACGAAGGATATGAGGCAAAATGGAAAGAAATGGAAAAGGAAATTGAGGGACTCCCAGTACAAAGCATAATAGGAGATAAAGATGCATATAAGCAAATCAAACAAATAGACCCAATCACTAAATTTACTTTGGAACTGTGGTATAAAATAGTACAAAAGTATAATATAAAGGAAGACATAAAACTATTGAAATGGGTAGCATTTGACAGTCAGTTTGAACCGGCAAAGCAAGATAGGGGATACAAAAATCTGGTGAACAAGGGAATCACAGCATGGGGCAATATCGGAAAAAAAGATCTCGGGAGCTTTGTAAACATCAGGAGAAAATTTAAACTAGAAAGATCGGAATTCTTCAGATATCTGCAGATGAGAGACTATTATATGAAGAAGATTAGGCATAACCTCCAAACAGATGTGAGCGAGATTATACAATTCATTTTAAGTTCATATGCAGGAAATAAAATAAGAATTATTTCAAAGCTATATCAGAAACTTACGGCAAACAATCATTCAAGTAACTATATAAAGGAGAAATGGGAGAAAGAGCTCAATTTAAACATAACAGAAGAAAGCTGGCAGGAAATATGGAAAACACAACACACATCAACAAATTCAAGGATATGGAGGGAATTTGGATGGAAAAACCTGATTCGCTTTTTCATTACACCACAGATTCAAGGAAAATATACAAATACCCAATCTTTATGCTGGAGGGGATGTGGGGCTCAAAATGCAGACCACTCACATATGTTTTGGAAATGCAGCAAAATCTCATCATTCTGGAAATCTATACATGTGACAATACAGAGGATATTAGGATATAATATACCAATGAACTGTAACTTGATGTATTTATGTGATCTTAAAAGAGACAATGTAATACAGGCTGAGGACAGATATCTAGTTAAAATCTTGTTGATTGCATGTAAAAAAACAATCACAAAAAAATGGCGATCAGAAGTTCTTCCTGACCAAGAGCAATGGACTGACATTGTTGAGGACATACGTATGATGGAAAAACTAACATATCGACAAAGAATGCAAGAAGGACTATATGAAAAAAAATGGCGGAAATGGACACACTACAAAGTGCAACAACGAGGCAGAAATTGAAAAAATAACCAAAGACACTGGAAAAACCAGAAGAATTAAGAGATGGAAACTAAAAACTTGATGCTCCAACATTTGTCCCCCCCCCCTTTTTTTCCCTTTTTTTCTTTCTTACTCTAGCCCCTTTGTTTTTTAAATGTAGACTGTGATCTGAATGCAATATATATAATGAAAAATGAATAAAAATCTAAGTTACAAAAAAAAAATTTAACCTTGGCCTCTGCAAATCTTGCAATTAGAAAAAAATAGTAAAAAAAATTGTTTACCTATATTGTCAGCAACCGGCGTCACCACTGCCTCCTCATTAACAGATGCTCGTCATTAGCATCATGTATGCTAGTACAAGCAGCGTTGCTCTCTGCTCCTCATGAGGGTAAGTGTCCTCCCAGGTTGAAGTGAAAAAAGTTGTTTTGATGAAAAAAAATGTCTGTGCCCTTCCCTTTTTCTCCATTTCTCTGCACTGTTCGGATAACTTCGTTTCAATTTGCCACTATTTTTTTTCCGATTTTCCACTATTCTAGCTGTACGGTTTGTTACAGTGTAACCAATAGTATGCGCATGGCTCAGAGACAGCATGGAAGAGTCCAAGAGTCTGAGAAGAAGGGGAGGAGGACGTTACGTTTGTGATTTGACTTGCCATTTATGTAAATACTGGTGTTTCTTTATTTTGTCGGACAATATGTTAAATAAGCTAAACATTTAAAAAAATTATATATGGGGCTCCTAGTAGATTGGGGCCCTTAGCAGATCGGCGCCTAAGGCAGTCGCCTACCTTTGCCTAATGGTGTCATGATTACCAATTATAGACAGCTCACACGCACCATGCAGCAACAGAAGGACAATCAAAAACACAAACACACGTTTGAGAAGTTTATTGAATATCAAAATAAAGCACAGCTTATGGAAACTGTCACTCGCCAGAGGAAGCAGCCTGTGGAGATAGAATGAGAGCTGTGAGTGGAGAAATGGAGACATGGAAAATGGGCGAACCAAACTGCCACTTACGTGGGATAATAGGGAGAACTGGCAGGACCCCGAGCGGGGAAAGAGACGAACCAGCAGGGTGAAGGTGGTGGAGTCGGTGGTGCCTGACCGGGTGGAGAATGGTTGCAGCTGAGTGGAGATGAAGGGGCAGTGAGTGCACACAGTCCCCGGAGATAAGATAAGATAAGCCTTTATTAGTCCCACAATGGGGAAATTCCAGGATTGCAACAGCACAGGGATAGCAACAATCAGAAGGCAAGAGAAAAAACAAGTGCAACGAGTATACATAAGTATATATATATATGTATATAGACACACAGTGCACAGATGCACTGTGCGGGTGCACAGATGCACCCGCACAGTGGCAGCAACCTAGAGAGGAGAAAAGAGACAAGTGAGTACGGAAACTACACCTTCAGGAAATAATGCTTGCTTTAACAGGACTCTGCTACAGCAGTATACCCAGACGATCCAGCGTCGGTGCACTGAAGAGATGCTCCTTTTAAACGCTGGCTGATGAAAGGCAGCAGGTGTGTCTCCTCACCCAGGTGTGTTGATGACCTGAGGAAGGAAACCACAGGAAGGAGGGGGCGCGCGCTCACGACCATGACAAATGGTAAGTCCACCTCTGATAAGATACACAACACAGGATTACAATTCTCACAAGAGACCGCCAGTTACTATAGATATCAATTATTAGAAAACCTGCAAAGCAGAATGATTTATATTAAATGTTCAAGTATAGTTAACACGAAATACATACTAATGGAATGCCTGTTGTTTAATCAAGTTGCTCTGTCAGAACAGGAACTTATGTTGTACAGAGCAAAAAAGAAAATGTTAACTATGAACTGTTATTCTTTTCTATCTTGGTAAATTTTAAGATAATTTATTTAATTTATCAATTTATTTTGAAGGGATGATATGTTTTGACTTCCAGAAGGCATAGAGAACAAACAACCCTGTTGAAATGTTCTCCTAGGCCACAGATTTCTTTGTGTTTTTTTGCCAAACCACGCATGTAATCATAATAGCTTTTCCTTGGCATTTCCAGGCAATCAATAATTATGTTTGCTTGAAGTTTTGTGAGTTGCCTCAAGTCTTTAAAAATGCTTTGCAAAGACATAGAACTGCTTGCTAGACACAAAGAGCACTTGGGCTATTTATCTATATTCAGAGATACTGTGATCTTAATATTAATATACTGTGACATTTGAGAATGCAGTCAACAAAATTTTTACGCAATAATATTTACCATTTGACAGAGCTACAGTATATTTTCGTGCTGTGGACACGGACTGTATTTTTTAATGGATTGTGCAAGTCATAGCAGAAAAATACACAACATAGTGAAGGTAGCATGTCAAACAGTTAATAACTCAGGTTTTAGTAACATCTTGTGGTTGCTAAGTGAACTGTAGCCCCACTCACTTCAATCATTTCTAAGGCCTGTGGGTCTCTTACTCACGTATGAAGAGAAAAGAGCTGTATTAAAAACAAGGTTTTGCTAATCTCAGAGTTTCCAGAGTTTCCCCTCCATGGATCGCCACATTATGGTGGAGGGATTTGAGTGCCTGAATGATCCCAGGAGTTATGTTGTTGGGGGCAACTCGCCCCTGGTAGGGTCTCCCAAGGTAAACTGGTCCTGGGTGAAAGGCCAGACTAAGAGCGTTCCAGTGGATCTCCATGAAAAACATTACATCATGGTCCCAGTGTACCCAAAGGAGGCACATGGGTCTGCCCTCCAGTGGGTTCACCACCTGCAGGAGGGATCATGGTGCTATGTGAACTGGGCGGAAGTCTGGGCTACTCTGCCCAGACTGATGCCCCTGTGACCCCGCTTCCCAGATAAACGATAGAAGATGGATGGATGGAAGAGCTTCCAAGGTTTGTCACAGTACCTTATAAGTTGTCAGCGAAGAGAATTTTTTTTTTTTTTTTTTGTTACTTATTTGTACCCGTAGGTAGATTTGGTTTGCAGTCTGGTGACAAGCCACCGGCTGCTGGTCGCTGCGTGCGCGAGCGCCCTAAACCTACATGTTTTTGGTGTGCGGGAGGAAACCGGAGAAATCCCGGAGTAAACCCACGCAACACGGGGAGAACATGCAAACTCCACACAGCTCACTGTTGGTCGGGGGCTGGGATCGAACCCACGATCTCATGATCCCCGCGATCCCCCGGCCGAGGGTAAAACTGTGCTGTCACAGTGCTAAACCACTGCGCCACCGTGCAGCCCCTGAATGCAGAATGAATGATTTCTCCATATTACAGGGGAGGTCCAATGATATGCTATATTTGTGATACTGCCTGATCTTGAGTGCTGCTTTTATACAGCAGTTCCACAAAGAAAATTTATAAGTTGACACAATAAGTGACAGCAGATTATGATTTGTTTGTTTATTTAATGTTATATTATTCTGCCAAGACTAGCACCATGACAAGAAAACAAGTAGTTCCTAACTGCTACTACTTGGTGTTGGTAACTAACACAGGTGACCATAATATGGGGGGGGGGGGGGGAGTTCATAGTGATCTAATTTGACCAAATGTGGTTTATTTTTCAACTGCAGGGATCCAAGCACTGCGACACCGATGGAAGTGTATGGACTGAAGGAGAGACTATGTTGAAAAATAAACCACACATGGTGAAATTTGACCACTATGAACTTTTCAGCCTATTGTGGCGTAATTCCCACAACAGCTGGACAGGCACAGCAATGTGTGTATTAATGTCTACAGACAGCCCACTTCTTCTGGCTTTTTCCGGCTCACTACTGTGATGTTAATGTGCCATTCATGCATTGTGTTCATGTGTGATGTTAATGTGCCATTCATGCATTGTGTTCATGCTTCCTGTCCTTACTGTGTCTATACACTGATGACAATATGTAGATGTGCCTTGTAACCTCTTTTGTCCTGCAGTTTTGGAGCAGAGGCGATCACTGGCTTGCAAGCTCCTTATTGTTATGTGTGTCTCTCAAATGCAAATGCCCATACCTACTGCTGTGAATGCCTTTCATGTATTGTCTGTAGTTGGGTATATATGCTGCACTATTCTGTAAATCTCTCTCTCACTCTTTGACTACTGCTGCTGACACACACATCCTGTGTCTCTTTGCTGAGAGCCTGAGGACCCCGCTCCAGTCTGCTCACACAAGGGCTGGAGCGGAGTTCCTGTGACGGCGGTATGATAATAAACCTATTTAAAACTCTCAGTTCGCTGCCTTATTTTTCCTTGCCGCTGCACTATGAACTTTTCACCCCACCACCACCACCACCACCATCATATAGAATATAATAGCTTTAGTGCCACTTTACACATACTGTATGTTTAGTGAGATTTGGTGCACGAGTCATCATTTATTTATAATACATACTCAGAGTTTCCAACTTTGCAAAAAAGCTTGGAGTGAGATTTAGAGGGAATTGTGCATGGGAGAGACTGAAGGGAGCGGTGGAGTGAGCATACAGACATACAGTACACAGAAACATTTATTTTATTTTTTCAAACAAATAACACTTTTTACCTCAGAATAAGTTTTAGAACATGTTCGGTCTGTTTTATGCTGCCTTTAGAGCTCTTATTGTGGGAAAAATCTGATGAAAGTTAATACAATATTGACAGCAAATTCCTCATTTTTGATCGAGAAATGAGGTTTGTGGTGCAAGAGAGAAGGAAAAAGAGTGAGACTCATTCCAAAAGAGTGAGAGTTAGCAACACAGAAATACTTTTCTACAGGCCATTGGTCTGGTCCCATTTTGGTTAAGGGACCTGCTAGCTAGTGTAGCAGATCTTTTGTGTTCTGTAGTGTAGCAGAGATGACTCTCTGGTGTTGCCGTAAGGCGGGGGTTGGTTCTGATATACAGGAAGTGTTTTGAAAGGAGCAGAGAATAAACCGAAGCCAGAGAAAGGGCTGTGTGTGTTCTACCTTGTCGCCAATGTCATTATTTCTCCCTACCGGATCAGTATTACGAACCCTGAAAGCTTGGTTACACTGGTGGGAGCGGTGGGGTAAAAAAAATTTTCTCCACGGATTGTTGAACATTAATAGTGTGCCAGTTACAGCGTAGAGTGAGTGCTGATGGGTGGCTAAGTTTAGCTTAGCTTTGTCAGTATAGCTAGCTAGTGACGTATTGCTTGCTCAGAGTCCTTGAAAAAAGTGAACATGTGGTGTGGAGATGAGGACACATTTAAACCCAGCAGACGGGGATACTCTGGGCTTCTTTCAAATGCAGAAGTGAAAATCGATCTGCCGGCTCTGTTCACATCAGATGGGAATCAGAGCTTTCTGAACTGGGTGAGAGAGCTAAAGGTTGCTGTGGAGGCTGTTACTGGGAGCTGGCATGACCTGGCCAGAATTTTTCCTACCTGCTTGGTCAGAGCTACTTTTCTGCTTTGGGACAGTTTTCCTGACACTGTTAAGCAAGACTATGATGCTGTTAAAGATAAGCTGAAAACGTTTCTTGGACAAAGACAGCTTATGGATTGCTTCAGAGCTAACATTTTTGCACGACTGCGTGCACCCAGTGAAAGCTTGGAGGTCTATGCTGCAGATATCAGCCAGTTGGTCCAAGAGGCATTTCCTGATTATGGAGACTGTGTGCTCAGAGAGGAAAAGTTTCAGCGCTTCCTAGCTGGCCTGGATCCAGCCATCCATCCATCCATCCATCTTCTACCGCTTTTCCGGAGGTCCGGGTCGCGGAGGCAGCAGTTCAGGCAGAGAAGCCCAGACTTCCCTCTCCCCAGCCACCTGCTCCAGCTCTTCAGAGGGGATACCAAGGCGTTCCCAGACCAGCTGGGAGACATAGTCTCTCCACCGAGTCCTGGGTCTGCCCCGGGGTCTCCTCCCAGTGGGACGTGCCTGAAACACCTCAAGTAGGAGGCGTCCAGGAGGCATCCTAATCAGATGCCCATACCACCTCAACTGACTCCTTTCAATGTGGAGGAGCAGCGGTTCTACTCTGAGCCTCTCCCGGATGACTGAGCTCCTCACCCTATCTCTCAGGGTGAGTCCAGCAATCCTACGGAGAAAGCTCATTTCAGCCGCTTGTATCCGCGATCTCGTTCTTTCAGTCATTACCCAAAGCTCATGACCATAGGTGAGAGTAGGAACGTAGATTGACTGGTAAATCGACAGCTTTGCCTTAGAACTAAGCTCCCTCTTCACCACAACAGACCGGTACAACGTTCGCATCACTGCAGATGCTGCTCCAATCCGTCTGTCGATCTCTCGCTCCATTTTCCCCTCACTCGTGAACAAGACCCCAAGATACTTAAACTCCTCCACTTGGGGCAGGAGCGTGTCCCCAACCCGGAGAGGACAATCCACCTTTTTCCGGCTGAGGACCATGGACTCGGACTTGGAGGTGCTGATTCTCATCCCAGCCGCTTCACACTCAGCGGCAAACCGTCCCAGCAAGAGCTGTAGGTCATTGCTGGATGAAGCCAACAGGACAACATCATCTGCAAACAACAGAGATGAGATCCTGTGGTCACCAAGCATGACACCCTCCATTCCCTGGCTGCGCCTAGAAATCCTGTCCATAAAAATTATGAACAGGATCGGTGACAAAGGGCAGCCCTGGCGGAGTCCAACTCTCACTGGGAATGACTCCGACCGAGTGTTGGCAATACGAACCAAACTCTCACAACGGTCGTACAGAGACCGAATAGCTCGTAACAACAAGCCCGATACCCCATACTCCCGAAGCACCCCCCACAAAAATCTACGAGGGACGCGGTCAAATGCCTTCTCCAAGTCCACAAAATACATGTAAACTGGTTGGGCAAACTCCCATGAACCCTCAAGAATTCTCGAGAGGGTAAAGAGCTGGTCCGATGTGCCACGGCCAGGACGAAAACCACATTGCTCCTCCTGAATCCGAGGTTCGACCAACGGCCGGACTCTCCTCTCCAGTACCTTGGCATAGACCTTCCCAGGGAGGCTGAGGAGTGTGATCCCTCTAAAGTTGGAGCACACCCTCCGGTCCCCTTTTTTGAAGAGAGGAACCACCACCCCGGTTTGCCATGCCAAAGGCACTGCCCCCGACCTCCACGCAATGTTGCAGAGGCGTGTCAACCAGCCCTGAAAGCCAAATGCTTGGAGCAAGGGGCCACAGACATGGGGGAAGCTTTGATAATTATACAGAGAGACTGTACAAGTAACTATTCAAGTGGCACTGTGCAGTCTGTATCTACTATGGACAGTAATAAAGCAACCTATCACATTCACACAAACAATAGAACTGGACCTAGTCTCTGCAAAATAAAATTAATTCCATATTACCAGTCACTCACATGCACACCAGCATCAGATATATATATATACATATACATATATACATATCATTGTTTACACAAATAAAAAATTAAGTGACACCATAGTCTCTGGGCAGCCACCATTCACATAGCAGCCACGGAGGGCCTGGGCACCCACACAGCATCCCCAAGTCTGGCCGCTGCCCCCCAGGGTCGAAACACTCCTTTCTGGCCAGCCTGTCTCCACCTCTCCAAACTGGCTTCTTCTCTCTGGACCGAACCCCGCTGTCGACCCGCAGGGAAACCCGACCCGGTCTCCCGTGCCAGCCACATCATCTTTGGACCTTCATTCTGCGTTGCGCCGTCCCACCAACCCGGTCCAAACTCTTGCTCTGACGATGGCGTTTGGCACTCAGCAACATCGCGCCAAAATGTCCCGCTCTGCTGTCTTTTCTTTTGGCCTCGAAGACTCCGAACTCCCGTGGTCGTGCTCCGGGGACCGCCGAAACCCACTCGTCGGTGCCGCTCACTGCCACTGTGTCCTGCGGCTGCTGTCGCTGCTCTCTGGGGCCCGCACCGTCACCTTCGCCAGGGTCCTTGCTGCTGCATCCAGCGCTCTCCCTCTGTATGGCCTCCAGCTGTGGGGCTAACTTCTTCTGCGCTACCTCGTCCTGCGGCCATTGCTCCACCTCGGGACACGCACCATCACCCTCGTCGGGCCCACTCACCAACCTGGGCTCCTCACCGCTGCATCCATTGCTTTCGGCGTTGGTGCTCTGCTGCACCGCCATCATGTCCGGCTGCGGCTCTTCCCCGAAGTCCTCGGCCTGCATTGTCCCGCTTGCCCGCTGTACAGCTTCCAACAGCGGGGCCAACTCCCGCTGCGTCGCCTCTCCGTCCTGCTGCAGCACCTCTCCGGGGCTCTTGACGTCACCCTCACCGGTCACATCCTCCAACACCGGCTCCCGATTGTCTTTCCCAGCGCCCCTGGTCTCAGTGCTTCTCTGTGCCGTTACCTTGTCAATGGCCAGGGGCTCCTTCACATGTGGTCCCAGTTCTGCCTTGAGGCCCAGTTTCGTGCCATTAGCCTCGTTTTGGCGCAAAACTAGTTTGTCAGCTAGCCTGTCCATAGGCTTCGACTGAGCCATTAGCTTTCCAATGCTAGCTAGCTCCTGCTCGACCAACGCCATCAGCCTCTTCGCCCGCAACTCTCTGGCCCTTGACTGCTCCATGAAGTGTGCCTCCATGAGCCCAACAGCCTCCACGTAGCTCTCACTCGTGCCCAGCGGGTCGAGAATCCTTCAGCCCTCCACGCTGAGGTTACAAGCTAGGAGGGCCCGCCATTGTCTCCCGTCTAGCCGAGGGAAACCCAATGAGGCGACGTATCCCTTGAAGTCCCATCTCCAATGCGGCCACGAAATCAATGGCTCACCCGCGTCCTCTAGAAACGTCCACAGCCGCTGCTCAAACCAGCACGCACCCATTTTGCTTCTCGTCGCCAAATGTTATGTCTGTAAATGACAGAGAGTGAGGCGAGGCTTCATGCAGCAAACAACTCTCACTTTATTACACTGAACATGGTTTATATACAGAATGGGCCGTGTCCGCCTGACGTCACCCTGTGGGTGGGCACGGCACCCCAGACACACATATCCATACACCACAGAGGGTCCAACAGATGTGAGTACTGCCATGAACATTAATAAACCGGACACTGGTGACCAGCCTACAGCCCATGTAAAAGGGTTGGTGGAAGGCACAGATGCTTCTATCTTAGTAGATTCTGGACCATCTATGTCCTTGATTAGTGCAGATTTCCATATGGCAATCCCTGCCTTGAGGAGTAGGCCGCTGGCAAAGAACTATGTTGACTCTAGAGCAGTAAATGGACAAATATTGGACACATTAGGCACCATTTCAGTGACTTTTCACCTGGGTCCCACATCCTGGCAGCATACATTTCATGTACTGCGGGAGTCCACATAGGCCATGCTGCTGGGCCTAGACTTTTTGACCAGAAATCATGCCGTGCTGGACTTAAGGTGGGGTGTATTACAGCTATGGGACATCATGGTGCCTCTACTACAGGCCCAAGAGCTGATTCCCAAATGTTGTAATGTGTCACTGGCCTCTGACATGATCATATCGCCCTTGAGTGAAGCCTTGGTGCCAGTCAAGGTGAACTCCCTAACAGGGACTGATATAACTGCTTCCCAGTTCCAGGGTTACTTGGAGCCCAATACTACAGAGTCGACAGGACTGGTGGTAGCCCACATCATAACGAGAGCGGATGATGGTGTTACGGTGGCCTCCTCAACTCCTCAACACCACTGGGAAAAAGGTGGAGCTAAAAAGGGGGCTTCATCTAGGTGAATTTTATCCAGTGACAGAGGATGACCTTGCACCATTGCCTCTGCTTTCAGAGACCACCAAGGAGTCGGGGTCATTGGTGGCACCCCTCCTCTCACTGGCTGAGTCCCCGGTCACTGCAGGCCAAAAGGTTGCACTGTCTACCCTTCTACAGAAATTTCAGTGTGTCTTTGGTCTGGCAGACAGGAATACTGGCAGGTGCCCATTTGTCAAACATCAAATTTGAACAGGTGACCATCCTCCTATCAAACAGCAGGCATATGGAACTTCTCCAGAAAAACAAACAGAAACTGAGCGCCAAGTTGCCGCTTTATTGGATGATGGTGTGGCGGAAGAGAGTTGTAATCCATGGGCCTCCCCGGTGATCCCGGTGGGAAAAAAAGGGGGACAGTGGCGATTCTGCATTGATTACCATAAACTCATTGTTGTGACCATTAAAAACTCCCATCCCCTTCCCCAGATGGATGAAAGCTTAGATGCACTGGTAGGCTCCATGTGGTTCAGTACATTGGACTTTTCAAATGGCTACTGGCAGGTGGATGTAGCAGAAGAGGACAGGGAGAAAACAGCTTTTACAACTGGCAGAGGCCTGTACTAGTGGAGAGCTATGCCCATTGGCCTAACCAACTCACCAGCCACTTTCCAGCGTATGATGGAGCTAGTTCTCAGGGGTCTACCATGGCATATCTGCTTGGTATATCTGGATGACATACTCATATACAGGCACACCTTTAAGGACCATTTGGCACATCTGGAAGAGGTGTTATCCAGGATACAGTCTACAGGCCTGAAACTGAAACCCAAGAAATGCCACTTTTCCAGAGACCATATAGCATTTTTGGGTCATGTAATTTCTCGAAAATGTCTCCAACCAGACCCAAGGAATACAGAAAAAGTGAAATCGTGGCCAAGTCCTCACACTCCCTCTGAAGTCAGAGCCTTTGTGGGACTGTGTTCATATTACAGGCAGTTCGTGAAAAATTTTGCACAAATGCAGCACCCCTGAACCACTTAGTGGGCAAAAATGTGTCTTTTCAGTGGACTACTGGGTGCAACGAGGCCTTTAACTACCTCAAACAAGTTCTGACCTCCTCTTCTGTTGTGACTTTGCCAAACTTTGCTGTTCCCTTTAAAGTTTATACAGATGCCTCCAAAGTTGCTATGGGAGCTGTGTTAGCTCAAGAGGTGGAAGGCCTGGAAAGAGTGGTGGCCTATGCCAGCCAAGCCCTGTCACAAGCACAGCAGCAATGGTCCACCTTTGACATAGAATTATGGGCCATAGTATGGGCAGTGTGTGAGTTCAGACATTATGTGGGGCTGAATGCATTCACCATCATAACAGATCATCACCCTCTACTTGGCCTCAGACACCTGGCTATTGACTAAGATCCCACAGGATGGAGAGGCAAGTGGGTTTTGGAGCTGGATCTTTTCAACTGGACAGTTGTGCATAAAGAGGGCTCATGTCACGGGAATGCGGACGCTTTGTCACGTCGACCCCCAACTGGCACTGCTAGCCCACAGGACACAGTGAGAGGGGAGCACACTATTGCAATGGTGGTGGAGCCAAACTCACCTATTCTCCAAGAGGGGGGGAAGGGGTCCTGTGGTCACCAGCAATCCACTTATTCCCTGGGTCACAGTGATCAGGAGTTACAGTCATTGCAAACGGAAGACCCAGATCTCAGAGTGGTATTGGACTGGTTGAACCAGGGCATCGGCAGGCCACCTCGCAGTTATTTAAAAGGATGCTCTGTGGTCCTCTGGAAGCTGTGGACTGAGTTCAGCTGTTTAGCTGTCATAGATGAACTACTTTGTCGAACTGTTTCTTCCCCATTCACCGAGGAGTGACAAGTTCAGGTGGTGATTCCCTCCTTGCTGGTGCCTGAACTTCTTCATCAGTTCCATGGGGGGGAACACCACTGCTCATTTATCAACAGAGCATGTGTGGGAAAAGGGCCAACAATCCTACTACTGGTCATTCATGTTTAGGGACATTCGAAAATGGTGCAAGCTATGTGTAGCCTGTCAAACACTGCGGTCTCCGGTTCCCAAGCTGCGGGCCCCAGTAGGG
Source organism: Pholidichthys leucotaenia (assembly GCA_020510985.1). Taxonomy (NCBI): domain Eukaryota; kingdom Metazoa; phylum Chordata; class Actinopteri; order Cichliformes; family Pholidichthyidae; genus Pholidichthys; species Pholidichthys leucotaenia. Next base: position 165,893,086 of record CM035841.1, on the reverse strand, counting down.
GGTTTTCTAGCAGATCGTCTGCTAGAAAGGGTTGCTCCGGACATTCTGGAGCTTCCCACAACCAGCAAGGGGAACAGATATGTGCTAGTGGTAGAGGACTGTTTCACTAAGTTTGTCAACTTGTATGCATTACCCAATTAAACTGCACAGACAGTGGCTCAATGTCTGTTTGAGGATGATGTTCTGGTGCATGGCGTGCCTGAGGCCTTACACAGTGATCAGGGTCATCAGTTTGAAGTAGAGGTGATTCGGACACTCTGCCAGCTCTTGGGGATCAAGAAAATGCGCATCACAGCCTACAATTCGAAGTCAGATGGAATGGTGGCGCATCACAACCAAACCTTGATTGATCAGCTGGAAAAGATGTTACTGTCCAAAGGGGGAGAGTGGGACAGTTATATGAAACAGGTGGCATTTGTATATAATACCTCCACCCACAGCAGCACTCATTTCACCCCTTTTTACCTCATGCATGGTTGAGAAGCCCATGTTCCTGCTGATCTGCTTGAGCCTTCTGGCACATTGGACTCATGGAATCCTGAATCCCTCTCAGGGTTTATGTCATCCATGGTGGAGTGATTGGAGGCTGCCTTCGGTGCTGCCAGGGCTCACGCTGTGCAGGCACGTGAAAAACAAACTGTATCATGATGAGGAGGTCTGTCATCAGTTGTATGAGGTGGGGGCGTTGGTGTGGCTAAATAACTCAACTGAGAGTTGTACAAAGCTGGCACCATATTGGAAGGCCCCTATCAGATCGAGCAGGAACCAAGCTTAGGTGTGAATGTTGGCCTGGTCTATCACATTGTTAACCCCTGTTAACAATGCGATAGACCAGATCGGCCCCCGGTGGTTCATCATGACAGACTGAAACTGTACACCATCCCTGTTTCATATCTTCCTCCTTCCACATCTCCTTCTCCATTGCCCCCCCCCCCCCCACACACACACAGCTTGTGTGGACCTGCATTCGGGTCGGGACAGGCCTGGTCCAGAGTGGAATGTGTGGTGTTGGCCCCACCTCACTTCCAAGACTGTCAGATTCTGACATGCTTATGACTGACACTAACAGTTTTTTTTTCTTTTTCAGTTCTCAGTTGGATGCTGTTATCTGTTATGAGTTTGACATCCATCAGGGTGTAGTTTATTGTGGCTGTATTTTGAATTTGTCATGTCTTTATTCCAAAGGCTCAGTGGGGTGCTTTGACTTGTTTTGTCAGTTGGCTTTGTTATAGGTGGATGTTGTAATATTCTGTTTTTTAATGCCTGCTGTTTAATTTAGTGCCCTGTAATTTTTTTCTTTCTTTTTTTTTTTTTTTGCATAGAAATGGGACATTTCTAAATGAGGGGGGGATGTATGTAACAGATCTTTTGTGTTCTGTATTGTAGCGGAGATTGTTATGTATGAATAATGTGAGACGAGAGCCTCTCTCTGTTGAACACTGAACTCTCTTTATTCTTACCAACAACAGAATATATACTACAGCCGTAGCCCACCTGACGTCATTACCCCAACTGCCCCCAGCCAGGCTACGGCAAGCCCCAAGGTGAAATCCCACACACAACATCCCCCCCCCCCCTTACGAAGTCAAACCCCCCCCCCCCCAGAACAAAACAAACAGTGTCATTTTCCATTTTTTTTCATATATATATACTGTATATATACACTGCTCAAAAAAATAAAGGGAACACTTTGAAAACTCAGATTTTAATGGGGAAAAAATAAGTTGGATATTGAAATTGTGGCAGGCTAGTCCAGTTTACTCAGATTAAAGGAATACTTTTTAATCTGAGTAAGCTGGACTAGCCTATCACAATTTCGATATCCAGTTTATTTTTTCCCATTAAAATCTGATGTGTTTTCAAAGTGTTCCCTTTATTTTTTTGAGCAGTATATATATATATATATATATATATATGACACCAATTAAGGCAAACTCAACCAATCAAATGGGCGTCTGGGTAGACTACCAGAACGCCCCAGCGTGTTGGAGCGGGTTATTCTGCCGCTTAGTCCCAACACGCATCAAATATTGCTGTCCTTAGCACATAGTCCTCCAGATTCCTGGGCCTCTGACGAACCCTAGCTGGGCATCCCTTAGGTGGGGACTGTGCACCGGGCACCGTCGGCTTTGCCTGGGAGTCCTCACCATTCCAGTCCCACCAGTCCCAGCTCACATCGGACTGCCTCATTGTAGCTCCAGTCCTCTGCTCCAGTGGTGACTTTCTGAGTCTGCTGGAGTGCCACCGCGACCTGTCTGTGAGCTTGAACGTGTCCTGGCCCCGTTGTCTCATGATTCGCAGGGGGCCTGTCCATAGTGGTTGTAGCTTATGGGTGCGGTTGGAGTGCCTAATCCACACTTGGTCCGACACCTTCAGTCCGTGGGCTCTCACTCTGTGTTTCTTGTCAAACCGGCGTTTCATTTTAGGTTGCTGTGCAGTGACGCGGTCCTGTGCAGAGTCCACATTTCTTGGGGAGTGAGTTGTGGGTGGCCTCAGTTGATCCAAAGGCAGCAGCATTTCACACCCCAGCATGAGAGCCGCTGGGGAACAGCCTGTCGTGACATGGACTGTCACCCTGTAGTGTAGCAGCGTGCTCTGGAGGGCATCCGGGAATGCGAAGCCATCCACCAAATGAGCTCTCAGTCTGTTTTTCAGTGTTTTGTTAAAGTGTTTTGTTAAACCGTTCGACGCCCCCGTTGGCCTGGGGATGGTAGAACGCGGTCTTGATGTGCTCCACACCCTTACCACTCAAGAACTCTTCAAACGCTCCAGAGGTAAACTGCAGGCCATTGTCAGTCATGATCGTGCTCGGTATCCCCCACCTGGCAAACAGGGACGAAAGGAAACTTGCAACCACATCTGTCGTAACTGAGTTAGTTAACAGCACCATAATGTGACAATGTTTTATCAGGCTTTTATTGAATCTGTTTTATCCTTTTCTTTAGTGTCAGGGTTTGGTCAGATAAAACTGAAACAGAAGAAATCCTTGGATCAGGTTGTTAGATGGTCCAGTCGTTTGCTTGGTGAGTCACAGCTGAGCCTGACATCCCTGTACACCAGACAGGTACAGAGGATTGCTACCTCCATTTTAAATGATGACTCCCACCCTTTGCACTGCCACTTTCAGCTTCTTCCCTCAAGACAGAGGTTTGCTGTCCCAAAAAGTAAAACCCAGCGCTACAAAAACAGCTTTGTTCCTGCTGCTGTCAAAGAGTTGAACAAGATGTAACAATATATTGCACATAATTTAGTTACCTATTTATTAATTTTATTTTATATTTACTTATTTTTGTAGGTTTTTTTATTTGGGTTCTAAATCTTTTATTGGGTTTTAGACTTTTGAGTTTTTAACCTCTTTGCCTAGTCTTTAACTTTTTAATATGACCCTTCTCTCTTCTCTCTTTGTTTTTTCTCTTATCTCTTTGTCCTATGTCCTGATTGGTGGAGCCTTGAGTACTTTTATCGTGTTCATAGTCAGCTTCATGTGTGCCTGTGTTTGTGTTCATGTTGAATGTAATTGTGGTTTGTAAATATGGATGTCACCTGACTGCAAAACAAATCTACCTACGGGTACAAATAAAGTAGCCTGAACCTCCGGCCACTTTGAGAATAAGTCATAGGCCACGAGCAAGAACTGGCTGTGGCCTACTGGGTGCTGCATGTAGTTCGCCGCAGATGTCCAGCTGTATGTGTCTCCAAGGGCCCTCCGGGTATGACACTGGCCGCAGGGGTGGAGGAGGCGGTCCGCTGGTCTTCCCAAGACAATTCAAAGTGGCGACAAAGTAAAATGAAATACAGAGCCCTTAAATAGGGACCAAACTAATAAATCAATTTGACAACCGATGTGGGCGCCTGAACAGGGAGGAGGGTGAAGATCCAAAATTGGAATCAGCTGAGAGAGGTGAGGGAGGAGCGGCTGAGCTGGCAGCTTGACAGGAGAACGCCCAGGAGGAGCACAAACCCGGCAATGTCACCTGCCAGCTGTCAACCCACAGAATAAACATGAGAAATAAACATGACCAAAATACAGACTAGGAAATAATAACAACTGACACAAGACATGGTCAAAACAACTTGAAAACAAAATCAAAGAAATAAAAAGCAGAATAACAAAAAGGGCACAAGAATACAATAAACATGAAAATACATAGAAAGAGCCACGAAACTGGGTCTGGCAGGAAATCCAGAACCCAGTCCACGACAGGTGTTGCCGTAAGGTGGGGGTTGGCTCTCATATACAGGAAGTGTTGTGAAAGGAGTAGAGAATAAAACAAAGCCAGAGAAAGGGCTGTGTGTGTTCTACTCAGTCGCCCATGTCATTATTTCTCCCTACCAGATCAGTATTATGAACCTTGAAAGCTCGGTTACACTTGCTAGAGTTTGATCTGTATCGCTGCATTTGTTTACATTCTCTTCACTGCCTTCTTATAATCATCTTCAGATGAAATAAAGAGTCAGAAACAAGCACTACATTGTGAAGTTTTGATCCAAACTTTGAAGATACAAATCTCAAATTAAGCTAACTGCAGGTAACAATTAGCATGAACTCAGAAAACAACAGAATTTCTGAGTAATTAAATTTGTTTCTTTATAAACAGCACTGTAGAAGAGCTTGGAAATGAAGAGGCGATTTGATTTATAAACCAAGTTTAATAATCAGCATAATCAGCTCTTCTAACAAGTCTCATCTGGTGCAGAGAGTGGCAGAAGGGAAAAAGAGACAGAATGTCTCCAGCTCACTGACTTTATGCTGGCACACAATAAAAGACATGCATAACAAAGGCTGACATCCCTCATTATCTTAATCCCCCCATTGTCTTGGTATTTCCTCTCCTCGCCTTGGGGGGTGAGGGTGGCTCCTCCGCCGCGTCCGGGAACGTCTTTGTTCTTCACTCGGAGGGTGAGAGCCCTTTGTCCTTTCAGAGGTGTGAAGTCCTTTACTTATGTAATTACCAAACATTTCCACATGCTTCAACATATGTAGGTTATGGAATATATGGTTAATATAGACCACAAGCACCTCATTGTGGAAATTAGGTACACAACACATTACAACTCAACCATATTATAAGTAACTAGTTACTGTAATTAAGGACTATTAGGATACTGATTAAGTGGAGTGAAACATAGCCAATGAAGCATTCAAGTGCTGTTATTGGGGGGATATACAGTACTAACTTCAGGCATCCCAATGTTTATCGTCACAACCAGGAGAGAGAACAGTCATAGCTTACCAACACATAAGGATGTAAACGATATGGTAGCCCTGAAGAGACAAATTTAAATTGTCAATACCTAACATTCCTCCCCCTTTACGTTTGATGTTCCCCTGACAAAAGGAAACATCTAAATGTTAGCATCATAGCTGATAGCTACATTCTCAATTCTCTAACAAATATTATGCAAGTACGTCAACATTTGCATACACTAGGGAAAAGAGGGTAGATTGGCTCTCTCCTGGCTGTACCCTGGGGATTATTCTGCACCATTTCACAGGTCAGTTCCTAAATACAATGTCTCTATAGGCAAGTCAGTAACATTGTCTTTACATGGAGACTGAAAATGTTCAAGTCTGGGGGATGATACCTGTTATGTCTGGAAAACTGGGGAAGGAGGGACAGAGAGTGGTGTTTGCTGGGAACACGAACTTTATTACACACTGTGCAAATAAACAGATTTCAGGCTGTGTTGGAAGGCTGAGCGCCAATGAGCCAAGAGTCTGTAAGATGGCCGACCCTCACATTATATGTGCTTGGCGTGATGACGTCACCAAGCAGCTGCATCACCATGCCGATGCCAACCAAACTTGTGGTTTCTTACACCCCCCCCCCCCTTGGAAAAACAGAACAACATACATAACCGAATTGACCCTCCCCAATTTGTTACAGTAGAGAACCCCAAACTAGCTAGGGCCAGCGGGTAGACTACTGCGTGAACTGACCCGGCTGAGTGGATTATTGTGCCACTATTTGCTGGCAACTGCGCCCCTAGCTAAACAGTCCTTCATTTATTGAAGGCAGTTCGGTTCAAGGGGCCCTGTGGCGAGGCCATGGTGGACACGCCCCTGGAGGCCCCGGCCGCAGCAGACCCAGGCACCATCCCGCTGGAGCCACTGCACGCTCGTCAGCAATGTCCCAGCCAGGATACCACACCAGCTGGGTCAGTTTCAACCTTGCAATCGTTGGTTCGCGGCAGCTGCTCTTACCTTCCACAGATGGCTAGCTTGCCATCTCAAACCATCAGCCATCTGGACAGCGGCTGGTCTCAGCTGCACAGTGATCTTCATGGGTGTCAGTGGTGGTGACAACATTGAGGCCGGTCGTTCGGTTCTGCAGACCCAAACCCAGTTCATCACTGTGAGTGGCGCTCTGTTCGGCTGCATTCAGCATCACAGTTGTGATGTTATGATTCTCACATCTGCTGTGGGGTGTCCACCAGGTTGTAGTGGTTCTGCTGCGTCCTTGTTGGGTCACAGACTCTTCATCCTGCAGCTCCACAGCTGCTCCTGCCACTGCTGGAGGCTGATCCGGTCGTGGATTTGGAAGGCGTCCAGTGACTCTATTGCATTTTGTTGGACCGTGGATTCTTCATCCGGCAGCTCAGTGGCGGCTCCTGGAGGCTGGTGCTGGGCGTGGACTCTGAAGCAGTCTGATGATTCTTTTGTGCTTTGTTTGATCGCGGACTCTTCATCCAGCAGATCAGCGGCGGCTCCTGGAGGCTGGCACTGGGCATGGATTCGGAAGTAGTTCGGCCTCTTCTCCCCCTCTCCTGGGAAATTTGGTTGTGGCGATGTGTTGCTGTCGCCGCTGGTAGAACCTGCACCGGGTTGTTATGTCCCAAGGTTCCCAATAGATGCGGGCTCCCTCTCCTGCAGCTCTGTAGCGGCTCCCTGAGGCTCAAGCTGGGCGAGGATCTGAGGCGAGTCCGGGTGCTGCCCCTTCACCAGGTGGTGCTCCTCCTTTGAGCACGGGACGACCGTACCCTCGTCATCGTCGTCTGGGTGTGTTTCATCCCCACTCCTCATCGTCGGTCAAACGGACTTTGTTACTGTCGCGGATGGAGAAGCCCAGTTGATAAAATAGGTCACATCCTAGTATGTTGTCTCCATGTGTAACCACTTGAAAAACAAAATCAGTAACGACTCTTGACGCGTACATTACTGACTCGGTAGCCACCATACCCGTACAGCACTGCTGGGTTTTTCCAAATCGGGTGGTTGGGAAAGAACTTCTTCATCGTGGCCCAGTTCAACATCAATCTCACTGCAGTGGTGTCAAGCAAGAGTGGCAAGTCAAAGTCGTGGAGGCCCACCATACAGAATGCGTACACTGCGTCTTTGGACCTCACCGTGTGGATGATCACCGAGGGCCAATGACTTAGGCGGGGGGGTGGTCAGATTTGCTAGTTGCACAGACATGACATGCATTCACATACTCCTCGATGTCCCTCCTGAGTGTGGGCCACCAAAAAACAAGCTGTAGCAATTCCATAGTCCGAGAAATACCAGGATGACAGGCAAAAAACCTGGTGTGCCCCCATTTAATGACATCACTACGTAGGGAAGAGGGAACATACAGTTTGTTGGCCAGGCCTCCCTCAGGAATAGGTTCGGAGGACTGGGCCTGCCAGACCTTCTGTTCATTCTCCCAAGACAGGGCACCAAGAATACAGGAGAAAGGCAGGATAGTCTCTGGAGGGGAGGCAGTGGCTGCAGAGGAGGAGGCAAAGGAGGAATCGGAGGAGAACTGGTGCAAGAGAGCATCAGGCTTAACATTGCGGGACCCTGGACAGTACATAATGGAGAGATTAAACCTAAGGAAAAACAGGCCACACCGTGCCTGTCGAGAGTTTAACCGCCTGGCAGATCTGGGGTACTCTAAATTTTCGTGATCTGTCCAGATAATGACAGGATGTTTAGCTCCCTCAAGCCAGTGCCTCCATTCCTCCAGTGCCAGTTTAATGGCCAGCAGTTTTCGGTCCCCTATGTCATAATTCCTCTCGGCTGGAGTTAACCGCTGAGAGAAAAACGCACATGGATGAAGCTTCTGATTGGAGCTGGAATGCTGGGAGAGGGCAGTGCCCACCCCAAAGTCTGAAGCATCCACCTCAACCACGAACTGTGCCTACGGATCGACCTGTGCCAAAATAGGTGTGTCCGTGAAGAGGGCCTTCAGTGTCACAAAGGCCCGTTCAGTGGCCTCCGACCACTTGAATGGGACTTTGATGGAAGTGAGCTACGTAAGCGGCAGGACCACTTTACTGTAACTGCGGATAAATCAGCGGTAGAAGTTGGCAAAGCAGCTTGAAGCTGCTTCCTGGACTGTGGGGTAGGCCAGTCTACTATCACTTTTACTTTAGCCGGATCGGCCACTAACTCACCCTCAGCCACAGTGAACCCCAAAAAGGAAGTGGAGTGGGTGGTAAACTTACACTTCTCGGCTTTCACAAAAAGCTGGTTCTCTAGCCTACGTGCTCCTCCAGGGTGCGAGAAAAAAATAAGAACATTGTCTAAATAAACAAAAACAAAATGGTTCACCATGTCCCACAGGACATTATTGATTAACAGTTGGAAGACAGTGGGGGCGTTGGTCAGGCCAAAGGGCATGACCAAGTACTCAACTGGCCCAAATGTGTTTTAAAGGCCGTCTTCCACTCGTCTCCTTCACGTATGCGAACTATATGGTATGCGTGACGGAGATCTGAGTATGGTGAACAAACACGCCCATTGGAGAAGTTCGAAAGCTGAATTAATGAGGGGCAAAGGATATTTATCTTTGACGGTGATAGCATTAAGCTCGCGATGATCAATGCATGGCCGCAATGACCTGTCCTTTTTCCCTACAAAAAAGAACCCAGCACTGAGGGGGGTGGACGACGGATGAATAAGGCCAGTGCTGAGGGAGTCTTTTACATAGCTCTCCTTCGCCTCCCTCTCCGGCCCAAACTGTAGAACCGACTGGATAGCAGTCGCGCCCGAAAGGAGGTCAATAGCACAGTCATAGGACCGGTGCGGTGGTACAAAAGGGCCCTTGACTTGCTAAAGACCTCCCCTAAGTCATGATAGACCTCGGGCACGAGGCTGAGATCCGTCAGGTTAGCTGGAGGGGAGGAGATAGGGAGAGTGGGCAAACACATGGCCAAACAGAGACATGAGAAGAGGCAAAAAGGGCCCCAAGTTGAAATAGAGCTCTGGTGTGCCTGGTGTGTTCGCGAAGCCACGGAAACCCCAAAATCACCGGCGCGGATGAATGAGGGAGGACAAAAGACTGGATTGTCTCGTGGTGGTTACCAGACAAAATTACCAAAATAGGTTCAGTTTGATGGGTAACCACTGTGCACCTCCGCCCAGATAGAGCTGAAACATTTAATGGTGCCGAAAGGTTCCTGGTGGGATTCTTAAATTCCTCAATCAGGCCCTGTTGAATGAAATTTTGTTCAGCCCCAGAATCTACCAGAGCTTAAGTTTTACACTCGGCCCCCTGTCACTGAATGAGGGCAAGGAGTGTAAAACTATTGGGAGGATTTGAAGAAGATTCTCCCGCCAGACCCCCCATGGTTACTGACGGGCCAGACCTTCTTGGTCGAATGGGGCATTTTGACATTGCGCAGTCAGTGTTCCTGCAATACATGTAGGCCCCTCCCTCCTCCCAGTGCCGGCTCTCCTCCGAAGTCAGATGAGTCCAACCAATGACCATCAGCTCCGGTAGAGATGCCAAGTGGGGAGCACAAGAGGACGGGGAAACCGGACATGAAGCGGACGAGGAAGCAGCAGCTCTCTGCTCCCTCACGCGCTCCCAATACTGGTTATCAAGAGCCACTGCTTGTGTGATTAACTCATCCAAGGAGGAGGGGTTAGCGCGGATAGCCAGTTCGTTGCGGAGATTGTCATTAAGACTCCAGAGGAAGACGCTCCATAGCACGTCATTCCATCCGGAGTCTGCCACAATGACCCGGAACCGAGAAGTCCGCTGCTGACCGACCTCCCTGCCGGAATCCAGTAACTGGCTAGCAAATGTTCCCCTCACTCTCAGTTTGATCAAATGCCTGGGTGAATTCCTGCACAAACCGTTCGTAAGCGTACAGGGGCCCCTTCAGACTGCTTAAGATGGACTGAGCCCACTTAAGAGGCCGGTCACGGAGTAACAGGGTCATAAATTGAATTTTGGCCGAATCGTCCCTATACTCCCCCTCCACCTGCTGAAAATAAAGCCAGCAGTGAAGCAGAAAACCCTTGCATTCCCCCACCTTCCCCGCATAGGGGGCAGGCAAGGGAATGGAAATGGTCCTGCGGATGGGAGGAGCTGCTGGAGCAGCAGGTGCAGGAGGAGCAGCCACACCAGGAGGTCGGCATAAATTCTCAGTGACAGGTGCCAATTGTTGCATAATAGTCTGAAATTGTTCAGACAAACAGATGACCTGGTGCTCCATGGCATCCAAACGCGAGAGCGCTGAATGCTCACTTGATGAAGCGCCCGCTGAGCCTCGATCATGGCTGGACCATTCTGTCATGATTTAATACTAGAGAGGCTCAAATGCAGGGCAGCCACACCAAATGAACACTCAGACTCAAGCAGGAAAATTTTACACAACTTTAATGATGACAAAGACACTCAATGCTAACTTAATAAACATAACCCCCCCCCCCCCCACACACACACACAATACAGAAAAACGCAAAAAAGATGCCAACCTAAATATATATAAAGCAGGAGCACACTGGAGCCCCACGTAGCCTGAAAGAGAGGAGCAGAAAAATAATTCACATAAAGACTACTGGAAAGAGGAAGGAAAGAGAGGAGAAGGGCTTAAGGTTTGAGCTGAGGGCCCGGCAGGGAACTCCTGCATGGACACAAGCAGGAAAGAAGGATGAGGCGGCCTGGGTGGATGAGTCCGTTGTCTTGAAGGAGGAGGATTCAGGTGAGCGTGCGCGCAGCCCCAGAGACACACCGCTGATGTGGCAGCAACCCTGAGGAGAAAAAGACACAAGGATAAGACAAAGGGAATCCAGTTTAGCCAAACAACAATTACTGGGGTCGTTTGAGGCAGCAATACCCAACGGTCCAGCGGCGAAGCATTCACACACTGGCTCTTTTATACGCTGGTAAACCAGGAAGCGGCAGGTGTGTCCAATCACGCAGGTGTGCTGATGAGCTCCGGAGCCGGGAAGAACAGAAACAGAAGGGGAGGGAGTGCACGCTCACCTCATCATGACACCTCACACTGTTCTTCTGATCCACGGTGTTTGCTTCAGCCTCTTCTGCTATGTCACTGGGTCCTGCTGTCCTTACCACGTATGCTAGCAGCGTGTGGCTCTGCTGTCATTGTTGCTGCTGCACACCTAGCTCTGATGCTAACCTGTCAACGGCCTCCAGCTGGAATGCTAGCTCGATGATACTAGCTAGTGTCATGTCGTTGGGCCCCATTAGCATCTTTGTCTGCAGCTGCAGGTTGCTAATGTGCTTGGTCAACTGGTCCCACACCATTTTGTCCTCCAACAGCCCATAATTGCACATGGTAGCTAGGTAGCGGAGGTCCACAACGAACTGTCGTGCCATCTCTCTGTTCTTCTGTCGGCATTAGCGAAACCTAATGCGTCATGCCCACACGTTGTTTCGTGTGGTGAAGTAGCTAACTAACAGCTCGACTGACTCAGCAAATGATTCTGTTGGTCTTAGGGTGTGGAAAATACGTTGCCCTTTTATGCCCAGATTGTGAACTAGTAGAGCTTGTTTCCGTACCTTGTCCAGCTTGCCTAGGTCCAACGCCGACACATAAGTCTCAAAAGCATTGAGCAAGCACAACCACGGTACAGGCGGCTCATCAGGGTTTTCCAGAAACGGTCGTAGTGGCCTCAAGCACGCTTCCATGGTTTACTCTTGTCGCCAAATGTTATGTCTGGAAAACTGGGGAAGGACCAACAGTGAGTGGCGTTTGCTGGGAACACGAAATTTATTACACACAGTGCAGATAAACAGATTACAGGCTGTGTCGGGAGGCTGAGCGCCAGTGAGCCAAGAGTCCGTAAGATGGCTGACCCTCACATTATATGTGCTCTGCATGATGATGTTACCAAGCGGCTGCGTCACCACGCCGATGCCAACCAAACTTGTGGTTTCTTACACTACAATGCTCTGCTTTGGCACCTATGCAGGCTCAGATGTCTCCGTAACCATGTTGCTTCCTGAAGACTGTGTTGGTGATTCTTCAGGTGAGGGGCACAGCTTTGAAGCTCAGACGAGTAGAGTAGCTGATCAGCATGTCTTCTCCATATGAGATGATCATCGGTTTCCACCGTGTATGAAATGGCCAATTTTTGCCTTTCAGATGTCCACTCATCTTCCTTGGTGTTGTTCCAGGCGAGGACTGTCTCACCTGCTGTGAAACTACACAACTTTGCTTTAGCCCACCTCTCCATCTTGAGCTCTCTGTTAAAGATGAGCAACCTCCTTTGTCTTTGGGGTCAAGTTGAATGCAGCACTCTTGAACATAGCTGAAACTGGAAACACTGGTGGTTTGTGTGAGGCGTATTCTGTTAACAAAACTCTTCAGCATTTCTCTCTGATGAAATGTTTTTCATAACAGCAACCTCAGGCAGTTTGTTATGGGAGTTGACAACAACCAAGAACATATGGTTTTCCATCGGTCCAGCAAAGTTAATATGTACTCTATGCCAAGGTTCTTCAGGCCATTTCCATGGATGCAATGGAGCTAATTGTGGCAGATTTTGCAATTTCTGGCAGCGCATGACTTTACTTCACTTCAATAGTTGCATCGAGGCCCGGCCACTAGAAATAGCAGCATGTGATCGCTTTCATGCATACCATACCACAATGGCCTGAATGAAGCTTGTCCAGAACTTTCTCTCTCAGTGGTGATGGAATGCTTACCGGGTAGCCCCACAGTAGACATCTGGACTGAACTCCAAGCTCATTTCTTCTTGCTGTATACAGCTTTAAGTTCATTGTCATCTCTCCTCTCCTTCCATGAGAGACAATACCCATAACGTCAGACATGACTGGATCTGTACATGTGCACTTTTTAACATCTGTTGAAGTCTCTGAAGCAATAGAAACTTCCTTGAAATACAACCCCAATTTCAGTGAAGTTGGGATATTGTGTAAAATGTAAACAAACACAAAATTGTCATAGTTTGGGTGCAGAGGACTCAGGCGCAGGCAGGAGTGTGATACAAAAATAAAAATTTATTAAACTAAACTTAAACACAAATAAACAGCAGTGCGTGGGCTGCAAGAAAAACTAAAACCAGGCAGGGCAAAAACTCAGAACAAGGCAGCTAGAACTTACATGGACACTGGAAACACAAACAAGGAACATCACAGAAACATCAATGATGCCACACTTGACACAGACTGACACTGGTAAATATAGACAGGGGGTAATTAAGACAACACAGGACAGGTAAGAACAATCAGGGGCAATCAGAGACAGCAGGGGAGCAGCTACAGGACGGGCAGGGCTGCACAGACAATCACAGATGGAATGCACATGAAACATGACAATGAACATATAGGACAACAGTACAGGAGCAATACAGAGAGGATGGTGGCTACAGGTACGGAAACATGAGGAGCTGGAAAAATAGGTAAGCAGATATACACACAGACCCAGGACCAAACAGGGAATGACACAGAAGACAATGACAGGTGACTCAGGGGAACACAGAGGGCAATAAATGCAAATGATAATCCTGAATAATCGCAGGGAGAACCAAATTAACACAAAGTATGGACATGATCCCCTGATCTTCTCCTTCTTTTAGATTTGATTGGCAGTTGACAACCAGTTTGCAGGTGCATTACCACCACTGACTTGATTATCATCACTCTATAGCTTTGTATAAGGAGCTCTTATAAGGAGTTCTGAACAACTCCCCATGCGCGAAAAAAAATTATCCGTCCATGGACTCTACTGTGACAAAAATACAATTACTTCCCAATCTTTTTCAACCTATATGCAATTGAATACACTATAAAGACAAGCTATCTAATATTCAAACTGATAAACTTAAATAGCTTAAATCGCCATGTCATCTGTTGGTGTGGGTCTACTGTGTTTTATCAAGTCCAAAGTCAGCACAGCCCTCTATCGAGGAATTTGGGAGCACTTCATGTTTCCCTCTGCTGAGAAGCTTTATGGAGATGCTGATTTCATTTTCCAGCAGGACTTGGCACCCCCCACACTGCCAAAAGTATCAAAACCTGATTTAATGACCATGGTATCACTGTTTGATTGGCCAGTAAACTCTCCAGGCCTAAACCCCACAAAGAATCTATGGGGTATTGTCAAGAGGAAGATGCGAGACACCAGACCCAACAATGCAGAAGATCTGAAGGCCACTATCAAAGCAACCTAGGCTTCCATAACACCCCAGCAGTGTCATAGGCTGATCGCGTCACACCACACTGATGCAGTAATTCATGTAAAAGGAGCCCTAACCAAGTATTGAGTGTGTACACGGACATACTTTTCAGTCAGCCAACATTTCTATTAAAAATCCATTTTTTAGAGATGATAATGTGATAGCGTTTTCCTCACGTCCTGTTTTATCCATGTCCTGTTTTATTCTGCACTTTGTTTTTAATGTGACAATTCTAAATTACTTCTTTGCATCCATAAGTGTGAGTGGATGTGTGCGCGCATGTGTGTGTGTGTGGTGAGGGTGGTAGGGGGGTGGCGATGTGGCCTGGGTGGGGCTGGGGGACACATTCTTCTTTATTTTTTTAATTTATTTTTTTAATATGTAAAGCACTTTGTACAACATTGCTGTTTGTTTGAAAAGTGCTATATAAATAAAGATTGGTTGATTGATTGATTGATTGATTGATTGACTGAAATTTATCTTATGTAATATTCAAATTTTCTGAGAAACTGAATTTTGTTTTTTCATTAGCTGTAATCCATAATCATCAAAATGAAAAGAAACAAATACTTGAAACACATCACTCTGTAGATAATGAATCGATATAATCTATGACTTTCCCTTTTTGATTTGAATTACTGAAATTAATTAACTTTTAGATTATATTCTAATTTCTTGAGAAGCTCCTGCAATTGGCTAGAGGGGACATGGCTAACATTATTCAGGCAAACGGAATTGCCATATTGTTGTTTTGACAGCTCTTGCAGCATTGTGATAACAGGATATGCAAACAATTGTTCACTGGATTTATTCTAATCATATAAGTATGTATATGGAACATTATGGACTCAAATAAAGACTCTGCATTTTGCAGTGCATGTACAGAACAATAATACCAATTGAAGGAGTAACCTCTTGCCTCTTTAGCTCAACTCCTGGCTTCAGCCAGCATACCAGCAGTAGTCAGTAGCAGACACTGGCAATTGTTTCTTGAATGCTAACAATCTCATCCTTTATCCACCTTTATTACTCTTCTATTTCCCACACAACTTATGCAATTGCCTTACTACTGATATTGTCATCATCATCATCATTATTATTATTATTATTATTATTCATAATAATAATAATAAGAAGAAGAAGAAGAAGAAGAAGTTATTGGGTACTTATCAATTATCTACATGTTTGAACTTGCCATCGTCACAATTACAATTCTATGAATGGGCAAGCAATAAAAAATCATATGGATATAAGAAGAAAGAAAGAAAGGAGAAGAAAGAAAAACAAAAATCATTTGCATACAAAGGAGGCAACTTGAAAAGTTGATACTTGGGTGCTAAAAAAAAGTCACATCAGTGTTTTAAATTGAGTAATAACTTAAGTAATATGTTAAGTAATAACTTAACATCATTTTCCTTAATTTTCTACTATTATTGGGCATTTAAAGTGACAATGAGTGATGTTTATTTCATATAATAGTTAACTTCTTGAGCTAGAATGAAGAAAGTGTAAATAGTTTATCTGGCACAATGACGTGTTTCTTTAACTGCTCAATATGGGGGTCATGCTTGGCCAATTGCAACAAGCCTGTGTTAGAATGACCTTGTGGTAGGAGGCAAGCAGGAGTCTGGAGACTGAGATGACTTATAGACCACTTACATATTTATTTGAATAAGTAATTAAAATGGTAACAGCCACTTTAAAAAGACTCTCCCCCTCTGTCAGCAGTATGTTCCAGCAACAAGCTTCAGATGTTAATTGGCCTCTTTTAAAGCCTGCCACTGATAGCCTTCTAAATGGTCCATCCTAAAGGGAAGCTATCTAACAATTCCAACTCTTTATTCTAATCACAACACAAATTGAACCATTTAATTTCACAAGTAATTTAAAAACTAAATATATATCAAACTCCCCTCCCTTTGTCATGAATCGCCCCTTGGGGCAAAGAGGACAGACCCATGTGCTGGACTGTAGTTTGTGAGATTTATTGAAAATAACAAAACACAAAATCTAAAACAGTGCTCCAACGTAAAATTCAAACAAGCTAGCAAACTTACAGGTTTAGCGCACCAGAACGAAGGCTGCGTTCTGGTGGAGACGAAGAAAGGGAAACTCAAGACTGCGCTAATGAGAAATGAAAATAACCACCCTTAAACAGGGTCAGAAACAAATCACATAAGTAATGACAGGTGTGAGTCACATGAACGGGCAGAAGGTAACAATGGCCACAGTTACATGGGCAAAATTTCTTCAATCTGATTACAATTCAGATCAGAATTTTACTGTTTACATGGATCCTGAAAAAGCTGATCTGATTAGGACATGCATTTCCATGTGTCACACGTTAGAACGGAATAAATCATTTTGACATGCACACATCGACATTTCGACATTCAGAAAATAGTAGAGGAAGAAGCAACTTTCAGTGTTAGCAACCCCCACTTCGTGTCGAAATTGACCTGTATTGTGTTATTCAGACTGTACTTTTGCTTCTGCTGGTCTCCGTAATGAAGCTACAAGTACATACTTCTGTATATGACGAACAGAGGGAGACAGCAGGACGATACAGACCAGTTTTGTTTTACTTCCACTATATTTTCCGCTAGCTTCTGCTAAGGCGGAAATATGTCACGTCGACGTGCAGCTGGTGTACAGACATGTGCAGTAAACATATTTTCTGCCGTACGTTCGGAATAAGTGTTTTCATGCGCACCATTCCGATTAACAATCGGCATAACCCACCCCTCTCAATCGGAATGAAATTTTGATCCAAATGAGCGTGATCGGGTTAGAATATTCAGATTGCCGTGTTTACATGAAGCATTTTTATTCCGATCAGGCTTTTAATCTGGTTACTTGTGTCCATGTAAACATAGCCAATGATTCATAATTTGGACTAGCTGGGAGCAATGAGAGGGGAGCGACCAGAGCTGACAGCTGACAGGGGCAACGCCCACGCGGAGCACAAACCCAGAAACGCCACTGACAACTGTCAACTAAGAGGGAGAACACAACAGTAAGGGATATAAAGAATAAAATATCAACAAATGCAGTCTGAGATATAAATACAAATTAATACAAAATAAGAGTGTAACAAAACTATGATATAAACAGGAAAATAGAAAACAGTACGAGAAATACAGAAACCAAAAGGCATAAAATACAACAAAAATATACAGTGGGGTAAAAAAGTATTTAGTCAGCCACCAGTTGTGCAAGTTCTCCCACTTAAAAGATGAGAAAGGTCTCCAATTTTCATCATAGGTATACCTCAACTATGGGAGACAAAATAAGAAAAAAAAATCCAGAAAATCACATTGAAGGATTTTTAATGAATTAATTGGTAAATTCCTCGGTAAAATAAGTATTTGGTCAATAACAAAAGTTCATCTCAATACTTTGTTATATATCCTTTGTTGGCAATGACAGAGGTCAAACGTTTTCTGTAAGTTTTCACAAGGTTTTCACACACTGTTGCTGGTATTTTGGCCCATTCCTCCATGCAGATCTCCTCTAGAGCAGTGATGTTTTGGGGCTGTCGCTGGGCAACACAGACTTTCAACTCCCTCCAAAGATTTTCTATGGGGTTGAGATCTGGAGACTGGCTAGGCCACTCCAGGACCTTGAAATGCTTCTTACGAAGCCACTCCTTCGTTGCCCGGGCGGTGTGTTTGGGATCATTGTCATGCTGAAAGACCCAGCCACGTTTCATCTTCAATGCCCTTGCTGGTGGAAGGAGGTTTTCACTCAAAATCTCACGATACATGGCCCCATTCATTCTTTCCTTTACACGGATCAGTCGTCCTGGTCCCTTTGCAGAAAAACAAGCCCCAAAGCATGATGTTTCCACTCCCATGCTTCACAGTAGGTATGGTGTTCTTTCTCCTCCAAACACGACAAGTTGAGTTTTTACCAAAAAGTTCTATTTTGGTTTCATCTGACATTCTCCCAGTCCTCTTCTGGATCATCCAAACGCTCTCTAGCAAACTTCAGACGGGCCTGGACATGTACTGGCTTAAGCAGGGGGACACGTCTGGCACTGCAGGATTTGAGTCCCTGGCGGCGTAGTGTGTTTCTGATGTAGCCTTTGTTACTTTGGTCCCAGCTCTCTGCAGGTCATTCACTAGGTCCCCCCATGTGGTTCTGGGATTTTTGCTCACCGTTCTCATGATCATTTTGACCCCTCGGGGTGAGATCTTGCGTGGAGCCCCAGATCGAGGGAGATTATCAGTGGTCTTGTATGTCTTCCATTTTCTAATAATTGCTCCCACAGTTGATTTCTTCACACCAAGCTGCTTACCTATTGCAGATTGAGTCTTCCCAGCCTGGTGCAGGTCTACAATTTTGTTTCTGGTGTCCTTTGACAGCTCTTTGGTCTTGGCCATAGTGGAGTTTGGAGTCTGACTGTTTGAGGTTGTGGACAGGTGTCTTTTATACTGATAACGAGTTCAAACAGGTGCCATTAATACAGGTAACGAGTGGAGGACAGAGGAGCCTCTTAAAGAAGAAGTTACAGGTCTGTGAGAGCCAGAAATCTTGCTTGTTTGTAGGTGACCAAATACTTATTTTACTGAGGAATTTACCAATTAATTCATTAAAAATCCTTCAATGTGATTTTCTGGATTTTTTTTTTCTCATTTTGTCTCTCATAGTTGAGGTATACCTATGATGAAAATTGGAGACCTCTCTCATCTTTTAAGTGGGAGAACTTGCACAATTGGTGGCTGACTAAATACTTTTTTGCCCCACTGTAAATATAGAGAAAAAGCCATGAGACTGAGCATGGCAGAAACCAGTGCTCAGCTCATGACACCCTTATCAGTAATTTGGTATGAACTGGAATCAATATAAGTGTGTTCATGTACCAGGGAGCTGTTTTGTCATGAACACCTGGGAACACAGGAGAAACACAAGGTAAGTAACATGCAACCATGCTTTCTACAGTGCCAAGTCTTATCTACATATATCCTTTGGACTAGCTAACTCATATCCATTTCTTCCTGGACAACTTTCTCAGAACCAGTTAGCAAGTCTACAAGAAATTGCACTGCTTTATCAAAATACAATTGAATAAAGGTTACCGAGTCTTATAGAGTCATTATTTAACATAGTGATAATTATTGTTCATTGTGTACATATTTACTATAAGTAATGAAGTTACCTTCATTACAGCCTGACAGCTAGTCATGTCCAGTCTAGTGTAGTATATATTATGTCATCCACTAACTACTGTATACGCTGTCTATCATTGATTTTTTTGGAATGACCGTCATGACAGAGCCAATAAAGAACCAAAGGAAACTAAGAAAAGAAAATGTGAAGGTGTCTTCACGCCAAACGTGAACAGGCGGCGCAAATGTATACAAAGTCAATGGAAAGAGGTGAGTACACGTGAACACATCTGGTAGGTGGCGGTAATGCACCTGTAAGCTGGTTGCCAACCGCCAATCAATTCTAAAAGAAGAAGAAGAAGAAGAAGTCGCTCATTCGCACATTCATGTCCAAGGGATAGCTCTACCTTTGAGATTCTGCCATCATTGGAGTAAAAGCATCAACACTGGAGAGTAAACTAGTTTGAAAATGAGACTGACATTCACCTGGAGACAGAAGGACTGGGAGCTCTTCAGCCGAATCGGGATGTTGGAGTTTTTTACCCACAAATTCCTACCACAGACATGCTAACAAGGCTAGCAAGCTAGTAATGTAAACACCCATCAAGTTTTCGAGGTAGGGACAACTTTTTCAGGTGAGCCCCCCGTCGGATAATGTAAACCTAAGCATGATGTTATTTGGGGGATTTCCACAGCAGGTTTTTAACACTGCTGCAGAAGTTATAAACGCAACTTTGCCTGTCTGCATCTCACTCAGATGGTGAATTCATGTCTATTTGTGTGTTTACAATGAGTTATAATGTAATCGTGCTGCACGAAAAAGTCGCCCGTTCGCGTTTGGTGTGAAGGCACCTTGAGAATGACCATGCAAGAGCCCCGACGAGTGAAAAGTGGACCAGCTTACACACACTGGTGAAAGCTAAAAGAGATAAAGGGAGCATCAGCTTATAAACAAATGCACATGACTCACACTGCACCAAGTATTTAAGACAGTGTTAACAGACGGTAACACTTCATAACTGTAAGTGAGAGCCCAAGAGCACTTCTTCCAGAGTGGGGCCTTCAGAGGCCCACAGCATTGAAACTAAAAGCTGAATCATTGTTTTTAAATACAGTATGTTTTCCAACTCACACATTTGCGGCTTCCAGATGAATCAGAACAAATGTTCATGGCACTTGGATATGGACACGTAACAGAATAATCCTTAAAGATGCACTCCGACGGCTCTAAAACCACCTCAAAAACCAATGTGTTTTGCGCAAAATAGCATATTGTGGCTTCTTATACACAAAAAAAAACTTTCATTGCCTTAGAATGGCTTGGAAAGAGCTTTTATGTCTGTGACCTACTTAAGTATATGCGGATCTATGAATATTCTAATTAGCTCCACCCATACTCCCACCCACCAGTAGCTGGAGGAAGATGAGGACATTGTACAAGGCTCCGAAAAGGCAATCTAACTTGAGGAAGTACCATCATTGATGAACCCACAGACGAGTTGCTGTCCGGCCCAGCATGGAGGTTGGAAGGCTCCCTGCCAGTCTGTGGTTACCCACTCACTGCGGATCGCCTCGCTGGGGGCCAGTGAGCAGTTTACATTGGTCTGGTGCGCCCACCAGCCAGCTTGCCTCTGACGCACCTCCCAACCTCCTTCCTTTGGAGCTTGCCTCGCTTTGAGCTGCTTTGAGGCGAACTGCTCGCTGGCCCTCATCAAGGTGATCCATGGTGAGTGGGTAACCAGAGCCAACTCCTTTGGGGAAGAGGGAGGAGCCGAGGAGTGCTCAGTTCCTTCGGAGCATTTTCCCCGGCTCACTCTGGAGAGAGGTGAGGCGGCTAGCGGGGCGCACCAGCGGGTGGTCCCAGCAAGGCGAGGGGAGTCCTCCAGCCGGGCAGCGACTGCCTCTCTACTCTACCAAGAACGATCCTTCTGCTGGTCCACCTATGATGATACTCGCCTAGCCGTTGCGCCACGCACACCAGGGCCATCTCCCCTGGAATGCAAGCTGCAAGTCCGTGTCCTCCCCAGTATTTTAGCAGGGACACTGAGGTTTTTCCAAATATCATTGCTGTCATATTTTCATATCTGTGGGCCCATCCATCCATCCATCCATCTTTTACCACTTATCCGGGAAGCTGGGTCGCAGGGTCCTCAGACCAGGCAGAGTAGCCCAGTCTTCTGCCCAGTTCACATAGCACCATGATCCCTCCTGCAGGTGGTTAGCCCACTGGAGGGTGGACCCATGTACACCGGGTCCTTGATGTAACATTTTTCATGGAGATCCACTGGACCGCTCTTAGTCTGGCCCTTCACCCAGGACCAGTTTGCCTTGGGAGACCCTACCAGGGGCAAGTTACCCCCAACAACATAGCTCCTGGAATCCTAAGGGCACTCAAACCCCTCCAACATGAAAAGGTGGCAACCCACAGAAGGGTTGTCTGTGGGTAAGACATGTAATTTAAAAGAGGATTTCTTGCTCACACAGCCAAAAACTGAACACTTATGTGGGGCTGAAAAGTTCATAGTGGCCAAATTTGACCAAATGTGGTTTATTTTTCAACATAGTCTCGCCTTTGGTCCACACACCTCTTCCATCGGTGTTGCAGCGCTTGGATCCCTGCGGTTGAAAAATAAACCACATTTGGTCAAATTTGACCACTATGAACTTTTCAGCCTATGAACTTTTCAGCCCCCCCCCCCCCCCCCGTATAATCTGCCATCCATCCATCTTCTTATGCTTAATTCTTTTCGGGTCACAGGAGGCTGGAGCCTATCCCAGCATCTTTGAGCGAGAGGCAGGGTACACCCTGGAAAGATCGCCAGTCCATCGCAAGGCCAACACAGAGAGACAGACAACCATTTACTCTGACAATCAATCAATCAAACTTTATTTGTATAGCACTTTCAAAACATTAGATGCTGTGCAAAGTGCTTTACATAGATAAAAACAGTAGACACATTTAGTTACATATTATACATGATACATCCCCACCCCTTCCAACCCTCCCATAACATACCCATAAACACAACACACACAGGCATATACATCACCCCCTACTTCTCTTACACACATATAAAATAAAAAAGACATTGCTTGGCATCGAGGCACCAGTCATACTTAAGGACAATTTAGAATCCCCAGTTTGATGCCAATTAACCTAACTTGCATGTTTTTGGCATGTTGGAGGAAACCGGAGAAATCCCGGAGTAAACCCACGCAAACACGGGGAGAACATGCAAACTCCACACAGATCACTGTTGGTCGGGGGCTGGGACTGAACCCAGGATCCCTTGGCCAGGGGTGAGTTGCTGTGTTGCCGCAGTGCTAACCACTCTGCCACTGCGCTGCCCCTAATCTGCCATCTTTCCCAACTTGTAAAATGCTGAGCTCCTGCTTGCTCTTCGGTTCCTCCCTCTTCCCCCGAGAGAGTCAAGTAGGGGTCTCAGTATTTAGCCTGATTGGTTATAACATTAACCAATCAGGCTAAGCAGGAATACTGACGTAGCTAGAAACACTCTGTCCAAATCTGCCTTTTTTTTTGGGGGGGGGGGGTTGTTAAGCAGACATTCCTGCTAGAAAAACACATACTTGGGAGTCTGGAATGAGTTTGCTCTTGATATGTCTTGTAAATCACAAGAAATATGTTACAGACATGTTAAAAACAGAAAAAAAAATCGATTTTTTTAGGGTGTCACTTTAAAATAAAAATGTTTATTTAGTGAGAAGTAGTCTCGTAAGTCTGATTAGACAACAGTACTAATAAACTGCTTGTGAGGCACTTTCATAAAAGCAATACAGAATGTGGGAGCCATGGGCCATGTGGATTCCTGTTTTCCAACTTTTGCTTACATGTGTGGTCATTAGGTCTGCAAATGAACAACCTCTGCAAATTACTACTGGAACTAAAACAGCCACATTAAAGCCACTTCCAAGCCCCACACAGTTACTTTTTAAATGCCATTTTGATGCCCACCTTGCTAATTTCATTGAGACATTACTAAACCCTGTTTGGAGACTTGGCTGCTGTAATCTGGAGTCCTTTCTGGTCTAGCTCTGCACTTTTGTTTGATTTGTGATTTGGTTTATGAACCTGCAGGGGTTTTAATGGAAGAGACACTCTCTCTCGCTCTCTCTCTCTCTCTCTCTCTCTCTCTCTCTGATACCCATTATCTACCTTCTGCTGTAAAGAGAGGCAGATAAGAGGAGGAGAAGGAAGAGAGGAAAGATGCTAAAAATGACAACCAAGTCATGGCCCTTATTATCAAATCCCATCAATAGTGAGACTAACTGGGAGGGGGCAAAGATGGAAAGAGTAGGTATTTATAAATTGAACAAGAAGGGCATTAATGATAAACAAAAAGAACAGAAAGAAGGGAGTGATTTACCAACAAAAGGAGAGAGAGAGGCTGACCCATGGAGCAAGAGATAATAGGAAGAACAGGCCAAGCCTCAGATGTGCATGTGTGAGGGGATGAAGGAGCCCAGTCAGCCATCATAAGCCATTGATTTACACAATCCCAGTCACCACCTAATATTTCATCTGTGCTACATTTGCAATCTCCCATCCACTGGGTCCATGAGCCATTACTGATGGCCAGGATCACAGCATGGTGGCCCCCTTGGAGTAATGAGATAGAGAGAGGTGGAAAGTGAGAGCCAGGGCAGGCGGGAAGGAGGCAATGGAGGAGGAAAAAGTAGAGGACAAAAAAGGGGATAATGGAAGAATAGAAGAGGATGGGGATGAGGGTGGATGGAGGTTTCTCAATGTGTCATTACGGAGCGTGAAAAGGAGAGAATCAAATGGACAAAAACATTTCAGAGACAGCCAGGGAGAGAGAGTGATTGAAATGGAGGTTGAATACAGGTAGAGAAAGACAGAGAGATGTGGAAGAGATTGCTTTTCTCTAATTACGTCTCTTTTCACAGTCAGAGAAATGGATATGAAGTTAATTCCACCACCACCACCCAAAAAAGCTCATATACTCTTTTTCTCTCCCCCTTTCACATGAAGCGTGTTAGAGGCTACTCATGAAGCTAAAATGAACAGATGGCAATATGAGTCCAAACAAAAGAGACATTTTGCAGTTGCCATCAACGTGACAACAACCTCCGACCACCTGCACAATGTACTTTACTTCTACTCTGTCAGGGGCAAAGCTCCATTTCCTTTTTGTGGGGTTTGGTTTTGCATCAGTTTGTTAAATCTGTTTGGTTTTTTTTAAGACCAGCCAAATTTGTAGTGGCCAGAAGCCCAAAGAAGCTAAGTAGCTACATTTGTGTTTCAGTGTTTACTCTTCAATACCACATGGCATTAGAAGTATTTAAAAAAACAAACAACAGAAATTAAATTCACTACAAAAGACCTACCATCTAATAAAAGTCTATGGGAATGACAGGGTTCAAGGGTCATTAAACTTCCTGATGAGTTTACGCCTTTTAATCCACTAGACACCTGTGTTCCTAGCTGATTCATTAATCCACACTTGATCATGTACCTGCCTCCCAGGCATTATTCTGGCTTCTTTTGCTATATTTTGGCTGGGATGGCCCTTTTATCTGTCATCTGTAACGGGCGGTAGCAGTTCTGGAGATAGAGTGGGTCATCTCGGAACTGGAGGGTTAATGGTTCAAATCCCACTGCCATCCAGCCATTGTGTCTTTCGGCAAGACACTTTACCCACCTTTTCTCCAGTGTCCGTGATACAGGTGTATAAATGTTTGGTGGTGGTTAGAGAGGGCACTGGTGTGGATAGGTAGTCATGTTTCCATCAGTCTGCCCCAGGGCAGCTGTAGCTACAGGTAGTAGCTTACTGCTATTACTCTTATTTGTCTGTGTGAATGAATAATGGAGTCTCTGTAAAATGTTCTGAATGTCATGAAAACCACTATATAAATCCAATCCATTATTATTAATCACATCAACAGACCAGTGGCATAGCCAGAAATGAAAAAGGAGGTGGACAGAGAGAAAATCAGGTGAGCAAAACCCATAACGCACAGGCTACCAAATAAGCCAACTATACCTACTTGAATGCTCCACAGGTTTAATTAACCGTCAGCCTTATCATCACAAACAATATTACAACAATCATGTAGGTACAGCATTGTGTCGGCACAGCAGCCGCACAGCACTGATGACAGAGGAAGCACACGACAAACAAGCATCACATATAATAGGCTACATGCTGCTCAACAGTCTATGTAAAAGAAAAATACTTGGACATATAGCCTGGGCTCAGCACAGCCATGTATATTACACATTGATAGAAAAGTTTCATATTTGTAATTTGCTTTGTCTCAGAGTCTGTGTGGAAGTGCTAAAGATGCTGTTGCAGCTGTATTGTGTTATCGCTTTGTTTGAGAGCTTCAAGGACTGAGCAATGTGTGTTTGAGTCAGAATGATGCATGAATAGGCTCTGAGACTGTTATTGTATTGTTCTCCACTAGCCAGTGTAATTAAATTTGCTGAAACTTTGATCCTGCCTGATTCTTGACTGAAGGTTAAGAAGAATTTTTCCAACATACTTGGCACCCGAGCACAGGGACTCCAGATATCCCTCTCCTCCTGTTTCTGGTATTTTGGGACCAAGACAGCTAGTGCACGGCTGCGGGAAGACCTCCCCCACCAATTCCAGCGGGTCAGCTTTGCAGAAGTGAGGCAAGGTCCGGAGACACTGGGAGCAGACCGAAGAATGACGGAGCCAAACTACAGGTAGATTGAAGTGAGTAAATTTAATTATTAATGATATAAAAATGCTTCGTCCCAGTTAGAGTCAGCAGTTGGCCTGAAAATACGTGTAAACAGTTAAGAATTAAGAGTTTAGCGTTAGTTACCGCAGGTCCAATGTGGGGCCAAGTCCA
The DNA here is from genome assembly GCA_020510985.1 of Pholidichthys leucotaenia. NCBI lineage: Eukaryota > Metazoa > Chordata > Actinopteri > Cichliformes > Pholidichthyidae > Pholidichthys > Pholidichthys leucotaenia. Next base: position 165,866,734 of record CM035841.1, on the reverse strand, counting down.
TTCGATAAAGCTTAACATACCCCGGTTAGAGTCTGTCAGTGAAGTGCATTTCTACTGAGTAAACGGGTACCGCAGCACACAGGGGGATATCGTGGAAGGATACCCCAGAAAAATACAGCGGCAGGTTACCGCAGAGTGATATAAACGGCCGAGAGAGAGAGAGAGCAAAATAAATAATAGACAAAAAATAGAGAAGATAAAGGTTATAATAAGAAATAACCTTAAAATGGAGAGAGAGAGAGATTTTTTTGATTTTTAAAAGATCTTTAATAAACACATTTGTCCATCAGTCAATACAATTTCTATGTCATGCTATATTACACAGAAAATTAATCCCCCAAAAAACGCCCAAAAAAAAGCTGTCCATCATGAACTGAACAGAGGACATTCTCCAGGGACCAGAGGGTCCTGAAACCTTCCACATCCCCATTCCCCATAAAAAACTGAAAGTCCAGCCTGATTCTGGCTTTAAGTAGCCTCACAAATAAAATTTTGACATCAACATCACTCTCAACATTCTCAAGTTTTCTTCTCCGGCTTACATAGATAGCCAACTTTGCCTGCCCTAAAACAAAGTTCAGTAGTTGACACTTCTGCTTAAAACGACGATTGTACATAAAACCACAAATGAAAACCTGCTTAGAGAAAACTTCCTTAAAAATATGAAAAAGTTCTGTGAGAAGTTCAAAGAGGCCACTCAGGCGCTGACATTCAATAAAACAATGAAAAACAGTCTCCCTAGAGGAACAAAAAACACACTGATCACTGACACTGCTGTTAATCACAGAAACAAAAGCATTGACTGCTATAATACCATGCAAGACCCTCCACTGTAAGTCTCCATGCCTCTTAGGGAGAGGGGCTTTATAAAGAGCCCTCCAGGCAGGCCGATGCCCTTTTCCTAGCTTAAAATAGGCTCTCCAAGGAGTGTCCACACAGGTGTTCAATCTGTCCTTGTTGAGTGCCATCACAACCAGTCTGTAGAGTGCCTTACCACTGGCTCCTCCAAAGTCCACACCAGTGGGAGCACAGAATGCCAGTAAGGAGCAAGGAGCGACGTCAAAGTCCATATAGAGCGTGAGAGAGGGAAAGGGGTCAGTGCTTTCCGGCTGCAGCGTGCCATTGCTAAAGTCCAAGAGTAGGGAGTGCTCAAGTCCATGAAGCTCCTGTTTCCAGTGTGCAAGAAGACCATCGATGAAACGATTCGACCTGACACCAAGATGAGCTGCTAAAGCTGAGGCGTTGTTGAGGCCAGGACCAGCCAGTTCCACCACTTGCTTCAGAGTGAGAACGTTCCTGGAACACAGCCTATCAAGGAAGGTCCTTCCAACTCCCGGCAGGACACCAAGGCGACCACCAAAAACCAGCGGCTCCCTCAACAACCAGTAGAGGGAATCGCATGGCCCTCTTTGTTTTTTAAAAAGAGTCCACACTGAAAAGAGACTGCGGTAAAAACTGGGTAAAGACAGTGCATTAGAGTTCTTAAAATCCATTAAAAACACAGGGAGGTCTAGCCCAAGCCCAAGGACTCTCTGTAAAATAACACAGGCCAAAGGCCTCCATACCAGGTCCTGGGGGCCCGTCAGCAGTCTCTGTATGAAAGTCAGTCTAAAAGCAGCACCTCTACTAGCTAAATGAATCACTCCTTGCCCCCCCTCCTCTTTGGGAAGAAATAACAGGGCTTGAGGAACCCAGTGGAGTCCACCCCCCCAAAAAAAGTCCACCAAAACAGACTGAATTTTGGACAACAAACCAGCAGGGGGGTCCATGCACATGAGGCGGTGCCACAGGGATGAGGAAACAAGATTATTTAAAATGAGCACTCTTCCTCTAAAAGATATTCTTGGCATTAGCCACTTCCACTTGTTTAGTCTCCCGTTAATCTTCTCTATGACCCCATCCCAATTTTTTTGCTCAAACTGCTGATTTCCAATAAAGACACCAAGATACTTAAAACCTCCTTTTTTCCAAATCAACCCACCAGGCAGCGTAAGCTGATTTTCTAGTTTCTCCCCCACCATCAGAGCCTCGCTTTTTCCCCAGTTTATCTTTGCAGAGGAAAGTTGGCCAAAAAGATTGACACTCCTAACCAGAACGTCAATGTCACTCTGCTTATTTAGCAGAATGACTACATCATCTGCATAGGCCGACAGCTTGAACGTGGTGTCACAGCCAGGAAAAGTGACTCCTGATAGGTCCCTTCTCAGGCAGTGAAGCAAAGGCTCTATGGCGAGGGAGTACAGCATCCCTGAGAGAGGGCAGCCCTGCCGAACCCCCCTCTGGACTTTTAAAGGGGCAGACAGGCCCCCATTTATCTTCAGTACACTCTCAATGTCACTGTACAAGACCCGTATCCTGGCTATGAAGCCTGGGCTGAACCCAAAAGCTGTTAAAACTGTCCATAAATATTGGTGTTCAACCCGATCAAACGCCTTTTCCTGGTCAATTGAAATCAAACCAGTTTCTACCGCCAATGAACCAGAGACCTCCAAAATATCCCGAATTAAAGTGACGTTGTCACTAATCAGCCTGCCAGGCACACAGTAAGTCTGGTCTACATGAATGAGCTCGCTCATCACCTTTCTCAGTCTTCGGGCCAGAGCTTTTGAGAGAATCTTATAGTCTGTGCAGAGCAGAGAGACTGGCCTCCAGTTCTTTAGGCTCTGGAGGTCCCCCTTTTTCGGCAACAGTGTGATGATGGCCCTCCTGCAGGTCGTGGGTAGGGTCCCCCTTTCCAAGCTATCTTGGAGAACCTCCAGCAGGTCTGGACCAAGCAGGGGCCAGAATTCCTTAAAAAAGTCCACAGAGAGACCATCTATGCCTGGTGATTTTCCATTCTGGAGGCTCATTAGCGCCGTATGCAGCTCAGACAGAGACAGTGGAGCATCCAAGCCGGCAACAAGGTCCTCTGAGAGCACTGGAAGACCATCAAGGAAAACCTGGCCCAGTGACGTGTCCTCCCTCCACTCTGCTCTAAACAATTCACTGTAAAAGCTAGCAGCTTGTTTCCTGATCTCTGCTGCTGTGGAGATTGTTCTCCCGTCATCGCCCAACAAGGAGTGAATGAGCTTTCTCTGTCCATTTTTCCCCTCCAGTCCAAAAAAGTACTGGGAGGGCGAGTCCATCAGAGCTACATCCATGTAGCGCGAGCGGACCAGAGCACCCTGTGCGGTGACCCCTAGCAAGCTAGCCAAGGCTGACCTTTTTGACTTAAGAGCCTCTAAGTGCTCCTGTTTTCCGGTAGAACTGAGTAACTCCTCTAGCTCTACCACCTCAGTCTCCAGAACTTTCAAGGATTGGGTCAAGCTACGAGTGACATTTTGAGTGTACTGTTGGCAGAATTGTTTTATCTGTGCCTTACCAAAATCCCACCACATTTGGAGAGAACTAAAAGAAGATTTTTGTTCCCTGTGTGACTTCCATACATCATGAAAAACTCCCTTAAAAAACACATCATTTAAAAGTGTATTATTAAAATGCCAAAAAGCACTCTTACACTTTACATTTTCAATGAAAACAGAACAAATCAGCAGGCAGTGATCAGTGAAACCAACAGGACAGATACAACTATTTTTAAAAACACTCATTTGGTGTTTAAAACCATAGAAACGGTCTAACCTGGCCATAGATAAGAGGTTATCTTTAGCATGGCTCCAGGTGTACTGCCTCTGGTCCCCATGATGTGATCTCCACACATCGGCCATTTCATGTGCCTTCACTAGTTCCCTCAGCCTATTGGCAGAAGCAGGGTGAGGTTCCTGATGGTTCCTGTCCAGTCTGTGGTTTAATGTACAGTTAAAATCACCCCCCAGAAATAAAAAACTATTTGGATTACAGGATCTAACCGTATCTGATAGCATATTAAAGACCCTGATCCTTTCTGCTCTCTGGGTTGGCACATACACGTTTATAAGAACCAAGTTTACGTTTTCAAGCTGTACCTTTAGCAAGAGTACATGTCCTTTCACCACCTCTTCTACCTCATAAGAGACAGGCACACAACCCCGAGAGAAAAGTACAGCCACCCCTCCACTATTATTGGATTTGTGGCTAAAAAAAATGCAGCCATCCCACTCTTTTCTCCACTGGCACTCAATGTCTACAGTGCTGTGAGTCTCCTGGACCATCAGCACGTCAAGTGCCTTTAAATTAAAAAGCTTGTATAAAGAGGCCCTTTTTACATCATCCCTGGCCCCGTTTATATTAAGAGTGCCAATTCTAAGGTGGGGCATTAAAAAGGATAAAAATAAGGTACAGTAAAAAAACACACACATAGCATAAAAGGGAAGAAACAAACTAAGAGTCAACATGACTGTTAGAAATTTGTGATTTCAGTTTGACAACCAGTTTCTTTAAACGAAAAATTTCCTGATCAGTAAAAGTCTCATTCCCATCATTCGGTTTCATCAGCTTGCGAGCTGATGCCACAAATAACTCCAGATCTGGAAAGTAATTTTCCACTTTCACAGCTCTGCTCCCCTTAGTCACCTGGAGAAATTGTCTAATTTTAGTAAAACAATAGGAGCTTTGCTCCTCCTGCGTCTGCGTCTGCATCAGTTCAGACTCATCTCCACTTTCGTCAGAAGCGCTCTCATTCACTAAATCTAAATTCCCAACCCTACTAGATTTAGCAGAGCTCTGCAAGTTTTCCGCACTTTTCCTTTTTTGTGCAGCTTTAAAAGGATCCTCTTCAACAAAACTACATTCCTGCATTTCTTCATGAAACGCAACGTTTGTCATGCAGTGTTTGCTCTGTGTGTCCGCTACAGCCTCAAACCGCTCCTCCCCCGCCTGCAAAGTCTGTTCATTCACGTTCCTTCGTTTAACTGCACTTTTACTTACACCCTCCACCTGTTTACCCCGGGCGACAGGCTCATCACAATGATCAGAGCTGCCGCCAGACAGAAATTCCCCACCATCACTGTTTGGGGGGACAGCTACCGCGCCCGCCGCGGCCACCCCAGCAGAGGCGGCCGCGGCCGCCCCAGCACAAGCGGACGCGGACGCGGACGCGGACGCCCCCGCAGAAGTAGAAGCGGACGCGGCCGCAGACGCGGCCGCGGATGCGGACGCGGCCACGACCGCCCCAGCAGAAGCGGGCGCCGCAGCGGCATCCGCCGCACCACATGTAGCGCTACCCTCCGGACCACCAGAAACAGCGGCGTCACCTTTCTTACCGCCAGTGCTCTTTGTGTTCGCCTTTTCAGGACATGACCTAATAAGATGGCCTTCTGCGCCACACGCAAAACACTTCATGGTTTCAGATGTTGCAAACACCAAGTAGCTAAAGCCATCAATCCTGAAATTAAAAGACGCGTTTAGTTCAGCAGAACTGTCTTTCAACACCATGAAACACTGCCTCCTATGACATACAACATGCTTCAGCAGGGGTGATTTACTACCCAGAGAGACCATTCTGATAGGGGACACAACCTGGCCAAAACGGGACAACTCTCTAATCAGCTGATCATTTTTAACGAAAGGAGGAGCGTTTGAGATGGTGATCCTCCTAGACGGATTCGCCAGCGGTAAAACGGGAGTAAAAGTGTCACCTATGACCACTCCCTGTGCCACCACCTGATCAGCTTTCTCAGTCGAATCCAGAAAGATCACAATTGCGCTGTTCATCCTCGATGCTGATTTTATGCTGCCATGCCCAACCACCTGTCCTACAGCGAGGCTGGCCTCCTCCACAGAACAGGGAACTGTCGGGAGGATTCTCACACCATGACGCCGGGTTAAGCGCTCAAACTCCACACCACCATCAATCACCGGCATGATGCCGGCTGGGAAAAACCGGCAGCAGAAGCTACCGTTCCCCAACACACTCACTCCAACACTCACACCCCAGCACACACACACTCAACCCACTATATTAAACACACACACCTCAAACACACAAGATAGAGAAAAAGTTAGAAAATACAAAGTTTAAAGTACTCACTCGACACCACTCCACACCCCTGCTCCCACAAACGCCCACGCATGCGCACGAGAGAGAGAGAGAGAGAGAGAGAGAGAGAGAGAGAGAGAGAAAGAAAGAAAAATATAGACAAAAAAAGAGAAAATAAAGGTTACAGCAAGAAATAACCTTAAAATAAAGAGAAATAGTGCTAATATAATAAGGATTAACCTTAACATGATAACAATAACCAAAATACCTTAAGGTAAAATTCAAAATAAGTTTAAAATAAAATAAAATAAAATAGGGGTCGCGCAGTGGCAGAGTGGTTAGCACTGCGGCAGCACAGCAACTCACCCTTGGCCGGGGGATCCTGGGTTCGATCCCAGCCCCCGATCAACAGTGATCTGTGTGGAGTTTGCATGTTCTCCCAGTGTCTGCGTGGGTTTACTCTGGGATTTCTCCGGTTTCCTCCCACATGCCAAAAACATGCAAGTTAGGTTAATTGGCATTAAACTGGGGATTCTAAATTGTCCTTAGGTATGACTGTGAGAGTGGAAGGTTGTCTGTCTCTCTGTGTTGGCCTTGCGATGGACTGGCGATCTGTCCGGGGTGTACCCTGCCTCTCGCCCAAAGATGCTGGGATAGGCTCCAGCCCCCCCCCCCCCCCCCCGAGACCCGAAAAGGATTAAGCGGAAGAAGATGAATGAATAAAATAAAATAACCTCTAACTATAATAAAGTAAAATAAATATATTAAATAAATAACTGCAGTTTGTTTGTCAGATTGTTCACGTGTGTGTGTATATGTGCGATTTAATAAAAAAATGTCTTTACAGTTTACTTTGATGGGGAATTGTCACAGCAGAGGGACAAACCGCGAGAACGTGGAAGTCAGGCAGCAGAGCAGAAGACAAAATTGTTTTCTTGTTGTTGTTGTAAACCACAAGACAATGTTAATGACATTTTTGTGTTGTCAGGTGATGGCAAACTTATGCATAGGAAAGATAGGAACAATACACGTTTTTTAGCAAGGTGGAGAAAACAATTCGGCTTTATAGGCAAACTAAAAATGGCTGACTGCTAAGCTCTTGTAGATGACATAAAACAGGCAGCAGATATCAGCAGATGAAAGCAAGAGAAATATGGCCTGGTGGAAGCACAGAAATTGCTTGAGGCAGCGAGGAAACAACGGGCTGACTTAGATCTTGTGACGGTAAAAAACAAAATTCAAGACTCTCAGCATTCTGACAATGGTAAGAAAAGAGACTTGTCTAACCTGTGCTCTATTTCCTCCTCTCTCTGTGGGGACGAGGGTGATGACACGGTGCGGGGTCACACTCCTCCCACTATCCCTCCTCCCTACGTGCCCACCCCTGCTGCTTCTCCTCAGTTATATCCAAACCTCACCAAGATGGTGGCGGCTGCACCCTTGACCAAAGAGCCTCCTCCTCCTCTACCCACTGATGTCAGGCCCAAGTTCAAGTGCGTCAAGGACTGGGGTACCAGGGAGCAGCCACACAGAGACACCAAAGAGTTAAATAAATATGGCAACACTGCTCAGCCACACTTATGTTCTGTTACATTAGAAAATGATGGCGTGCATGCAATAACTGAACAATTTCCCATGATTAAACTCTCAAATCCAGGTTATATCGGGCCTCCAGACGCTAATGAGGAGCACCCAGAGGCCCCACAGTTTCAACTCACAGTTTTAGTTTACAGACCATGGCTGGATGCTGATTTCTCTGAGGCTGTCAGGGAAATTCTGCATCCAAAAGATAAGCCCACAGTTTTTTGAGGGGATAGCAAATCTCATTGACAGCTTCAAATTAAATGGCCATGAGACTGAATGTGCCTACAGAAAGGTGCTGAAGGTTGATTGATGCACTGTATCAGGTGATTATAGTGCAAGAGACAATGCAGGTAGCATTTTGCCTCCAAAAAATGCAGTGTTACAACAGTGTGTGAGAGAGTTAAATGACTGTATTGGCAATAAATGGTGGGTGAAGCCTGAATGGACAAGAATTAGAATAGAATAGACTTTATTTGTCATTATAACAAGTACAACAAAATTAAAATGCAAACCAATCAGTGAATGAGGAGTAAAAAGAAGCTTAAAAAAAATTATATAAATTACTAATGTTAAATATCACACACACTCAATTTCACAGTTTCAAAAGACAAATTCAAATTCAAATATCCCACACACTCAATTTCACAGTTTCAAAAGACAAATTCAAATTCAAAAGACAACTCAAAATAAAGGTGAAGGTGTGGATGCTTACAAGACCAGGTTGCAAGAAATTTTTGATTGCCATTCCGGTTTAACTAGGCCTGGTAATGACTCAGGTGTAGAACCTTATTGGCAGCATTTTAAAAGTGTTTTCTTTCAAAACATGCACCCACATCTGGCTAAATACATCCGCAAACATCTGGTTACATATTGCACTTGTGCATTTGGTGATGTGTTAACGTATGCTAAGCATGCAGAAAGGTTGGTTGAGGAAAAGAAGGAAAGAGAGGACAAAAAATCAAAAGCAAAGCCAACCCCTGTTTATGTGATTGCTGACCCCAGGGGGGAAGCTCTGTCTTTTACCAGGGTGCAACACATGGAGGAGGAGGACGAGGGCAGAGGAGGAGGCGTGGACGCAGAGCCGCCTACCAGCAGCCATGGGCGCACGACATTTGTCGCCAATGTGGACAACAAGGGCACTGGCAAAGGCACTGCCCCGAAGGCCTGCCACAGTGGGGAAGGAGGGTAGGACCACGCATCCAACCGCCGCCGCCCACACAGGATCATAACATGTAAGTAACTGACCCAAAGCTAAGTACAGAAAATGACACTGACAATGACACAGTAGATATTTTTCATTTACCTGATTTTGACTTGATGTTGACAATGCAGTGTTTACCCGAGTTGGTGTTGGAAGTTCATCATCATCATCATAGCAGTCTGTCATGGGCGAAAATGACTGTTTCATTTAGGTCTGATCAGATTCCTCCACTCAGCTCTGTCCTTTGTCTTCCACTGCCAGGAACTCCTGTCTATGTCCAACTTCTTCAAGTTTCTTTTTACAGTGTCTTTAAATCTGAGCCTTGGTCTACCCTGATTGCGTTTGCCCTCGCATAACTGTGAGTAGAGTAACTGCCGAGGGAGACGCTGGCGGTCCGTCCTCTCAACGTGTCCGAGCCATCTCAGGTTCATCTGTATTAGCATGTCCTCCACTGATGGTAGACCAGCTCGTTTCAACACTTCTATGTTGGTTATCTTGTCTTTCCATGAGATGTTCATTATGGCTCAAAGGTGTCTCATCATGTATACGTGGAGTTTCTTCACCTGCACTCTGTAGACAGTCCAAGTTTCAGCACCATACAATAGAGTAGCCAGTACTGTCGCTCTGTACACTTTGCATTTCACACAGACACATGTCGATTGTTCCACAGTCTCTCCCCCAAGTTTCCAAACACAGCGCTCGCTCTTCCCATTCTGAAAGATAGCTCATCCTCCAGCCTAGCATTCTCTGAAACAGTACTCTCTAGGTACTTGAAAGTCTTGCACTTGACTAGTGGCTCTGTACCAATGCTGTTCTCTTCTGGTAGTGATGTTGATAATTGGAACTTTGGTGGTTGATAAATGCACTCTGTCTTCTTGAGGTTGATTTGGAGGCTGAATTGGCTAGCTGCTCTTGCAAATTTCTCCACTAAAGATTGCATATCTTCCATGCCGTGTGCAACTAGAGCACTGTCGTCGGCAAAGAGCATTTCTCTTACTATCTTTATCGATGTCTTACTCTTGGCTTTAAACTATGCCACACTGAACAAGTCTGCTTCTTTCCTTGTTTGAAAGTATACTCCTTCTGAAGTGTCTTTGAAGGCCACCTCAAGCATGGCTGCCAGATATAGCGAGAAGAGTGTAGGTGCCAGTACACACCCTTGTTTCACCCCGTTGCTTACTGAAAAGTCTTTAAGATAAGATAAGATAAGATAAGCCTTATCCCCCCACAATGGGGAAATTCCAGGATTGCAACAGCACAGGGATAGCAACACTCAGAGCAACAATCAGAAGGCAAGAAAAAACAAGAGCAGCTAGTATACATATGTACATATTAATATAAATATATATATATATATATATATATAGATAGATAGATAGATAGATAGAGAGAGAGAGAGAGAGAGAGAGAGAGAGAGAGAGAGAGAGAGAGAGAGAGAGAGAGAGAGAGAGAGAGAGAGAGAGAGACACAGTGCGGAGCATTGTGGTTGGTGGATGTGCAGCAGAAAGTCTAAGCTCTCTCTCCGCGGATGCGGCGGGCCAGCTGGATGTCTTTGGGCATGATGGTGACCCTCTTTGCATGTATGGCGCACAGGTTGGTGTCCTCGAAGAGACCCACCAGGTAGGCCTCGCTGGCCTCCTGCAGAGCCACGACAGCAGAGCTCTGGAAGCGCAGGTCGGTCTTGAAGTCCTGAGCGATCTCCCTCACCAGGCGCTGGAAGGGCAGCTTACGGATGAGCAGCTCCGTGGATTTCTGGTAGCGACGGATCTCTCTCAGAGCCACGGTACCGGGCCTGTAACGGTGAGGCTTTAGATACTGAACCACTCATTGCCATGTTTGCTTGCATACCTGTATGGAGTGCCTCGATCAGGCTGACAAACTTCTCTGTACAACCATATTTCTTGAGTATCTGCCAAAGTCCTCGTCGTGAAACAGTATCGAAGGCTTTACTGAAGTCTATGAAGACTACATAAAGCGACATGTTCTGTTTGATACACTTTTCTTGAACCTGTTTCAAGCGGAAAATCATGCCCATTGTGCTTCTTCCACTTCTAAAGCCGCACTGGGTTTCCGGTAGTACATTCTATGAGATGTGTTCACTGAGTCTGTTAAGTAGTACACGTGAGAGAATCTTACCAACAGTGGCTAGCAGTGATATACCTCGGTAAATACCTCGGTGGAAGTTCAAGGCATCCCAATAAAGTTTCTCTGTGACACAGGAGCATGCAGATCAGTAATTGCAGGGACAGATGTCAGGGGTTTCACAAAATCAGACCAAACAGTAATTGTCAAATCTGCAAATGGTAAGCTAAAAACAAAGCACCTCTCCAAAACTGTTAAGGTAAAAGATCCTATCACAGGTGACATTGCAAAAGGTTCTTTCATATTATCACAAGTATGTCCCGTCAACCTTCTAGGAAGGGATTTGCTCACAGCCCTCAATATTGCCATAATCCCAACAGAGAATGGTATGAGAGCATCACATTTTCCACATGTGGAAGGAGTAAATGTATTGCAGGATTTCAATGTGCCCAGGTACTGCCACTTGCTGCGTTTGGTTTTGGCCAGACCACACTCAGTGACATCAGACCTGCACACAAAAGCTATGCAATATTTCGAGACCAACATCCCTATTACACATTGGGCCACAGATCAGTACCACTGCCACTTGTACGACAGACATTTGAGTGGCCCAGACCCAAATTATGAAAAAACATTCCTTGCAAATCCATCCTCCAGACTGGTCATTAAAAATCTGTATTGGTCACCAAGGGGATATGCGGGAGAATCCATTGTGTTGTCTAATGAGGATAGACATTTTAAACACTGGGAGGCTCCCCACATCCCACTGGTCAAACCCAAACACATGAACTGGAAGGATGTAGGTCGGTTTGTGACCACAGCAGAAGAGTGTGCTCTATCTTGGTAACAAACTTCCAACCCAAACGTTCAATACTCCTCAAAACTTGATACCTACTCACTGCCTTTGAACTGGGTGACCACAGTGCATAAAGAAGTCCATAATGATGTACCCAGCTCACCCATGTGATTACTTATTTTTAGTTTTATATATTTTATTGATCCCTAGAGGGGAAATTCAGGGTATCCACCTGGGTGGATGAAGCAGCCACGGTATGGTGTTATCTCAGAAGAATCAGAATCAAAATCAGAATGAACTTTATTGCCAAGCATGTTTACACATACGAGGAATCTGACTTGACATTAGGTGTGCACATAAGCTCTCACTAATGATGCGGCAGCCGTACAAGGCGCCTGAAACAGTGGGGGTAAAGAGGGAGAGAGGGAAGGGGATGACACACTGGGCAGAGAGAAAAAAACATAGTTATCAGAATAGCGCTCGAATGAGCAAGATTATGATCACAAGAAAAAAACCCTCAATGCACATTTAGCAGACAAGTTACAATACACACGTTAACAAAGGAGAGAGACCAGTGTGTGTATATCAGTCATATGATATCAGTGTGAGTGCAGTGTGAATGTATCAGTTACTGGTGCACAGCAAAAAATCGTCTCCTAGGCAACGGCTAGTTGTTATGACCATGTATTCTAAACATAGATAAACATGTCCACAGAGTTCATCTCTCTTCATGCCAGATGGTAAAATTCCATGTTAGTCACATGATAACGCTGTCCTTGGAGAGTTCAGATTGTTGTACAACAGCAGTTGTTTGGGTTAAGAGAAACCAAAACTCCCTTCAGCTATATCTCTTCTCCTGGAGGAATGAGTTCTCACAAGGATGCCGAATCGAGGCCAAATGAGCACAGTTCACTTAGAGCATAGAAATTTCCTCTCTCATGCGATTCTGTGCATCACAATTTACATACATAGGCTTTAAAATCATTCCCTGGAGAGCACCCAGCGACTCCAAGATGTATCCCACCTACCGATTCAGTTCACCAAACATAGATAAACATGTCCATAGAGTCCATCTCTCTACAGTGCATGCCAGATGGTAAATTCCATGTTAGTCACATATTTGCCGCTATCAGTGCTCTCCCCAGCTGGTCGAATTGTTGAAGAAGGAGCTTCGCCGGGTCCGCATTTTGATTAGCTCTTCAACTTCTTTAATTTTCGATACACCAGGAAAACTCCAGAGCCAATCAGCAGAAATCCTGTGATCATGAAGCCAAAACAGGTAGATGTCTTGCACATCTTCAATCGAATCACGCAGACACATGAGTTCCAATTGTTCCATGAGTCTCTCCACTTGGGCTCCCCCTGGCCCGATTTTCTGTTAAAAAGTGGTGTCAATAGCATTAAAGCCCAGCTCACCAATTCCATAATTTCCGTTTGGGTCGAGATGCAGCAGAAGAAGAGCGAGACACAGACAGGACACAGCAAGCTGGGATCAGTAGGAGGAGAAGGGGGAGGAGAAGAAATGCGTCTGCTCTCTCTGACACCATTTACACACACATTCACACCTAGGGCCACTTTAGAGTCTCCAATTAACCTAGCCTGCATGTTTTTGGCCTGTGGGAGGAAACCGGAGAAAATCCCGGCGTAAACCCACGCAGACACAGAGAGAACATGCAAACTCCATACAGATCACTGTTGGTCAGGGGCTGGGATTGAACCTGGGATCCCATGGCCAAGGGTGAGTTGCTGTGCTGCCACAGTGCTAACCACTGTGCCACCGCACTGCCGTGGCACAGTGGTTAGCACTGCGCACTTTTTACATTAGCACAAGAAGAGGAACACACACTCTCACAAATCCCAAATTCTCTGTGGTCAACAGGAAAAGCAGCTGTAGAGTTAATAAAAAATGCAGAGTTGGTCAAAATAAATGCAAAATCACATGACAGACCATACAAAAGACAGTATCCTCTACATCCTGAGGGCGAAGAGGGCATTAAACCAGTAATAGAGGAACTGAAAGCAGCAGGCGTCTGTGCACTATGCCCAGATTCTCTATGTAACACACCTTTGTTTCCTGTAAGAAAGCCCCACCCATCTACCGGCTGGAGGATGGTTCAAGACCTTCAGGAGGTAAACAAAGCAGTCATCCCAAGAGCCGCTTTGGTCCCAGACCCAGACATCTTGTTAAATGAGCTACAACCTCTCTCTCTCTCTCTCTCTCTCTCTCTCTCTCTCTCTCTCTCTCTCTGAGTGGGTGTGGTCGTGAGTGCGAGCTGAGAGCGTGTGACAGCGTGAGTGAATTATTTCAAACTTTTTCTCTATCTTTTCATGTTTAAGGTGTTTTTTTGTTAAATAATCTTAAGTTTTGTTGTTTTCTGTAGCTGGGGTGGGGTAGGCGTTTTGGGAGGGGGGTTTCTGCTGCCAGCTCTGCTGGTCAGCATGGTTTTGGAGCGAGGCTCCGGATTCGAGACGCTGACACGCCGGCATGCTGTCAAACTGACACCGGCTGTCAGCTGCTCAGTGGAGGAGTGTAGTCTGGCTGTGGGGGAGCTGGTCGGTTATGAAAGCGTTAGATCAGCTTCGAGAATGAATAGTGCCGTGGTGATTTTCCTCGATAGTGTGGAAAAAGTTAACCGGGTAGTGGAGAGCGGGGTTGTGATTAAAGACACACTGGTTCCTGTTCTGTCTCTGGTAAATCCCGCGAAGAGAATTACCATCTCAAATGTCCCACCTTTTTTAAAGAATGAGCTGTTGGAGAAGGAGCTGTCGAGACACGGGCAGCTTTTGTCCCCGATTAAGCACATCCCTCTCGGTTGTAAGTCCCCGCGTTTAAAGCATGTCATGTCTTTTAGGCGACAGGTGCTCATGATTTTAAAGAATAGCGAGGAAAGCCTCAACCTCGTATTTAAATACCGGATTGACGGCTTTGATTATACCATCCACGTCACCTCCGATAATATGAAGTGTTTCGGCTGCGGAATGGAGGGACACTTGATTCGATCATGCCTGTAATGTTCTCCTGGAACATGTAATGACGAGGCGCACACACCGGGTGTCAGTTAGGACTTTTTACTTGTCACTTCAACTGCAACTAACAACTAACCACACAGTGGCACATGTACATCTCCTTTTATAGTCAGGTCATGGCCGGGGTCATACTGCCCTTTAGTGGTGACTCCATATGAACTTCACATATCAATACATCTCCCTTTTTTTTCAAGTAAAAGGTCGTCCTACTATAAACTTAAACTGTTTCTCTAATTTCAATAAACAAAATAAATTCCATTTCTTTTTACATCTTTGTCAACCTTGTACACTGAATCACAACTTTAACATTTTCTCTGTTTACAATTCAACATCAACACATTTTTTTTTTTTTTCATTCATCTCAGTACTCCTTACATTTCCTCAATCAATCTTTTTGGTTTCACAATTTGCCTTTGTGATCTTCTGTTTTGTGTCACCTCAGTCTGTTCGTTAGTGTCTGTCTCTATGTTCTGGTTCTCAGCCATTTCTGGTTGTTCGGTTTGGCTGTAAATTGGCATGTCGCTTATTTCACTGTCTGTGACTCTCATTTTTGTCTGAGGCACTTTCAGTAAGTGACGTCGGTTTCGCCTCATTGTTTTTCCATGCTCTGTGATGACTTCATATGATCTGGGAGTTGTTTCCTTGACCACTTTTGCCAGCGGTCCCCATTCTCCATCACATCTCACTCGCACTATGTCCTCATGTGCAAGTGGTCTCAGAGGTCGTGCTGTTCTGTTGTACAGTTCAGTTTGCCTCTCATCACGCCTCACATCTCTCTTTTCCATCACCTGAGATGCTGATGGAAGTCGCGTTCTGAGTTTTCTGTTCATGAGCATTTCTGCTGGGGACAGTCCATTCTCCAGTGGTGATGCTCGGTAATTCAGGATCGCCAGATGTGGGTCTTCTGCATTGTCTGCAGCCTTTTTCAGTATGCGCTTCACAATTTGCACCCCTTTCTCTGCTAACCCATTCGACTGTGGGTACAGAGGGCTTGAGGTCACGTGCTTGAACCCATATGTGTCTGCAAAGTCTTTGAAGCACTGACTCGTGAATTGTGGTCCGTTATCACTTACAACAGTCATTGGAATTCCATGGCATGCAAACATTGTCTTTGTATGTGCAATCACCTTTTCTGCTGTTGTGTCACTCAACCCTGCAAACTCTGGGTAGGTGGAATGATAGTCCATGACTAACAGATAGTCCTTGCCCTTAAGCTGAAATAGATCCATGCCCACTTTTCTCCATGGCCCTTGAGGCTTCTCATGGGGCCTCATAGGCTCCTTTGGCTGTTGATACCTGTGGCGCTGGCAAGTGTCACAGCGCTGCACATATGCCTCAATGTCCTTGTGCATGCTGGGCCAATACAAAACATCACGTGCACGTCTTTTGCACTTTTCAATACCCAAATGCCCCTCATGCACTAATTTAACCATTTCTGATCTCATGGAGGTAGGTATGACTATCCTTGTACCTTTTAACAGAACCCCATCTAACACAGACAGTTCACCTTTAAAGTGTTGGTAAGGCTTGTCAATCATAACCTGTCCTGGCTGATGTATCTGTTCCATTACTCTTTTTAGTTTCTCATCTTTTTGTGTTTCTTTCACTATCTTCGTCCACTTTGCATCTGACTCTGGCATGTGTGCCTTAATAGAGTCTACATGTATTTGCACAGCTTCCTCTGTTGTGCTGCTGGTGTTGCTCAAGCTAGCCCTACTCAGCGCATCGGCTACAATTAGTTGCTTGCCTGGTGTAAACTCAAATTTCAAGTCATATTTCTGTAATCTTAACATTAGACGCTGGATGCGCGGTGGTGCGTCACCCAGTGGCTTCTGTGAGATCGCAATCAGTGGTTTGTGGTCTGTTTCTAGTATTACTGACCGTCCATACACATATTCATGAAACTTCTCACATCCAAACACTGCACCTAGAGTCTCTTTCTCTATTTGCGCGTAATTTTTTTTTCTGCGCTTGTCATGGTGCGCGATGCGTATGCGACTGGATACCACTCTGTGTCATGTTTTTGCAATAGCACAGCTCCTAGGCCGGCTTTGGACGCATCTGTGGACACTTTTAGCAGTTTGTCCTGATCATAGAATTTTAACACTGGCTCCTTTATTAGACTGCTTTTGAGCCACTCCCATTCTCTGGCATGCTCTGCCATCCACTGCCACATTGTATTGGTCTCTAACAAGCTTCTAAGAGCTATTGTGTTAGCTGATAAATTTGGGATAAATTTCCCCATGTAATTGACTAGCCCTAGGGCTCTTTGCAAGTCATTTTTGTCCTGCGGTACTGGCAGCTCTGCTATGGCCCGCACTTTTTCCGGATCTGGTTGCACGCCTGCCCCAGATAATTTCTCTCCCAGGTATGTAATCTCCCGTACCCCGAATTGGCACTTACTCTTATTCAGTTTCATACCTGACTTTTGCGCCTGTGTGAGAACTCTTGCCAACCTTTCGTCGTGCTCCTCTTTTGTTTTTCCCCAGACTACCACATCATCAAGAAAAACTCCCACCCCTTCTATTCCGTCAAACAATTGCTGCACAGTTCTATGGAAAATTTCAGGGGCTGAGCTAATCCCGAACGGCATTCGTAGAAAGCAATGCCTTCCGAATGGTGTATTAAATGTGCACAATTTAGCGCTTTCCTCATCGAGCACTATTTGGTAAAACCCAGATTTGGCATCTAATTTTTGTGAAGTAGCTTGCTCCACTCATTGTGCTGGTTATGTCAGATTTTGTTGGTAGCCTGTAATGCTCCCGCTGTATTACTTTATTTAGATCTTTTGGATCTATGCACAATCTCAAATCTCCATTTGGCTTCTCCACTATAACTAGTGAGTTAACCCATTCAGTTGGTTCTTCTATTTTTCTGACCACTCCGTCTGCTATCAGTGAGTCTAGTGTTTCTCTCAGCCTCTTTTTAAGAGCTATTGGCACTTTTCTTGCTGCATGTATGACTGGCTCTGCATTCTCTTTCAGCCTAATTTTTTGTTTGCCTGGTAGGCGGCCTATTCCTTTGAACACCTCTTTGTATTCTTTCACCCAGTCAGTGTGTTTGTGCCTACTTGTTGTAGCCTCTGTATTTTCTCGTGTTGTCACTTTGTCTGTATCAATGACATTCACCCTTTTGATCAGACCTAGCTGATCGCATGTTTTTAAACCCAAAATTGCTTGTCTATTTCCATCAACAAGTACAAACAATGCATTCACTGTTTTACCTTTGTTTGACAGTGTAACCCTGCACATTCCTTTAGTGGGTATTGGCTTATCGTCATATGTTCTCAGATTAATCTTTTTATCTCTTATTTTCGGTTTGTTTTTCAGTCTTTTAAAATCTTTCATTGGCAGGATGTTTACCTGCGCACCTGTGTCGAGCTTCAGTGACATGTCCGTGCCATTCATCTCCAGGCACACTATCCATTCGTCAGCGCTCGTCTCTCCCTCGATGGCGTCCACGTAAAACTGATCCTCCTCGCTGTCGCTCTTTTTCTCCACGAGTTGCACCCTCTTCTTCGAGAAGCAGGTCTTTGCGAAGTGATTTTTTCCGCCACACTTGCGACATTCCTTCCCGAATGCTGGACACTGCTTTGGCGCATGTTGCCTTCCACACCGCTCACAGTTCCCGCGCGCGCGCTCTGGGTTTGCCTCCCTTTTTCTTGCATGCAACGTTCCTTTCGGCTTCGCGCGCCGCACTGCATCGACCTCAGCAGTCTGTTTTTCCTTGCTGCTAAATGTCTTTAATTGTGCCTTTGTACTCTCAGACGCTTGGCAAATCTGTATCGCTTTCTCCAGCGTTAAGTTAGTCTCTTTCAGTAATTGCATCCGCAATTTGTTGTCTTGGACCCCAATTACAATTTGGTCCCGTATCATTGACTCACTCAATGTTCCAAAGTTGCATGACTGACATTTCAACCGTAGGTCTGTGACATACAGCTCGATGGACTCTGACTCTTTCTGAAGTCTTTTTCTGAACACATACCTCTCGTACGTTTCATTCTTTCTCGGTGTGCAATAATCGTCAAATTTCTTCATCACGGCGTCGAAGTTGCCTTTTTCTTCTTCCGTGAAGACAAATGTGTTGAACACATTTAGCGCCGCTCGCCCTGCTACTGTTAGCAGTAATGCTATTTTCCTCTCCTCGTCACGGAGACCGATAGCAAGCGAATAAAGTTCAAAACTCTATTTGAATACTTTCCAGTTCTCGTTGACGTTACCGGTCAACTTTAACTCGTCCGGCTGTCGAAGAGCGTTCATCTTCGCCGTCGGTTCGTAGTTTTATATCCTGGTACCATGTAATGTTCTCCTGGAACATGTAATGACGAGGCGCACACACCGGGTGTCAGTTAGGACTTTTTACTTGTCACTTCAACTGCAACTAACAACTAACCACACAGTGGCACATGTACATCTCCTTTTATAGTCAGGTCATGGCCGGGGTCATACTGCCCTCTAGTGGTGACTCCATATGAACTTCACATATCAATACAATGCCCTCAGGGAGTGGGGGGTGATCACTCGGGGGAGGCCGCTAGTGCGGCCTCGGGGCCGTCTGGTGACGGAGCGGCTTTGCCGTCCTCCGAGGCTGACGGCGCTAACGCGCCGTCGGGCGTTTCGGCCGGAGCCGCGGGGCCGTCTGGTGGCGGCGCTTCGGCCGAGGCCGCGAGGCTGTCTGGCGTCGGGGCGGCCCTCCGCAGCTGGCCTGTCGATCATAACTGAAACAGCAACAAAAGTTAAAGCACATCGCGGGGCTGCTGCACAGACCAACATTGCAGACAAGGGTGAGATTACCGAGAGGGATCACGCTGAGGGTCAGACAGAGGAGCCAAATGAGGCCCAGGTAGATGGTGGGACTAGAAAGATGAATATAAAAGCACAGCACAGGGTGAGTGAAAGACAGGAAGAGACAGCTACCAGGGTGGCTGAGTCAGTGTTGGAGGATGAGGATGACATCGAAATAGATGAAGAGTTATGTAAAATCTCAATCAAGCGGAAGAATTTGGAAACCAAACAGCAGAGGAGCAAAGTGAAAAGGGTTGTCAAAGACAGTTCTGAGGTTTCTCTATCTCAGCCAGATTCTTATGCTGGGTCTGAGATAGAGAGTGATGTTGAAAGCAGTGATGATGTGGCCAGTGGAGGCGGTTACCCCTTCACAAAAATACAGAAGTTTTTGCAGGACACTAAGGGATCCAGAATGGTTAAAGTTGAAAGCTTCTTCCCCGATCTAAAACGTTTTGTTGACTCTGCTCGGGCCTACATGAAAAATAGGGGAGAGCTTGAGCAGGAAAGTTTCACTGATCAGGAGATCTACAGACTAAAAAAGCTTGTACTAAAAGTTAAGAACCAAATTGCCCAGGATGATTAGTCTTTTATCGCTCATTCTTTCTTTTCTGTTTTTGTATTGGCTTTGCCCTCTTATATACATGTGTAGTTTTAATTTTGGCACACTCAACATCAATGGAGCAAGAGAAATGTCTAAGCGAGCGAGTGTTTTTACTCTTGCAGAATGCAAGAAAATTAATGTTCTGTTTGTTCAGGAGACTCATAGTTCTGAGGACAATGCTGCTGACTGGAGGAGGGAATTTCGGGGTGAAATTATTCTTAGTCATAAAAGCAGCCAATGTGGTGGAGTGGGTATTTTATTTTCTCGAGATTTTATTCCACTTTCTTATGACATTGATGAGATAATTGCAGGCCACATTTTAAAAGTTCGAGCTGTTTTTGAGAATGTGAAAGTTGTTTTTATAAATGTGTATGCTCCAACCGTAGGCACAGAAAGATTGGCCTTTTTAAATATTTTAGATGACACGATCAAAAATTGCAGTAATGATGACTTTTTATTTGCGGGAGGTGATTTTAATTGTACAGAAAATCCTCTTATGGATAGGAATCACCCAGAGCCACATGCTGCATCCAAAAGAGTTTTAAAAGGTCTCATAGAAGCTCATGATCTGTGTGATGTGTGGAGAAATTTTCATGGCAAGGCTAGACAGTACACATGGAGCCATAGAAAGGACAATATTTTGTCCTTAGCTAGACTGGATAGGGTTTACAGTTTTAAGCACCA
The DNA here is from genome assembly GCA_020510985.1 of Pholidichthys leucotaenia. Lineage (NCBI taxonomy): Eukaryota > Metazoa > Chordata > Actinopteri > Cichliformes > Pholidichthyidae > Pholidichthys > Pholidichthys leucotaenia. The sequence goes on along the minus strand of CM035841.1, from coordinate 165,846,082 downwards.
TTTTAGCATTTTTAAAAGTGCTTTTATAGTCCCTGTTGGCTTCACAGATCATTCCCTGGTTCAGTGCTGTGTTTTTATCAAGAATATAAAGTGCAGTAGTGCATACTGGCATTTTAACACGTCACTTTTATCGGATAACAGTTTTAAAACTGCTTTTATGTTTTTTTGGAGTAATTTTAAATTAACAAAATCAAATTTTAGTTCTTTGCAGCAGTGGTGGGATGTAGGGAAGAGCCAAATAAAGAATCTGTGCCTACAGTATACTCGCAATGTCTCTGGAGACTTGGCCAGGTCTGTCAGGGACCTGGAGAGAGAAGTAGTGGAGCTGCAGTCTTTGGCAGGCTCCACAGGAGAAAGAGGACATTTTGAGGCCCTCAATGGCAAAAAGTCTGTTTTAACTGACCTACTGGGTGTGGCTGCCAGGGGCGCTGTGGTACGCAGTAGGTTCCAGAACATCGCACTAATGGACGCTCCGTCTCATTTTTTCTTTGGTTTGGAGAGGAAGAATGGTCAGAGGAGGATGATCCACTCTCTTCGCTCCGAGGACGGGCGGCCGATCCATGAGTCTGCGGAGATCCGTCGCTTTGCAGTTGCTTTCTACAAGGATCTCTTTAAGAAAGAATTTGTTGAGAATCCACATGCACTGAGTCATTTTTTGACGGACTTGTCAAAGGTGATGGCTAGCGTGAATGCGGAGCTGGAGAGCGGGATCACTCTGCAAGAATTAGCAGTGGCTGTCCAGTCTCTTCAGTGTGGAAAAGCCCCAGGGATAGATGGTCTACCATCGGAGTTCTACAAGGCGTTCTGGTCTGAGATCTGTGAGGACTTGCTGGAAGTACTGTCTGACAGTCTGCGGAAGGGTCACCTGCCCCTAAGTTGTAGGAGAGCAGTCCTCACCCTCCTTCCAAAGAAAGGCGACTTGAAGGACATTAAAAACTGGCGTCCGGTGGCCCTCCTCTGTACTGACTACAAAATTCTCTCCAAAGTGTTGGCTACCAGACTGAGGAAGGCGATGGAGCAGGTCATACATGTAGACCAGACCTACTGTGTACCTGGTAGGTTGGTTACAGACAACATTTTTTTAATTCGTGATGTTTTGGACCTCTCCAGCTCATTGGTCAAAGAACTTGGTCTTATTTCAATAGACCAAGAAAAGGCGTTTGACCGAGTTGAACATCCATACCTTTGGCAGACATTAGAGGCCTTTGGTTTCAGCTCAGGGTTCATCGCCAAGATCCAGGCTTTGTATAGAGACATTGAGAGTATTCTTAAGATTAATGGTGGTTTGAGTGCTCCTTTCAAAGTTGAGAGGGGTGTACGACAGGGCTGCCCCCTCTCAGGTATGCTGTACTCTCTTGCCATTGAGCCCCTCCTTTGTAAACTAAGGCAAGGCCTCACTGGTTTTAAAGTCCCCAACTCTGACTCTGTTTTTAAAGTGTCTGCCTATGCTGATGACGTTGTTGTTTTTACAAGAAATCAAAATGATGTAGACTACCTTTTAAGAACTGTTAATCTTTTTGGTGAGTGCTCCTCAGCGAGAGTGAATTGGGGTAAGAGTGAAGCTGTTGTGGTGGGGGGGAGACCACAAAAAATTACTCTACCTGGTGGCCTTTCGTGGACACAAGGTGGTTTTAAATATCTTGGTGTGTTTTTAGGAAATCAGACTTTTACTGAGAAAAATTGGGAGTGTTTTTTAGAAAAAACTGAAGGAAGACTAAAAAAATGGAAATGGATTCTGCCAAACTTGTCCTTCAGAGGTCGTGTTTTAATTATCAACAACTTGATTGCTTCAATGCTGTGGCATCGACTGTCTTGTCTGGACCCTCCACCCAATTTGCTGGCCAGAGTGCAATCTATAGTCGTGGACTTTTTCTGGGACCGTCTTCACTGGGTTCCACAGAGTATCCTGTTTTTACCGAGGGAAGAAGGTGGTCAAGGGCTCATCCATCTGGCCAGCAGGGGGGCTGTCTTTCGCCTGCAGTTCATTCAGCGACTGCTGAGTGGCCCCCTTGACCTTGTGTGGAGACCTATTGCCAGGGCTGTCCTGGCTCGCTGTGGAGGGCTTGGACTAGAGGAGTCGCTGCTTTTAATGGATTTAAGGGGCCAAAAACTCCCAGAACTTCCCCAGTTTTACCAAAGTGCTTTTAAAATCTGGGGACTTTTTAAAAAGAACTCTCCCCAGGCTTCCTTGTCGCCTTTCTGGCTTTTAAAGGAACCACTTGTGTTCGGGACCCGTTTTGATGTGGGCAATGTTTTAGGACCTTCTGTTTTAAAAAAGTTTATTTCTGCAAAGGTTACAACGCTGGGACATTTGGTGATTTTATGTGGTCCTAACTTGGACAGTGCTGTTGCCCTGTGCTCGGCTCTTGGCGTTTCTTCAGTCAGAGTTATAATGAACTTGTTGAAAGATTGGAGAGACTGCCTGTCTGCAGAAGAACACTCTGCTATTGTTTTACACTGCGAAAACTCTGTGCAAACTGCTGATGAACCTTTTCCTTTTAGTGTTTTATCTCCTGATTTTAAAGATGGCACTGGTGTGTTTTTAAACTCTGAGCACATTAACATTTGTGACTCTCCTGGTAAAAAAAATGTATGGACTTTTGGTGAAAATTCTAAATGTGAATAAGTTAAAAAGTCGAGCTGATACACCATGGAGGAAACACTTGGGTCTGGGTCCAGAGGTGAGGCCTGCCTGGAGAGCACTCTATAAACCACCATTAACTAAGAAGGTTGGAGACCTACAATGGCGAGTTTTACATGGTGCTGTGGCTGTAAATGCTTTTATCTCTCTTTTAAACCCAAATGTTGTTGAGGTTTGTCCATTTTGTCCTCAGAAAGAAACTGTGTTCCATTGTTTTCTGGACTGTAACAGACTGCAATTGTTGTTTGTTTTTTTGGGGAAGCTGTTTTATCTGTTTGGAGAAGTCTTTTCCCTGCAGATTTTTATCTTGGGCTTTCCATATAGACAGAGGACTAAGAAAAAGAGTGAACTCTTAAATTTCATCCTGGGTCAGGCTAAAATGGCTATTTATGTTAGTAGGAAAAGAAAAATTGAACAACTGCTGGATTGTAATGCAAAAGGCATGCTGGTTGACATGATCAAGGCTCGAATAGTGATTGATTACAATTACTATCATCTGATGCAAAATGTTGAAACTTTTGAGGCCATGTGGTGCTTTAAGCACATCCTGTGTTGTGTTAAGGAGGGGAAAATTACCTATGGTATAATCCTGATGTAAGAAGCAAGTTTTTTGTTTTAGTTTTCCTTGTTTGGTTACTTGTGTTTTTGATTTCTTGTCAGTGAGACATTTTTCTTTTCCATTGCTTCTTTTAGTTGTTTTAGTTGTGTTTTTCTGTTGAATTTGTGACAATAAAGGTGTGTTGAAAAATCAAATCTCTCTCTCTCTCTCTCTCTCTCTCTCTCTCTCTGAGTGGGCGTGGTCGTGAGTGCGAGCTGGGAGCGTGTGACAGCGTGAGTGAATTATCTCAAACTTTTTTCTATCTTTTTGTGTTTAAGGTGGGTTTTTTTGCTAAATAATCTTAAGTTTTGTTGTTTTCTGTAGCTGGGGTGGGGTAGGCGTTCTGGGAGGGGGGTTTCTGCTGCCAGCTCTGCTGGTCAGCATGGTTTTGGAGCGAGGCTCCGGGTTCGAGAAGCTGACACACCGGCATGCTGTCAAACTGACACCGGCTGTCAGCTGCTCAGTAGAGGAATGTAGTCTGGCTGTGGGGGAGCTGGTCGGTTATGAAAGCGTTAGATCAGCTTCGAGAATGAATAGTGCCGTGGTAATCTTCCTGGATAGTATTGAAAAAGTTAACCAGGTAGTGGAGAGCGGGGTTGTGATTAAAGACACACTGGTTCCTGTTCTGTCTCTGGTGAATCCCGCGAAGAGAATTACGATCTCAAATGTCCCACCATTTTTAAAGAATGAGCTGTTGGAGAAGGAGCTGTCGAGACACGGGCAGCTTTTGTCCCCGATTAAGCACATCCCTCTCGGTTGTAAGTCCCCGCGTTTAAAGCATGTCATGTCTTTTAGGCGACAGGTGCTCATGATTTTAAAGAATAGCGAGGAAAGCCTCAACCTCGTATTTAAATACCGGATTGACGGCTTTGATTACACCATCCACGTCACCTCCGATAATATGAAGTGTTTCGGCTGCAGAATGGAGGGACACTTGATTCGATCATGCCCTCAGGGAGTGGGGGGTGATCACTCGGGGGAGGCCGCTAATGCGGCCTCGGGGCCGTCTGGCGGCGGAGCGGCTTTGCCGCTCTCCGAGGCCAGCGGCGCTGCCGCGCCGTCGGGCGCTTCGGCCCAGGCCGCAGGGCCGTCTGGCGGCGGGGCGGCTTTGCCGCCCTCCGCAGCCAGCCTGTCGATCATAAATGAAACAGCAGCAAAAGTTAAAGCACATCGCAGGGGCTGCTGCACAGACCAACATTGTGGACAAGGGTGAGATTACCGAGAGGGATCACGCTGAGGGTCAGACAGATGAGCCAAATGAGGCCCAGGTAGATGGTGGGACTAGAAAAATGAATATAAAACCACAGCACAGGGTGAGCGAAAGACAGGAAGAGACAGCTACCAGGGTGGCTGAGTCAATGTTGGAGGACGAGGATGACATTGAAATAGATGAAGAATTATGTAAAATCTCCATCAAGCGGAAGAATTTGGAAACCAAACAGCAGAGGAGCAAAGTAAAAAGGGTTGTCAAAGACAGTTCTGAGGTTTCTCTATCTCAACCAGATTCTTATGCTGGGTCTGAGATAGAGAGTGATGTTGAAAGCAGTGATGATGTGGCCAGTGGAGGCGGTTACCCCTTCACAAAAATACAGAAGTTTTTGCAGGACACTAAGGGATCCAGAATGGTTAAAGTTGAAAATTTCTTCCCCGATCTAAAACGTTTTGTTGACTCTGCTCGGGCCTACATGAAAAATAGGGGAGAGCTTGAGCAGGAAAGTTTTACTGATCAGGAGGTCTACAGACTAAAAAAGCTTGTGCTAAAAGTTAAGAACCAAATTGCCCAGGATGATTAGTCTTTTATCGCTCATTCTTTCTTTTCTGTTTTTGTGTTGGTTTTACCCTTTTATATGCATGTGCAGTTTTAATTTTGGCACACTCAACATCAATGGAGCAAGAGAAATGTCCAAGCGAGCATGTGTTTTTACTCTTGCAGAATGCAAGAAAATTAATGTTCTGTTTGTTCAGGAGACTCATAGTTCTGAGGACAATGCTGCTGACTGGAGGAGGGAATTTCGAGGAGAAATTATTCTTAGTCATAAAAGCAGCAGTAGTGGTGGAGTGGGTATTTTATTTTCTCGAGATTTTATTCCACTTTCTTATGACATTGATGAGGTAATTGCAGGCCACATTTTAAAAGTTCGAGCTGTTTTTGAGAATGTGAAAGTTGTTTTTATAAATGTGTATGCTCCAACCGTAGGCACAGAAAGATTGGCCTTTTTAAATATTTTAGATGACACGATCAAAAATTGCAGTAATGATGACTTTTTATTTGTGGGTGGTGATTTTAATTGCACGGAAAATCCTCTTATGGATAGGAATCACCCAGAGCCACATGCTGCATCCAAGAAAAGTTTAAAAGGTCTCATCGAAGCTCATGATCTGTGTGATGTGTGGAGGAATTTTCATGGCAAGGCTAGACAGTACATGTGGAGCCATAGAAAGGACGATATTCTGTCCTTAGCTAGACTGGATAGGGTTTACAGTTTTAAGCACCATTTTAGCATTTTTAAAAGTGCTTTTATAGTCCCTGTTGGCTTTACAGATCACTCTCTGGTTCAGTGTTGTGTTTTTATCAAGAATATAAAGTGCAGTAGTGCATACTGGCATTTTAACACATCACTTTTATCGGATAACAGTTTTAAAACTGCTTTTATGTTTTTTTGGAGTAATTTTAAATTAACAAAATCAAGTTTTAGTTCTTTGCAGCAGTGGTGGGATGTAGGGAAGAGCCAAATAAAGAATCTGTGCCTACAGTATACTCGCAATGTCTCTGGAGACTTGGCCAGGTCTGTCAGGGACCTGGAGAGAGAAGTAGTGGAGCTGCAGTCTTTGGCAGGCTCCACAGGAGAAAGAGGACATTTTGAGGCCCTCAATGGCAAAAAGTCTGTTTTAACTGACCTACTAGGTGTGGCCGCCAGGGGCGCTGTAGTACGCAGTAGGTTCCAGAACATCGCACTAATGGACGCTCCATCTCATTTTTTCTTTGGTTTGGAGAGAAAGAATGGTCAGAGGAGGATGATCCACTCTCTCAGCTCCGAGGACGGGCGGCTAATCCATGAGTCTGCGGAGATCCGTCGCTTTTCAGCTGCTTTCTACAAAGATCTTTTTAAGAAAGAATTTGTTGAGAATCCACATGTGCTGAGTCATTTTTTGACGGACTTGCCAAAAGTGATGGCTAGCATGAATGTGGAGCTGGAGAGTGGGATCACTCTGCAGGAACTAGCAGTAGCTGTCCAGTCTCTTCAGTGTGGAAAAGCCCCAGGGATAGATGGTCTACCATCGGAGTTCTACAAGGCGTTCTGGTCTGAGATCTGTGAGGACTTGCTGGAAGTACTGTCTGACAGTCTGCGGAAGGGTCACCTGCCCCTAAGTTGTAGGAGAGCAGTCCTCACCCTCCTTCCCAAGAAAGGCGACTTGAAAGACATTAAAAACTGGCGTCCGGTGGCCCTCCTCTGTACTGACTATAAAATTCTCTCCAAAGTGTTGGCTACCAGGCTGAGGAAGGCGATGGAGCAGGTCATACATGTAGACCAGACCTACTGTGTACCTGGTAGGTTGGTTACAGACAACATTTTTTTAATTCGTGATGTTTTGGACCTCTCCAGCTCATTGGTCAAGGAACTTGGTCTTATTTCAATAGACCAAGAAAAGGCGTTTGACCGAGTTGAACATCCATACCTGTGGCAGACACTAGAGGCCTTTGGTTTCAGCTCAGGGTTCATCGCCAAGATCCAGGCTTTGTATAGAGACATTGAGAGTATTCTTAAGATTAATGGTGGTTTGAGTGCTCCTTTCA